>JAYESA010000001.1:83441344-83908433 GCA_036927795.1 Iris macrosiphon | reverse complement strand
GTAAAGAGTTATGGCCACAAGGGCGCACAGATAAAAGTTTTTAGTGGTTTCCTACTAACGTCTACGTTGCACAAATTTTATAGTAGATTAAACTTGTATATTAAATTCTATAAAATAATTTTATGAAATTTTATCATGTCATATTTTCGAAACTTTAAACGGCTCATAATTTCGAGTTCGGGATCTCCCGAAATCTCAAAAATATGAAAACACGTCTGATTTTGGACAACTGACACTTTTAGAATTTTCTGGAAAAATAGGTTCATTAATTATTAAAATAATTTATATATTCAGAAAACTAACCTTGATATAGTTCTAATAAAAAAACTGGAGCGCGTTTGGAGTCGGAGCTAGGAGATATCGTCTTTTTAAGTCGTCATAACATACTAGAAAATGAGGCTGAATTTATGACGAATTTTGACTTTTTTTGGACGAAAAAGAGGTGAATTTGGGAAAGAAAAATATGAAGGATGAGGTATTTATAATGGTGGAGACTAGTTAATTGAATACAACTAGGATTGGCTAATTTGGATATGAATATGATCAGTTTAAATAAGGATAGGATATGCATGAAGTTTCTTTTCTAGTAGGCTCAGGATTTGAATTAATTTAAAATAGAGTTTGAATTTATCTCAATAATTTATAATCTTAAATAGAATTAAAGATAATACAAATAATTTATATATAATCTTATTAATATCTATTAACACTAAATTATTATCTATCTAATATTAAGACTATATATATATCCAAATAAATTCTAAATAATTTTTAAAATCTAAATAAATTTCTTAAAATTCTAAATAAATTACATAACAATATAATTAAATATTTTAACCTAAAATAAATAGTTTGTAGGAACAATATGCAAGTATGGTCTTACAGTAAATCATGGAAGTCCTAGAAATTTGCGTTCCCTATGTTTTAATTACCTAAAAATTCTAAAAAAATCTCCAAAAATCTAAAATAGCCTAAAAATAATTCTAAATAAATATTTACATAAGTAAATATACTAAGAAAATTATTTTCTAATTAAGTAATAAAATATTCTAAAGTAATTCAATATTTAAAATAATCTATAATAAATAAAATAATATAAAATAGACACAAAATACCTATTTTGGATGAGGGGGTTTACAGCCCCCCATCTCTTCTCGAGTTGCTGCTGCTCCTATAGGCAGCAATGCTGCTGTAGCAATACTGCAGTATATTACTTTAGTTTCAACACCATATCCTCCTTATTATTGCCAATACTTGATTGCATTATGCTCTTCAAATGAATGCACATCAGCTACATATCTACCTGCTGCTTACAGCAGCTGTTGCACCTACTGTGCATGAAACTGCACAGTTTGCCCGAGCTACTACCATTAACATCTCATCCTCTCCACCATCAAACTCCCTATGTTTCCAACACATAAACAGTCCCCCTTAAAATATATATACTGAAACCACATCTAAAATAATATAACAACAACATATAACCAACCCAAAGATAGTCACAGATACAAATATATCAATTCTATAACACACCGTGCATATGACTATATAATTACTAACTAACATTGCCCATACTAAATTGCTATCTACTCATACACTAACAGTCCACATATATAAATGTATATGGTACACTTCTATACTTCTAGTTCATCATCACCAATGGATATATAACCCATATATATATGTATACCCATATGAATAACACTTAATACAACTCAAAGTCACTGATACCACCCTCTTATAACCAATACATACCTCTTATAACCAATACATACACACAACCGATACCAAATATCATTTACCCTATTCTGAACCCAACATCTGCCCGCACTTAGATGCAGTGCACCATTCAGTTACTATTGCACCTACTGCAACAAGGTGCAAACATACTGCTACCAAGACAATAGTTGCGCTACTCCCATGAACACATCCTTCCCAACTCTACTGCCACTGTAACTATGCTACTAATACTATTTAGTACCAGTCCTACCTATCAATCACTTGTTACACACCATGGATCAGTGCTCGAGCACCAAACCTACAACCCTTTCTTCCCCTATGCAGTCATGTACCCTCATATGTATACTCATATATATGACAATATGTTAACTCATAACATATATCTAATAATCGATTACAACTATAACTTATAACTCATTAACTAATCCATATATGAAATAGCTTACTAAGTAATCAAGGAACATCTAACTGTCACTAACAGTCATGTATATATATAAACTTATCCTAATCATTAACTCATACTAGACAACTAACTGTTATCATCTACTAATAATCCTCCTTGCACAGGCCTTTATCTCAATTGTTGTTGTTGTGTGCAGGCTCATGTGAGCTGCTCCAATACTCCCTTGATGTGCACTTCACACCCCTCCTTTACTCTACTGTCGAGCAGCTGACCCTGCCCCTCACTTGTTCGACACCCTCACACATAACACCTACCTCATAACTGCACTAAACTAGACACTCACTGATACTACTATTGTGTTACTGAACACAACCAATCCCTACACATGTGCATACACACAGTGAACACTTGCACAGTCACAATGAATCCCCTCCCTCACTGATCATATTACCAACACCTCTATGTTATCAAGATACACACACACACACACACACACACACACACACACACACACACACACACATATATATATATATATATATATATATATATATTAGATCGAGCACTTGATGTATATAATTGTGATACTCAACGATACACACTCCACTAAAGTGCCAAAACTCCTAATTTTCTACAATTACCAATTATACACATATATAACATCTATATTTAACCAATGTAACTTGCTACAATAGAAATTGAAGAGAATTGTACAAAATACCCAAAATTGGGCCTCGTATCGTACCGTATCACAAAATACCATGATACGGCCTACACGTATCTATTTGTGGACACGTACCTAGTCCCAAAACCCTGATCTAAGTCAAATTAGATGTAATTAGTCTCATGACACAAAATTGATGTGTCAAACTCGTAATTCCCCCAACACACACAAAAAATACCACATAGAACTCACAATACATAGTCAATTAGCCTAAAAATTGTTCCCATAGGTAGCCCTATGCTACGGGTCATTCCTAATGGTTAAATGCATGATTTAGGTGCTAGAATAAAGATGAATTCAAAATTTACCAATTGGGAGATGGATTCCCAATAAAAACATAATTGGACACGATCCAGACACGATCTCTAGCTCCAAAGCTCCTCCTCCTTGTGCTTCTTGCTTCTCCAAACTCCAAGCTCCAAGAGTGATGAATTTGTGAAGGAAATGGAGGTGAATTGAGTAGAAAATCAATAGAGGGAAATAAGAAATTAGGGATCAAGAATTTTAGATAAAAAATAAATGCAAATGAGGAGAGAGATAGAGAGAGAGAGAGAGAGAGAGAGAGAGAGAGAGAGAGAGAGAGAGGAGAACCCCCCCCTCTAATAGTGGCCGGCCTCTTCTCCCCTTCCCCAAGCAAAATTAAATATCCAAGTTACCCCTACATAGTGAATTATGAGGAATAAATAATGGTGGGTATTTTTGGAAGACTCTAACTAATTATAATTAAACTAATTTTCCTTAATTAATTAGTAGAAATGACTAATGGGCTTGGGCCCAAGTTGGTTCACTATTTGTTATGACAAGTCTAAATATTGGGCTAGTATCTCTAACTAAAATAAATAACATAAGCCATTTAACTAAATAATTAATAAAAGTCACAAAAAATTTATATCTCAATATAATCAAATAATGAATACAATCATCACACTAATATTTAATATTATAATCCAAAAATATTAAATATTCATGTCAAATTACCAAACTACCCCTAGCTGAAAAAGTGAGGGTGACAATGGTATCGCCCTTGGGCCCTGTTCTTGAAGCACCGTCGAAGAACATTCGCCAAACAGCCTCACATGAAGTTATATTTGAGTCCGCCACTTCGTCTGGAATCTCGTCGTAGAGTTTTGAGGTTTCTGGCGTCGGATGTGTTATTAGGATGTCGGCAAGTGCTTGACCCTCGACGGCTTTCTGTGGGACAAACACCATATCGTATGGAGGCAGTAGTATCGCCCAGGTAGAAAAGTGGGAACTGAGCGCCCCCAGTTTGGTCATGAGAACTCTGAGAGGATTGACTCACTAGATCACATAAATGGTCTGTCCAGTCATGTAATACCGAGTTTTTTGGATAACAAATACTAGATCAAGGTATTCCTTCTCGACGGGGGGTGTACCTATGCTCCGCGCCAACCATCATCCGGCTGAGATAATAAATGGCCTGCTCATGGCCTGCATCACTATTCTGGGTTAATAGAACACTGAGGGAGTGATCCATCACGCGTACATAAAGCAGAAAAGGCTTCCCCGAGACCGGGGCTACCAACACTGGGGGATTCGATAGGTATCCCTTGATGTCGTCGAACGCGCATTGGCATTCTTTATTCCAGACAAAGGAGACACCTTTCTTCATGAGTTGGGTGAATGACCGATAATGCCCAGAGAGGTTTGATTTGAACCTCCTGATGTATGCCAGCCTCCCTTGAAGGCCGCGGAGCTCCCGAAGGCTCCTCAGTGGGTTCATCTCGAGGACTGCTTTAGTTTTGTCGGAGTCTATGTGAATACCCTGAGAAGTGATGATAAAGCCCAAAAATTTATCATTAGAGACTCCCAGAAAGGATTTGGTAGGGTTCATCTTGAGCTGGTGCATACGCATGAGGTCAAACACAGTCTTCAAGTCCCTGAGGTGATAACCTTTGGAGTGACTTTTGACAGCGATATCATCGACGTAACAATCGATCATCTTACATAGATGCTTACGGAAGATGATGCTCATAGCTCGCTGCTATGTAGCACCTGTGTTCTTCAGACCGAAGGGCATAACTGTGTAGCAGTACACTCCTATCGGGGTTTAGAATGATGTATTCTTCTGATCATCAGGGAATATCTTGATCTGATTATAGCCTGAGAATCTGTCCATGAAGGATATGCTCTCGAAGCCGCAAGTGTTGTTGATCATTATGTCTGTGATCGGAAAAAGGAATTCGTCTTTGGGACAGGCCGCATTTAGATCACGAAAGTCAATGCAGATATGGATATTCTTATTCTTTTTGATGACGTGCACAATATTGGCTACCCAGTCTGGATGTTGTTCTTCGTAAATGAAGCCACTAGCTATCAGTTTGTTGACTTCGGCTTCGATGGCGTTGATTATGTCTGGCAGAAACCGTCATTTCTGTCATGACCCGTACCCGATATAGGGGGCATGAGTACATGGGTACGTCCAGTCTATGCCGCAGCATCGGCGGTAGAATGCTATCTTAGTCTACTTTACTATCTAATATCTCATACAATGTATATAAAATACTGTTATGCCATCTCAGTTCCAAATGATACTCAATCACATATAAAACTAAAGGGAGATGTAAGCACAATATGGAATATAAAGAATAGAAATACAAGTCTCAAAACATCACATGTCCAACTCAACATCTAAATACAACTCAAGATCTCAAAATAATAATACAATCCCCAATTTAAATAGAAATAACTACTACAAGGTAGAGAAATCTAAATGTCCTCAGTATCTGGCACTACATCATCAGGTGATACTCCATCTGTCGGTCCGTATTAAGTGGGACACATCCTCTCTAACCATTCATCTAAAAATATATCCAGTCAGGATTGGAGCGAAGTACAACCCAATAGCATTTTCAATTAATTGATAATGACTATAAACAAAAATATAAAATATAATACAAGACAAGAAACAATAAACAATATCAACTGTGGTAGAAGAACAGGTAAACAAGAACAATATGGTATACACTGATCACGATGAACTAAAACAAGGCAATAGAATAAGACAATGAACTAAAATATGGTAAAGAACTGTAATATGCTAAGTGATTAAAATACTAGTTAGATATGTGATCGGTTTGGGTAAACATTATCTAATTAATATTGGATAAAGACTTCTAAGTTAAACATTGAACATTGTCTAGGATTTGATCGCATATCTCCTAATACTTCCCCTTTTCCCCTACTAGTACAATGGATCCAACCATGACACGTTACGATGCAAGATACTCAAGGCCTTGTAAAAAATAAACCTTGAACATTAAATATTGAACATTGAACATTCAATATTGTCTAAGTTAAATATTATCTAAGTTAAATATTGAGAACACGAGGAACAATGAACAATATATATAACATCCTATGACTGATCTATGTGTATACTAGTCTGTATACCAATGTGTCAAGAGTCATGTAAAATATTTTTAAATACTTGCATTATAGTAATTATCAAATAATAAAAACTATCAGAGAATATACTCGCCTGTGGTCCAGAGCAATGAATGTTAAACTGCATCCCAACTGGTGTCACACAGACCTATATATGGAATATTACATTAATACAAGGTGTTAGAATAAAATAAGTTAAACTAGTCAACATCTAGGTCACAAAGCCATTTCTAAGTCAAACCGACAATTTCTAGGCTGCAAGAGTCTAATACTAGGATACTAAGTCAATACACTATGAAACTAAGCTATACTAACTAACCTAAGATACTAGAAAATACACAAAATACCGTATCCTAAGATACGTAAGTTTCAATATATGAAAATAATAGTTTAGATATATATACAAGTCAATACACATAGTACTTAACAAATCAAATAAAATTAGGATACCTTGGCCTTGCACCAATGGGTATCGCACTACCTCACACCTATCCCGATACTCAACCCAATACCTTGAGTATCGACCCAATACCTTGATATTACCTTGGTATACCAAGGTAATTCAAAATCCCATGAATAGCTAGTATATAAATAACCCCATATACCAAACTATATGCTATCATATACTAAGTACTATAATATATATTAATATAATACATAGATACTAACGACAATACTATATAATACATACATAGTTACATATAGTAGCTAAGCTAACTATTAAAACTAATAACTACTATCAGATATTACATGCTAGCATACATATCTAACAAATTATATATAATACTATATATCTACATAGATATTATAGATACTTAGCTAACTATTTACTAACAAGTATATCACTAATCTTAACACTAAACTACTAATCTACTAACCAACTAACTGATACACTAGATCCTGATACACTGATACTGATACAGTGCTCAGCTACCTAGCCGATACCTGGCACTGTGCTAATACCCTTATGTGCACTGATGTGCATACTGAATCCTCCCTGTGTGCACAAACTTTTCAATAGTTGCAGTTAGCTGTTGCCCAATGCTAAGGTCTCTTGCTGTGCACTTGGCTGCTACATTACACATTGCTAGATGTATTTCAGCATGCTGTTGCTGTCACGACCCTCACCCGATGTAGGGATGCAAGTCAGGAACAACGTCCAGCCTACGCCGCATAATCGGAGGTAGAACGCTGTCTGGGTAATCTATCTAGCAATATAATAAACCACCAACAATAACAATATACTCAATCATAGATCTAAGATGGAAACGAGCACGAATATGATAAAGAATAGAATAGTCACATATAACTCATGAGTCTAAATAATACATCAATGAGTCTGAAAGAATACTAACAAAATAAGTTGGAGACAAATCCAGTACAAGAATAATAAGAAGCTACTAAACCCGGGTCATCTGTCTTAGTTAGGATAAGTCCCACCTGAGCCAGGGTCTCTGACTATAAACTCACAATATCCTGAGGTCCATAATGTGTAGGGTACCAGTCCTCAGTGTCATCTGGAAAAAATATATCCAGTCAGGAAGGGAGCAGAGTACATCTCTAACATCAATTCTAATCAATGATAAAAATTATGTAACAGTAAATAGATATGAATATACAAGATGCACAATAGATACAAGAGATAAACAATAAGAAAATACTGGAATAAATACAATAATAAATAATATAACAATGAACAAGAATACTAATGACTAAGTGTGTGAGTACTAGCTTTAACATGTGATCGACTTGGAAACATGATACAAGATTTATGGCCTGGCTAATCATACGTACGGTGTATGATTAATACTATTCAAGAGCAAGTCTTGATACAAGGAGGGTATGATCACATATCTACACTAAAATACTCCCCACCCTCGACTGGTATAATAGATCCAACCATGGTACGCTATGGCACGAGATTCCCCAAGAAGATAACTAGTCTTCTCGAGAATCAGTGTCTGTACATGTACAAGATAACAAATAAAACAAGCCTGGCACAAGATACACCATATACCAAGGAATAACATCTCATGACGAGATCCAAATATACCAATCCGTGTAACTATCGTGTCAAGAGAACAAGGATATCTATACCAGACACAATAAACATAGAGGATATCATAAATAAAAAACTATCAGAGAATGTACTCACTTGAAGTCCAATGAACAGTCTCACAGATGTCTGATACGGTGCCTCGAAGACCTAGATATGGAATATAATATCAATACAAGGTTTCAGAAAGAAATTAAGTTAAACTAGTCAACTTCTAGGTCAACAAGCCAATTCTAAGTCAAAAGTTAAACTAGGTCAACTCTAAGTCAAACTATGGTCAAACTATAGTTAATTATGTCAAACTATCTATTTCTAGGTTGCACAAGTCTATCTCAAAGATATTGGTTTCAAACACTAGAGTCTAGGTCATAAACTATATCTTAGTATACTAGGATATCGTATCTCAGGATATGTAAAAACAATAGGTAAAATATCCCATAAATATATAAACAAATATATATATATAATCCTAATTACAAACATTAAATGGATACCTTGGTTTTGAACCAACTTATTATCATAACATTAAACCATAATCTTGATACCCATACCCAATACCTTAGGTATCCCCAATTACCTTGATACTTACCTTGGTATTTCAAGGTAATATCCAAAACATTGTTTATACTAACTACCCATAAATAATATATGCTAACAACTAAATAATTATAATCATAGTATACTAAAACACAATTAACAATTAGGAATGTATCTATATATATTAATACCATTTATATACATAAATATATCTAATATAATTAAATACACAAAATCTAATAAAACTGTAAAACTGTCATTAAAGGTGTTGTCTACTGTCGCTGAAGCTACCGATACCGATGATACTTTAATGTTCTTTCGAGGACAAACTCCTTTTGTTGTCGCAAAACCCTCACTGCTGTGTCGCTATTGCTGTTGTAGCCGTCACTACTGCTGCTGCTGTTATTATTGCTGCTGCGGCTGCTGTCGCTATTTCCTCTGCTGCTGCTGCTGCTGTTTTTTGTTTGGTGACGCTGAACCATTGCCAAAGCTCCTTGTTCTCCTCTATTATATATATATAACACAATATATATATATATATATATATATATAACACTATATATAATACCACTATGTATGTAAACACAAATACTCTTCCACATACAAATATATGTACATAATAATACATAATAATATAACATACACATATATATTATCATATACATATAAATTCACATATACGTATACGTATATATAATCATACACAATATATATACATATACAACATATATATATACATCTACACCTAAGATATACATATATATATACTATAATATATATATATATATATATATATATATATATATATACTATATAATATATATATATATATATATATATATGCATACAACAACCACATTAAATAGCTCTTACACATGTAGAAGAGTAGCTGCATAAAAATATATACACACAGATATAATAGATATATAGATCTATGCCATATGCATATATAAATATATAAACACAATAATATATATATATATATATATATATATATATATATATATATATATATATATATATATAATATATATATATATATATATATATATATATATACATATATATAATTACACATCACCATGATCAAGAACAAAAGAGAATTAAATCTAGAAATAAATGCACAACCATATGGAGCGTATCACACTCGTATCCCACTAGATCTAGGATACGCTTGCGACATGAGTCCACCACACATCCAAATATACCCCGATGGATACGAGCAAGTCTAATATATCATTTATGAACAATACAAAGAGTCAAATACAAATTTACGTGTCCGTGTCAAAATGTGACATGCTCAAAGCCCCTTGTCGGAAAAATCCCCAAATTAATACGTATCACCAAATTATTGGGATACGACCTGCACGTACCCAATTGTGGACACGACACTAGCCCCGAACACACAAGTACATGCCAAATTTGATATATCAGATCAATTGACACACACAACAAATGTGAATCTCGGAATTCCTCCAAAATTGACACAAAAAATACCATAACTTTCTCAATATGCCTCCTATGAACACAAAACCAAATCCTATGGGCAGCCTATGCATATGGGTTAATTTCTCATGGTTAAATCTCATATTAAGATCCTAAATTAAGGAGAAAAACTGAATTGTACCTATTAAGAGATGGATTCCTAATGTAACCTCCAAATGTGATAAAATTGGCCTCCAACTTGTAGATCTTTGCTCCTCTTTGTAGATTCTTGCTTCCTCCTTTTAGATCCTTGCTTTACTAGTCTCCAATGGTGATTTGGGAAGGAATTGGGATGAAATTTGGTAGGAAAATACAGTGGAAATAAAGGAATTTGGTTGAGAGAAATTCTAGATCTAGTTTTCAAATGAAAATAGGAGAAAGAAATTTTCTCCCTATTTAAATATAGGCCGGCCCCCTTTCTCCTTCCTCAAGTCACTATGAAATGTCCAATATACCCCTTCGGGCCTCTCATGAAGAAATAATTAAGGAGGAAAGCTTATAGTCTAATGGTTTAATTAATTTAATCATCCTCTTAATCAATGGGCTTTTTAAATGGGCTCAATTCTAACAATTAATACATGTTGGTCCATGAGTCTAAACTAAACTAGTTAGGTCCACTAACACAAGTCCAAAATAAATAAATAACATCTAACAACAATTAAATAATACAATAATAATTATTTATCAAGCACAATATTTAATTAATTATAAAAATACTAAAATATCCTTTCCTAGAAAATGTGGTAGTGACAAGTCTACCCTCCTTAAAATGACTTCGTCTTCGAAATTCAAAGACGAAAACTACCCTCAGAAAATAACAGAGCATAGTAAATGAACAGAACTAAAGAACAAAATTAATTATGAAAGAACATACCTCAAGGTACAAACAAAAATGGATAACGCTCTCGTATTTCATCCTCTCTCTCCCAGGTAGACTTCCCTGGAGAGTGATGCCTCCATGCGATGAGTACCAAAGGAAGAGTCTAGTTCCTCAGCACCTTCTCTCTTCGATCCAGAATCTCAACTGGCTGCTCTGGATAGCTAAGAGTAGGGCCTACCTCTATCTCTGAGTGATCCAATACATGACTAGGATCTGCCACGTACCGTCTCAACTGTGACATGTAAAATATGTTGTGCACTCCCTCTAATGTAGGTGGTAAGTCTAGTCTATAAGCAACTGCACCGACCCTTTCTAGAATAGTGAAAGGTCCGATGAATCGCGGACTAAGCTTCCCGCCTTTACTGAAGCGAATCGTGTCTCGTGTCGAAGAAATCCTCAGAAACACCAAACCACCCACCTAGAACAAAATACAACCTTAAAAACTTAATTTATAATAAACAACCAATAACAAGCACAAAACAAAAATCTAAACTATACCTCGAACTCCAAAGGTCTCCGGTGGCTATCGGCCCAATGCCGCTGTCTGTCCTGCGCCACACGAAGTCTGTCTCTGTTCAAATGAACCTTCTCCGCTGCATCCACAATCATCTCTGGTCCAAGCAAAATACTCTCTCCAATATCGTCCCATGACAAGGGAGTACACACCTCCGACCGTACAGAGCTTCAAAAGGTGACATCTCTATACTAGCCTGGTAGTTGTTGTTATAAGCAAACTCTGCCAAATAGAAATGGTTCTCTCAAGAACCCCCAAAATTTAGTACACAAGTGTGTGACATATCCTCGAGAGTCTGAATATTCCTCTCTAACTGCCCATCTGTCTGGGGATGATATGCAGTACTGAACTTGATTTGAGTGCCCAAACTCTCCTGCAAACTCCTTCAGAAATGAGAAGTGAAACGACTATCCCGATCCGAGACTATGCTGACGGGAACTCTATGTATCCTGACCATCTGTCTCACATACATATCTGTCAGCTTCTCTGTAGGCAAACCCACCTTAAAAGGCAAAAAGTGGCATGACTTGGTCAACCTATTAACGATGACCCAAATCGCTTCTTTCCCTCCTGGAGATCGTGGATGTTCGGACACAAAATCCATAGTAATGTCCTTCCACTTTTACTCTGGAATGGGTAATGGCTGAAGTAAACCTCCTGGCCTCTGCTTCTCGGCTTTCACCTGCTGGCATACTAAGCATCTGGATACAAACTGTGCCACTTCCCTCTTCATGTCATACCACCACACACTCTCTCGCATATCCCGATATATTTTGTTGGCACCTGGATGTATGAAATACTGAGAGCGATACGCTTCCTGCAATACCTCCTCATGCAGCTCCCCACTAGGCACACACAATCTAACTCCATGCCGCAAGGATCCATCCTCAGCAATGGTAAAATCATCCTCCAATCCTGCTCTCACCTGAGCTCTAATGCTCCTCAGAGATACATCCCCATACTGTGCTGTCTTGATCCTGTCCATTAAATCTGAATGTATCTGCAATCCCTACAACTGCATAGCATAACCAGGAACTATCACCTTAATGCCCAAGCTCTCCAAGTCCTCCAACAAATATCGATCCTGCGTCAAGAACATAGCTACCGGATACCTACTCAAAGCATCGGCAACTACATTAGCTTTCCCAGGATGATACTGCAAAGATATATCAAAATCCTTCATCAACTCCAACCACCGACGCTGCCTCATGTTCAACTCCTTCTGTGTAAAAATGTACTTCAAGCTCTTATGGTCTGTGAAGATCTCCACACGCTCTTCGTACACATTATGTTTCCATAACTTCAGGGCGAAGATGACTGCTGCCAACTCCAAATCATGGGTAGGATAGTTCTTTTCATGGGAACGCAATTACCTGGATGCATAGGCAATCACTTTCCTATTCTGCTGAAGAACGCAATCCAAACCTTTCCCCGATGCATCACTATAAATATTTAAACCTCCAGACCCTCTTGGTAATGTCAAAATAGGAGCAGACGTCAACATCTTCTTCAATTCCTCAAAAGTAACCTGGCAATCCTCCGTCCAAACAAACTCTACATCCTTCCTGGTGAGTCTGGTCATCAGCTCGACAATCCTCAAAAAATCTTGTACAAACTTCCTGTAGTAGCCTGCCAATCCCAAGAAACTCCTGATCTCTGCTACCGAACTCGGGGTCTTCCAAGATTCTACTGCTGCGATCTTTTTCGAATCTGCTGAAATACCATCACCAGTCATAATATGCCCCAAGAACTCCACCTTGTCCAGGAAGAACTCACACTTGGACAACTTTCCATACAGCTTCTCCTTCCTCAGCACCTCCAACACAATCCTCAAATGCTCCTCGTGCTCCTCCGGTGTCTTCGAATATATGAGTATGTCGTCGATGAACACCACCACAAACTTGTCAAGGTACTGATGGAAAACCTTGTTCATCAAGTTCATAAATACCGTCGGTGCATTAGTCAACCCAAGCGGCATCACCATAAACTCGTACTGACCATACCGAGTTCTAAAAGCAGTCTTCGATATGTTCTCCGGCTTCACTTTTACCTGGTGGTAGCCTGATCTCAAATCTATCTTAAAAAACACCTTTGCACCACTCAACTGATCGAACAAATCATCAATCCATGGCAAAGGGTACTTATTCTTGATAATAAGATTATTCAATGCCCTATAATCAATGCACATGCGCACCAGTCCATCCTTCTTTGGTACAAATAATACCGGGCTCCCCGCGGTGAAGAACTCGATCTGATAAACCCCTTATCCTGTAATTCGTCCACCTGCTTTTTCAACTCAACCAGCTCGCTGTTGTTTACTCTATAGACATGTTATAAAATTGGTTCTGCACCTGGCACCAAGTCTATAGAGAATTCAATATCTCGATCTGGAGGCAATCCTGGCAATTCCTCAGGAAACACATCCAAGAACTCTACTATCAATGGATGCGGCAACTCCTTGTCTTCCACCATAGCTCCACAAATAATGCCTTCTCCCTGCTCTGCAGCTCCTCTAGCAAACTCGAACTTTGGCTCTCCTGGCGGACCAAATAAAACTCTATATCCTCTACAATCTATGTTAGCACGGTGCCTACTCAACCAATCCATCCTGAGTACAATGTCGTAGCTCGGAAGTTGCATTACAAGTAGATACGCACTCAACTCCAGGCCTCTTAGAGTAACTCTCTGATCCTTGCGAATATCATTAACCAGGATAATGCCTTCCCCGATCATGATCTTGCAAGTCCTAAGCAAAGACTCAGCTACCAAACCATGCTTCAGAGCAAAAGAAACAGATACAAAACTATGGAAAGCACCACTATCAAACAAAGCTAAAGCTAGAATAGAATCAAGAAAAATAGAACCTACGATGACATCTCCGGTGGGTTCATCCTCCTCGACGGTCATAGAAAATGCTCGCCCCTGACGCACACCTCCTTGCTGCTGATGCTGGACATAACGCTACTGCTGTGTTGGAAGCGGTCCCCTTGGCTGTACTGCAGGTGGTCTCGTCAGTGCCCTCGGAGCTGAAGCTGCTCCCTGAACTGCACGACGAGGATTGGAAGGACACTCCCTCAACGGATGCCCTTCAGTACCATAATACAAACAAACTCCTAGCCTCCTCCTACAATCTTCCTAGATGTGACCGGGCTTCTTGCAATAGTGGCAGGAAGCTTGCTGTAACTGTCTCTGCTGCTGTGGTGCCTGGTGAAATGGCACCCTAGCTGGAGTCTGGTGCTGCTGTGGCTGCTGGAAAGGTCTGGACTGGAAATGAGGACATTTGGCAGATACTGTAATACTGTTTTCTCCCATAAAAGAATCACGATCTCTCTTGGGCTTCAAACCCAACTTTCTCTCAACCTTGTGCGCCTCCGCAAGTATCTCCGAGTATGTCTCATAAAAAGACGGAATGAGGATCTTTATTTCCCAGTTTAGACCCTTACGGAAATGAATTGCCCGAACCTCCGGCTCTTTCACCAAATACTCTGCAAATTGGCTCAACCTGCCGAACTCCGCAGCATACTCCTCCACAGATATGTTCCCCTGAATGAGGCTCTCAAACTGCCTCCCCAAGTCTAGCCTGTCTGCCCGAGCAAAGAACTTTTTCTTGAAAAGGTCCTTGAATACCTCCTAAGACTGTCCCGTGTCAACAAGAATCGGCTCATTCTTGAACCAACTACGGGCGACGTCGAACAGTTGAAGTCCTACCGCCTCAATCTTCAGATCCTCAGAAAGACGGGACACCCACATAAGAGGCTCAATGTCCTCGAGCCAATCATCAGCATAGATGATGCCCTCCGTCCCCTTGAATACCCTTGGCTCCAGCTTCTTGAAGTCCTGAATATTGCCTGTCCGAAGCTGAGCAACCTGAAAAGCAACCTGCTGCTGGACCAGAACTCCTCTCTCTACTATGGCACGAGCAAGCTGATGATCACTCTCGATGTCCTGCTGCAAGACGTCGGTCTTCCTCTGATGTGCCTCTGATCGAGCCCTTTGTGCCTCGAGCATCTCACAAAATAGTGTAAATATCTGTATCGCCTCTGCTGGCACAGGAGGTGGAGTTCGAAGCCCCTCAGATACAGTTGGCACAGTCCTCTGAGTAGGTGGTGGACCTCTGAAAGTAGCTGACACTCCAATCACCAGAGAAGTGACTGATGCAGGCCCTTGGGATGTCGCAGACCTCTCAGAAACTGCTCTCCCCTGCTGCGATCTAGTCTTAGGCGGCATCCTGAGACAAAGCGAAAGAAAGAATCAATATGGCACATGATGTAAGACACTCAAGAAAAGGATAGTTTAAAGAACAAGTATCAATATCAAAGGAGAATAGTTAAATGAATCAAAAGAATTTTTCCTAGATGTGATTGAGTATTCTCAGCCTATAGTCTATATCCTATATCCTGAACAGGCTCGAAATAGTACTCAATTCAAAGCACCACTAAGAATCACACTAATTATGACCTTGAATCGACCTGCATGGGCCACCACTAAAAATGTGATACAACCCGCACCCGATGTACGGATGCAAGTCGGGAACAACGTCCAGCCTACGCCACAGAATCGACGGTAGAACGTTGTCTGGGTAATCTATCTAGCAATATAATAAACTACCGACAATAATAATATAATAAATCACAGATCTAAGATAAAAACGAGCATGAATATGATAAAGAATAGAATAGTCACATACAACTCATGAGTCTAAATAATACATCAATGAGTCTGAAAGAATACTAATAAAATAAGCTGGAGATAAATTCAGTACAAGAATACTAAGAAGCTACTAAACCCGGGTCATCTGTCTCAGTTGGGATAAGTCCCTCCTGAGCCAAGGTCTCTGACTCTAAACCCACAACATCCTGAGGTCCATAATGTGTAGGGTACCAACCCTCAGTGTCATCTGGAAAAAATAAATTCAGTCAGGAAAGGAGCAGAGTACATCTTTAACAGCAGTTCTAATCAATAATAAAAGCTATGTAACAGTAAATAGATGTGAATATATAAGATGCACAATAGATACAAGAGATATACAATAATGAATAATATGACAATGAACAAAAATACTAATGACTAAGTGTGTGAGTACTAGCTTTAATATGTGATCAGCTTGGGAACATGATATAAGATTTATGGCCTGGCTAATCATGCGTGCGGTGTATGATTAATACTATTCAAGAGCAAGACTTGATACAAGGAGGTTATGATCACATATCTATACTAAAATACTCTCCACCCTCGACTGGTATAATAGATCCAACCATGGTACGCTATGGCACGAGATTCCCCAAGAAGATAGCTAGTCTTCCCGAGAATCAGTGTCTGTACATGTACAAGATAACCAATGAAACAAGACTTGCACAAGATATACCATATACCAAGGAATAACATCTCATAATGAGATCCAAATATACCAATCCGTGTAACCATCGTGTCAAGAGAACAAGAATATCTATACTAGATACAATGAACATAGAGGATATCATAAATAAGAAACTATCAGAGAATGTACTCGCCTGAAGTCTAATGAACAGTCTCACAGATGTCTGATACGGTACCTCGAAGACCTAGATATGGAATATAACATCAATATAAGGTTTCAGAAAGAAAATAAGTTAAACTAGTCAACTTCTAGGTCAACAAGCCAATTCTAAGTCAAAAGTCAAACTAGGTCAACTGTAAGTCAAACTATGGTTAATTATGTCAAACTATCTATTTCTAGGTTGCACAAGTCTATCTCAAAGGTATTGGTTTCAAACACTAGAGTCTAGGTCATAAACTACATTTAAGTATACTAGGATACCGTATCTCATGATACGTAAAAATAATAGGTAAAACATCCCATAAATATATAAACAAATATATATATATATATATATATATAATTCTAATTACAATCATTAAATGGATACCTTGGTTTCGAACCAACTTGGTATCATAATACTAAACCATAATCTTGATACCCAAACCCAATACCTTTGGTATCCCCAATTACCTTGATACTTACCTTGATATTTCAAGGTAATATCCAAAACCTTGTTTATACTAACTATCCGTAAATAATATATGCTAACAACTAAATAATTATAATTATAGTATACTAAACATAATTAATAATTAGGAATGTATCTACATATATATTAATACCATTTATATACATATATATATATATATATATCTACTATAATTAAATACACAAAATCTAATAAAACTGCAAAACTGTCATTAAAGGTCCTGCCTACTGTCGCTGAAGCTACTGATACCGCTGATACTTTGCTGTTTTCTGCGATAAACTCCTGCTGTTGTCGCCAAAACCCTCACTACTGCGTCGCTGTTGCTGCTGTAACCGTCGCTACTGCTGCTGCTGCTGTTTCTGTTTGGTAATGCTGAACCGTCGCCAAAGCTCTATGCTCTCCTCTATTATATATCTATATATAATAACAATATATATATATATATATATATATATATATATATATATATATATATATATATATATATATATATATATAACACATAATATTATATATATATATATATTATATATATATATATATATATATATATATATATATATATATAACACTATATAATACCACTATGTATGTAAACACATATACTCTTCCACATACAAATATATGTACATAATAATACATAGTAACATAATATACACATATATTATCATATACATATAACTTCATATATACGTATACATATATATAATCATATACAATATATATACATATACAACATATATATATATATATATATACCTAACATATATATTGTAGTATATATATATATATATATATATGTATATGTTAGGTGTAGATATATATATATATATATATATATATATATATATATACTATATATATATATATATATATATATACAAATTAAATAGCTCTTACACATGTAGAAGAATAGCTACATAAAAATATATACATATAGATATAATAGATACATAGATCTATGCCATATGCATACATAAATATATAAACACAACAATATATATATATATATATATATATATATATATATATACACACACATCACAATGATCAAGAACAAAAGAGAATTAAATCTAGAAATAAATGCACAACCATATGGAGCGTATCACACTCGTATCCCACTAGATCTAGGATACGCTTATGACTCGAGTCCACCATACATCCAAACGTAGCCTGAAGGATACGAGCAAGTCTAATATATCATTTATGAATAATACAAAGAGTCAAACATAAATTTATATGTTCGTGTCAAAATATGACATGCTCAAAGCCCCGCGTCGGAGGGAAAACCCCCAAATCAACACGTATCACCAAATTATTGGGATACGACCTACACGTACCCAATTATGGACACGACACTAGCCCCAAACACATAAGCACATGGCAAATTGATCTATAGGACCAATTGACACACACCAAATGTCAATCTCGGAATTCCTCCAAAATTGACACAAAAAATACCATAACTTTCTTAATAGGCCTCCTATGAATACAAAACCAAATTCTATGGGTAGACTATGCATATGGATTGATTTCTCATGGTTAAATCTCATATTTAGAACCTAAATTAAGGAGAAAAATTAAACTGTACCTATTGGAAGATAGATTCCCAATGCAACCTCCAAATATGATAAAATTAGCCTCAAACTTGTAGATTCTTGCTTCTCTTTGTAGATCCTTGCTTTCTCCTTCTAGATCTTTACTCCACTAGTCTCCAATGGTGATTTGGGAAGAAATTGGGATAAAATTTGGTAGGAAAATAAAGTAGGAATGAAGGAATTTTATTGAGAAAAATTTTGGATCTAGTTTTCAAATAAAAAGAGGAGAAAAAAATTTCCCACCTCTTTAAATATAGGCTGGCCCCCTTCCCCTTCCTCAAGTCACTATGAAATATCCAATATACCCCTTGGGTCCTCTCATGAAAAAATAATTAAGGAGGGAAGCTTCTAGTCTAATGGTTTAATTAATTTAATCATCCTCCTAATCAATGGGCTTTCTAAATGGGCTCAATTCTAACAGTTAATACATGTTGGTCCATATGTCTAAACTAAACTAGTTAGGTCCACTAACACAAGTCCAAAATAAATAAATAACATCTAACAATAATTAAATAATACAACAATAATTATTTATCAAGCACAATATTTAATTAATTATAAAATTACTAAAATACCCTTTCCTAAAAAATATGGTAGTGACAGTTGCTGTCACCAACTGACTACCTGGCTTGCTGTGGCTACTGATCCCTCTGTTGTGGTACTGCTGAAACTGCCACTGAGCTGTGCATGCTAGTGCCCTCTCTTTGCTGATACTTGCAGTGCTCATGCTTACTGATACTGAATTGGTTGTTGCTCCTCTTACTGGAATATTGTATGGCTAGAGTTGAGGTTACTTGCTACTGTATAGTGTGTCTCATAATCCTCCCTTGTTGATACTCTAATGCAGTTAGCTTGCATCAACATGCTGTGCACTGAGGATACTGTACAGAGTTGCTGTGCACATGGTTGTACCTCAGTTGGCTGGTACTAAGCTCTTCAATGGTTGATGCATACTATGAATGGCTCGATCCCCTTCTCACAACCTAGCTCACTCAAACTGCCACACTTTTGTGCTGATACTACTCTATGAAACAACAATGGCTGTGCATGCTCCCTGCTGTGCGTTGAGCCTACTGATCTTTGTTTGCTGCACACTGCCTCCGTATTACAGTATTTGGCTGCAACTGCTGCTTTAGTTGCTCCCAGTGTTGCATTTGTTAGCTAAGTTTGATGCTGAAGCTGCTACAGTGGTGAGGCTCCTCTTGCTGTTGTTGTTAATGCAGTATACTGCTAATTGCTATGCTCGGCTAGTTATTGTATTACATGCTACTGCTCTCCTCCTTTGCTGAACTGCCTGTAGGTGGCTGCAATACACTGATGCACTGCCCGAGCCTTGCAGTTGGCTGCACTGCACACCTTGCTCCTTGTTGAACTACATGCTTCAGCTCCTTGTTGTAGTCTAGCAGCTACTGCTCGGCACTGCTCTGCATCCCCCTTCAGTTGTTATACCTCCCTCTAGCTGCCTGATGCCCAGTGCATGAAAATTGTACTGTATCTTCCCTTCTAGTTGCCAATGTTGAACTGCTATGCTCCAACGACTTGGCCCACAGCAGTACCTTGACCAACTCCAGGCCCAATTGTATTAAAGATGCAACTTCTCCCTGCTCTTTCCCTTCTTGCTGACTGCTTACTGTGAGCTAAAACCTGCTGTGCCCGACTGCATATTTTCTCACCGACACTCTCACAACACACACATAGCACACTCACACACATACACTTATATACATCTATATATATATATATATATATATATATATATATATATATATATATATATATATACACTCTCACTACTATATATATATATATATATATATATATATATATATATAATATATATATATATATATATATATATATATATATATATATATATATACAATCACTCATCTACCTATAGATAGATAGATATACACTCACACATAAACACATAAATATATATATAACATACACATATATACATCTAGTTTTATATATATATATATATATATATATATATATACTCTATAGATATCCTCTATGTACAAATATCATATAAACATACACATATACATATACATATCATATACTATATCGTACACATATATATATATATATATATATATATATATATATATATATATATATATATATATATATACACAAGCACACATAGAAATGAGGACCATAAACCAAACACGTGGAGTGCACCGCACCCGTATCACCCTCATTCTATGATACGCTTGTGATACGGCTCCACCACACAACCAAACGCATCCCGAAGGATACGAGCAAGTCTAATATACTAAATATGCACAATACGTATAATAATTAGATCTACTCCGTGTCCGTGTCAAGAAGTGGCATGCACAAATCTCCGTGTTGGAGAAAACCCTCCAAAACTATCCGTATCACCAAATTGACGAGATACGGCCTACACGTACCCAATTGTGGACACGATACTGTCACAAACAATAACACATGTCATATTGATCTATTTGACCAATTGACAAATACCACATGTGCCAATCTCGGAATTCTCCCAAAATTGACACCAAAACTCACATAACTTCCACCATAGGTCTTCTATGAACCTAAAACCAATTCCTATGGTTAGCCTATGTAGGTGGGGTAGTTTCTCATGGTTAAATATTAGATTTAGAACCTACTATAAGAGGAAAAACTAAAATATACCTATTGGGAGATGGATTTCCAATAAAAATCTCTAAATATTGAATGTAGCCTCCTCCTTGTAGATCTTGGCCTCCTCCTTGTTGCTTCTTGCTTCCTTCTTATAGATCCTTATTGTAGTAGTCTCAATTGAAGAATAGGGGAAAAAATTGTGAGGGAATAAAGAATTTAGAAAAGGGGAAAAATTTAGATCTAAAATGAGATGAGAAATGAGAAGAGACTCTCTCTCTCCTCCCTCCTAATATGGCCGACCCTAGCCTGTCATGCCCCAGTCCCAAAATACACGGGACCAGGTCATATGGCAATGTCCAATTAATACGACTTCGAAGGATTTTCTAATTTAATGGACCCGACGAAGCGTATTACGCTGTCCTAAAATACTATCAAGTCCAATATGCTAACATGCAGCAGGTAAATATCTAATCTAATCCAAAGAATATAAATAAGAAGTGCTAAAATAAATAGTTAAAATAAGTACGGAGTCTGAATGTCATAATACAACACAAATAAGTCTGATGGGAACAAACCCACTGAATACAATGCTGAAATAAAAGTATGAAAGGATAGATAAGAATACTAGACTAGAACATCGACTAGCTAGATAAAGATGCTCTAGCCCAAGGCAGCAATGTATCCCAAATCATGGGAACTCCTCTGGAAATGCCTAAAGTCCTCATCCACAAATTCGGTCTCCACTCCTGCTCCGTAGATGGTTGGGTACAAGTGCTCGTCTGGATCTGGAAAGGAACCAGGTCCTCAGAGGGACGTAACAAGATATAAAAGTTACATGCCATAAAGTAAATACTGTGTAAACTCGAGGGTGAAGTAACCAGCTAAGTAAAATGCACTTGAAGACAACCTTGGTACGTATGGGTAGGTAAAATGTATAAAGCGTAGCGTCAAGCTAGAGGCTAAGTATCTGGCATTAGCTGTAAACTGGATGCCAGAAGTATATGCTGACTATATCACCGATCATGATAGTGCGCAGCTAGTAAACTCTGTCGGATATATCGACAAGCATATACACCCATAACTGGGTAGCACATAGCCCATAACCGGGTAACGCATAGCCCATAACCGGGTAACACTGAGGCTCACGATCCCGTAGTTTACTCTAAAACTACGGTAGCCAAATGTCTGTCCTATACTCCTACTAATTGTCTTTCCCGCCCAATACCAATGTACAAGTCACGAATACGATATGGATATCTCGTACTATAATACAAGTCACTAAAGAACTATATAATTATGCTAAATTCTGTCACACATGCTGCTCATACCGATGGCCAGTCAAGTATGAAGCACGCGTTCCTACATGAACTCACTCTGTGACGTGCAATGATACGTGTCAAGGCCTGGGGAGTCATAATGATAACTCCACAACTTTAGGTGCGTCCACTAGACACTAGGTCAAACACAAGTCCTAACATCAACGCCTTCGTCGACTGCACCCGAGTTATTCTCGGATGCGCACAGTTATATAATATTTAAAGCAAAAATATACGAACTGTACTAACTGAATTTAACAGTACAACAAGGCAAGATATACTTTCCTGGAACTCCGATATGAACAAGTAAGGATCCGGAACCCGCAGCCAAGGTAGAACCGTCTTGGGTGCCTATGAATATATAACAATAAATATCAATCACTATATTACACTATGCTAATCACGCACAAGAGTACAACATACGCAACGTCATGAGTCACGTAGAGTCTAAACCAAATAAATGTTCTAACTATGTAGGTTGGCTAAGGTTGACTAGTCAAGGATCAAGGAAGTAGGTGTACACTTAGTCTACTAGTCCAACAACATTTACAAGTCATCCTAAGGTATAGTTTCTCATATGTTACAATCGCGGTCACAACTAGAATTCGTGTAGGTGCTAAGTTGCACCTCTGACACATGGGTACTAGGTATTCTATTTACTAAGATTTCCATGTATATGGGTTACACATTCACGTTCTCGAGATACGTGTCATATAATCTTGGTAAATATTAGGGTTCCTCCTCAAGTTTATTTGATTTAAATAAAATAACTAACTTAACACATAACATGGTATTTAACTCAATTACACTCTCCTTATACCAAACTACAACGTGTCATATTTACGTCAATTGTTACGTTTGAGCCCTACAAAATTTTTACCAAGTATACATCTATCAACTCAAGAGGTCGATTCTAACTACATGTAGCATCATCCTAGGAACCATCAAGAAGTTAAGGTATAACCTATTTCTAACATGTAACATTGATATATATATATATATATATATATATATATATATATATATATATATGTGTGTGTGTGTGTGTGTGTGTGTGTGTGTGTGTGTGTGTGTGTGTGTGTGTGTGTGTATTCTCAACGTATAGAGCAACTAATTCCTTATAACTTTCAACATGAACCCTTTTAAATAAGTACAAGCACTTAACACCTATGTATAAGCCCATATATGGATCATTACTTTGTAATGGCATGAACCTGATACTATAAGCAATAAAATTCTCATATACATCCCTCAACATGACATCAAGCTACCATATAATAACCCTATTTAAACTACTATTACCAAGTCTTCACATGCTTATGAGTCCTCAAACATGAACTCTACCTAAACATGGTGTAAAATACTATATAACATGCATTATCCAGGTTGTATATGCATTTACACAACCACAATCGTGCATGTACATTTTGGAAATTAATTAGAAATGGGTTACTTGCATGATTAACTAGTATTAAACAATGGGAACATATAATTATAACTAGGTATTTACAACCACAGCTTAATGAAGGAAGGAAGAAAAAGAAGAAGGAAAAGAAGAAGAAAAAGAAGAGATATTATACCAGAGGGGATGGATGGTGGTCGGATGTGGAGCAGTAGGTCGGAGGTGCAGCTCTGGCGAAGGGGCTCGGCCAGGGGTGCTCCTGCGCTTGAGCTCCGGCCGGGGGGTGCACAGCAACCGCGGTTGCACTGCAATAGCAATCGCAATAGCAATATTGGCAGTAGCTCACAACAATGGCAGCAGCTCGCAGCAGCAGCGGCAACAGCTTGGTGGCGGTGGCGGGTTGCTGGTGGTTGTGGTTGGTCGTCGATGAGGTAATAGTGGTGGTGATGGGGGTGGATCTTGGTGGCAGTGGTGAAGGGGACAGTGGTGGTGGTCAGGATAAAGGGAGAGGAGGTCGTGTGGAGGAGGAGAAGGTGGTGGTGATGACGATGAAGGCTGGTGGCTGTGGTGGTGATGATGGCGGTGGTGATGGTTGTGGTGGTGATGGCTGTGGTGATGGCTATGGTAGTGATGATGGCTGTGGAGGAGGGGAGAAAGAAGGAGGAGAAGGAGAAGGAGGTGGTCGATGATGGCGAGGGTGGTGGTAATGGTCGGAGGTGACGTGAGGAGAGGGTGATGGCGGTGGTGATGGCTGTGGTGGTGATGATGGTCGTGGGGAGGATGGTGGTGGCAGAATGGTCGTGGAGGAGGAGAAGAGGAAGTCGAGGAAGGAGGAGGGGAGGAGTTGGTCAGAGGAAGGAGGTGGTAAAGTTGATGGTTTTCGGTTTCAAATGGAGGTGGTGGCTACTGAATTTTGGAGAGAGAGAGAGAGAGTTAATGTAGGAGAGAGAGAGGAGGAGAGCATGGGGATTTGGGCCGGCCATATGGCTATTTCTAGGGATGGGGGGGAGGATCCTTATGAAGAAATGAGTGGATGGGATGGGGTTTAGTTTGAATGGAGGATGGTGATGAATGAAGGTGTAAAGTGATACATAGTACATACAAAAATAGGGGGGAATAAAGGTGTGACTGGTCAAAGTATTAAAGGAGGGTTTCTTCATGGTTTTGCTCCAATGGAAGGTGGGCACCTAGTTGCCTATTTGCACAAAGGCCCCCAACAAATTGGAAATTGCACAAACGAGGGAGATTGGGATTGGATGAAGAAAAATATCATGTTTGGTGTGATATAGTAAATTAAAATGGTGTGTGATATTTTGTATGGACCTTGAGGGTGTGAGTGGGGGTTTGGGTTGGTGTTGGGTCTATTTTTGGGTTAGGCTGTCCTTGCACCAATTTAATTAAAATTAGTGTCAACGGTGTTCGTTAATTAATTGAAAGTGCATAAGATTAAAATTGGGTGGAACACAAGTGTCATGGACATAGTAGAATCAGAATAGATTATTGTCATAAATTGGGTTATGCAAAATGGGTTGAGGTTGTGTCTCCAATTTCGATTGGAACGGACAAAGATGCAAAGTTGGATTTATTCGGATTTAAAAATAGATATTTTTAACGAATATTGTGCGACTAAAATAAAGCACAAGAGAGGATATTTATGAGTTACACAAATATCAGAATGGAAGGCTTGCACGTCTAGGGCAAGTGTGTAAAATTTGTTTGAAGGCAAAAAGCTAGAGTAGCGCTCCAAACATCGAAGCAACGGTAAGGTACACCAAGGAAATTTAATTAGAAGAGGCAAATTAATTACTCCATTAAATTATTCAAAAATAACCCTAAATGAATCCTAATCTTAGTTTTGAGTCAGGGGTTTATATAGCCTCTCCCTCAAGCAATGTAAAATGTCCAACTTATCCCTCGGAGCCTCTCATGAAGAAATTAATTAAGGAGGGAAGGTTCTAGTCTAATGGTTTCACTAAATAATTCATTCTCCTAATCCATGGGCCTAATTCATGGGCTCAATCTAAACTTAAATAAATGTTGGGTTCATGCATCTAACTAAACTAGTTAGGTCCACTACACAAGTCCAAAATAAATACTACATTTAACAATCAATAAACAATACAATAAATAATTAATTAATTACACATGCACAATATTAAATACAATACCCCTAAAATAAAAAAATACCCATATCAATTACGAAACTACCCTTAATTGAAAATATGAGGGTGACAATTGCTACTGCTTGACAGGCTTAGTGTTAGGCAAGATGTTGAGCTTGTAGACCATAATTTGTGGGTCCAGTCCTGGCATATCTTCGTAGCTCCAGGCAAAGACATTAATGTATTCTCTAACGATCTGTAGTAGGGATTCCCGATCCTCATCAGTCAGACTTTTGCTGATGAAGATAGGTTTGGGGGAGGATTCGTCGCCCAGATTGACTTGTACGACTTCGTCCTTGGTAGAAGATTCTCATTGTTCGAACCACATCTCCCATTGTGCGTCCAGACGTTGGGCCCATGGTTCTACTTCAAAGAGTTTCGGTAGACTCTCGTCGTCTTCCTCAGGGTCAGCTGACACCATATTGGCAGATAATGTTTGCTTGAGCATCACCCCGATACTGATATCGGAGTTCCAAGTGAAAGATTGCGAAGAGTGAGAGTGCACCTCATCTCCTTCATCTGAACCCTCAGGGGTTGTGTGAGGCGTTACATACCCTAATCTATGCTTGGTCTTATGGTAGTAGTCCTCAAATTTCCTGCAGGAGCAGGTAGACGCAGAGGAAGCCTTCGGTCTTTGTCGTAGTTTAAGCCCTTCATTGGCTTCAGATCGTACCCTATCTTCTGGATAATGTGCTTGGATTGAGAGCTATACCGGTGTATTGACATTTTGTCGGTATCGGGCTCTAGATCTTGTTCTTCTGGGATAAAAGATCTAGGGCCTTCTACTTTGCCGAAGATGATGAGTTTGTCTCCCCTCATCCTGGCTGGGACTAGGAAGTGAGAGTTTTGGTTGGGGAAACACGGTTTACGGCATGGGTGGTAGTCACCTGTGTCTACAGGTGCAGACCCAGACCGTGCTCCATTGAGTACAGTATGCTTATGTGTGCAACTTTAGAGTAGTTCAAAGATAGCCCTTTATTCATAATGTAAGGTATCTTTTCTCCAGGAATTACATCATCGAGAGAAGGGACGTCTGCGTGAGCAGCTACATACTCCTCTAGCTCGTCCTTTCCGTGATCTACCCCCAGTACGAGCAGCGACTTTAGAGGTTTTCTGCACAGCTTTACGACCATAGGCTTAAACACGGTAAGAGGTAACGGAGCATCCTTCGGCGGTCGACTCGGCCTATGAATGCGAACGACCAGCGGTTCGGGTGTAGTAGATGGTATCGAATTTTTCTTTGGTGATTGGCTTGGCCTATGAAGGCGAACGACCAGAGGTTCGTGCATGGTATATGATGTCGGATCTTTCTTTGGTGATCGGCTTGGCCTATGAAGACGAACGACCAGGGGGTCAGGTGCCTTCCTGTGCAGTTTTACGATGAGGGGAGAGGTTGTGTTAGGAGCGCACGCCTTTAGATATACTCCTAAAGGTTTATCTGATGCTGTCCCGGCCTCTGCCTCATCATCAACATCATTACCACCTTCATCTTGGTGAACTTGCTTGTATAAGAGTGCGTCGGAGTAGTAGGCCTTGATCCCCTTGAAAGGATCAACATCTGCGAACTCCGTCTTGACCATGCCATGATCATCCATGTACTTTAGACATTGGTGTAAGGTCCATGGCACGATCATGTATTCGTGTATCTATGGCCGTCCCAGCAGGATGTTATAGGATACATCAACGTCTATGACGTAGCAAGTGACCTCTGTTTTCAAGTCGCCAATTTGATATTTCAGGCGAATCTTTTCCAGAGGGTACCTCTTTCCTGCGTTGAAGCCAGTGATGGAAGTATTGGTGACTGCCATGTGATACATCAGAATACCCAAGGTCTAAAGCAGACTCCGTGGGATGATACTGATTGACAAACTGATATCGATGTGCATCAAGTCCACCTTGATGACACCAATGTACCCTATATAGTACAAGAGACGATCATACCAGTTATTTTTTAGCAACATGTCCTGTTGTAAAAATGTGATGTTGGGCACCGCTTCTATCACATTTTTGTAGTGGGGGCATGCGACAGGATCCTCTGCTGACAGCTTGACTTACGCCAGGTAGGCGTCGACATTTTGTAATGCCTCACTCAAAGCATTCCGGGTGTCTCTAGAGAGTCGGAGAAGCTCAAATAGTGACAACTTTGTCGGGTATTGGCGCGTTGAGCCAAGACGTCAAAGTTGTAGGGCTTTTCCAGTCCCTGAGCCATTTCTTTATGCAACGGTTTGTCAAAGCGTCCCTCTTTTTGTTTGGACTTGTCCGCTGGTAGGGGTTGAGATGGACCCGAATCAGACACAACAGGTGCAGTAGTTGGAGGTGCATTCACGTTGAGAGTTTCATAATCTCGCTGGTAGGCAAGGCTCGACCAGGTTGCCCCTGCCCAGGCCTCCTCAGTGGTGGAATAAACCATATGGAAGTACTTAGTTTTTTGTGCTTTAGACTTGACGGTGGAAGGCGCTGCTTGCTGCATCAAGTCTGGGACAAGATCCGGGTGGACCCACATGATCTCGTCCTTAGGTGTAATAAGAGGTATCAGTCCAGCTGCTTGGTCACGAGCTGGTAGAAGATTGACTACCTCCATTGTTGCCCTCGGGATCGGTATGACTCCATCCTGGCCTTCCGTCACAAAAAAGTTACCGAACTGTAGGGATACCATATTGGCGGCAACTGTCTTGTTATTGAAGTCCAAGGTAAGGGCCTTAGTGTCAAGCAAGCATTGGATGTATCGGTTGCGGGTGTAGCAGTCCTTCGTTGTATGGTGGACGTAGCAATGGTAGTGGCAGTATTTTGGATTGTTCATCTCGGCTGCCTCTACAGGGCGCTTGACGTTGGGGAGCCAAAGCTTACCACCCTTCATTAATACGTCAAATATGGGCAGGACCGTCATCTTCAAAGTAGTAAGTCTCCTGGGGCTTTGGAACCTCAGCCGGTTTTTGCTTGGTCTTCTTGGTTAAGTTGGCCACCAGGACCTGTTTCCCTTTTCTCTCGTGGTTGCTGTTGTCGCTGTTGTTATTGTTGGGACGTTTCCCCCTGTCACCGGCGACATGGATCTGTATTCCCAGGAGTCGGGCATCTTTGACCTTCTTTTCAGCGTTGACATTGTTGATGATGAATGATGTCCAGTCTTTGAATTGACTATCATCCATCCAGAGGCTGATTGCCGGAAGTAGGTTTTTGCGGCAAACGTCTATGAGTGTGGACTCAGGATTTCCTGGAGGCAACCTCAGTGTTGATTGGCAAAAATGCTCGATATAATTTTAGGTGAGTTCCATTTTCCTTTAGGTGACATCCATCAGGGAGGACATCGTCATGTCACTTCCTCCATTATAAAATCTTTTAAGGAAAAGACTCTTGAAGTCGTCAAACGATGAGATACAATTGTCTGCTAGGCTGCAAAACTAGTCGAATGCGACCCCGAACAATGTCCCCACAAAGAGCTGGGTGAGGAGTGCGTCACTAAGAGGTAGGTGCCCCGTTGTAGTCTAGAAATATCTCATGTATTGACGGGGAGAAGTCTTCTCGTCATAGGTTCAGGTTAAAGGGCTTATACTTTGGCAGGTATGGAATATCCCTCCACTTGCGGGGGGTATGGTTGTCGTATCCAGAGCTCGCGTAGTAAATTCAGGCTGCCCATAGAATCTAGGCGAACCCGAAGTTCCTGGATTTCCCTCAATGAGTCTTTAGCTTTGTCTCCCACGGACGGGGCAGATAAACCGGACAGAGGATGATTTCCGCCTATGGACAGAGCGCTTGCGTCAGAATCCGCATTGGTCCCCGGGTCCAAGCTTGCTTGTCCTGAGGCCCTTGATGGCTGGGAGACTACACTTGCCTTGATGTCTAGCACAGCTTGGGTTAAGGGCACCGATTAGCTCATAGTCTGTATTATAGCCTCGAGGGCCTCAATGCACTGCCGATCACTAGGGCCTTTATGCTCATCTCCTGCCATGTATGTCGTTCTTACATGAGGAGAGGTGGACGGGACAGTAGACGTAGCACTTTTCGCTTCGGACTCTTGCAATGAATAGTCATCAAGGAAGGTTGGCAGTGTCGTGCCCTGTTCGGACTCAGATGGAGTACTAACCCCAACGTAGGAGGCAACGTCTTCTTTCTGAGGGTGGCTACCCCCAGGGACTTCAGTATCTTTTTCTTGGGAGTCATCGTCTCCTCGGAACGCTGGATTATCGTATAGGTCCGGGGGATTACTACCCCCAGCTTGTATAACCCTCAGGGGTTCTGAGGAAGAACTATCCCCAATAGTTGATAGCTTCTTCTTTGAGCGGGTGCCCTGAAAAACTTCTTCTGCAGGTCCCGCTGCTGGTCCTCCTGGTAATCGCCTTCTCAATGCACTGGTTCAGATTGACGGACTGAAGGTGCTGGACTTCTTCCCTCCCAAGGTGGAAAGGACCTTCCAAGCTGAGTAGCATGAGGAAAATGGTAGCTCATCCTCCTCGGTTATTTGTACCTAGCCTCCGAATTGCTGCCAGAAAGGTGCCTTCTAGTGTAGTCGTTGGAATGCCGGCTGCATTCTTGTAGGTATTGGCACTTTGTTGTAGCAGTAGTTGATAATGATTTTGGTACAGTGATGTCCGGGGGATGACACTTTACATGTCGTAACTGCCTTCCTCACATTGCGCTTGTGATTAATCACATTACGCAAGTCAGGCGAGGGCTGACTCACCTTTGCACCCTTTTCGTGAGCGCGAGTAGACCGAGCGCACGGGTGCGTGAGTGTTGGTTTTGCTCCCTGATCTAGGGTTCATACAAGAACGTTCCCCAGATTGTTAGTGGAAGAATTTTGAGACGGACCTTGTCCATTTTCTGCTGATGGTTGGACACACGGGTCGGTCTTATGTAACTTTCCATCAGGGGCCCGCATACCAGTTAGCGGTGCCCTCCGACGGTCAACCGAATGGACAGTTGCTTGAGCATGACGAGCTCGCATTGCCCCAGAATTCTTTGACTTCGCACCCGGAGGCGCATAGTACGAAGAGTCCAAGTTTGGGTATTCACCATCAGCATGGCGTATAGGATCAGGGCTGTGTGAGGTTCGGCTGCTGCCAGAGTCGCATACGGCCAACTACCTACGGCCGTCAATCGATGCCACATAGTGAGTCTTATGCGGCCTCCTCCTTGGCCGCATAAAGTTTGCATCAGTGCCTGAACGTCTGGCATCGTAGTATTTTTCTCTGCAAGAGTTTGGGTGTTGAACATTTTCTGCGTCAGACGAGGATGTCGAATGGACAGCCAGAGTGGACGCCTGGCGAGCGCCTTCAGCAACAAATAAAGAGGCGAGGAGCGCAAGCTCCATTGGTAGGTGAGGAGAAGTAGCCTTTGCTACTTATGGCCTGCGGGTCTTCAAGTGGTGAGTACCCTTCTGGTTGGAAGAGGCTGCCGCATAAGCAGTGGACGCATGATGTGCAGTCCCTGCGGCAGAGAGAGAGAGAGAGAGAGAGAGAGAGAGAGAGACGGGGAGCGCCTACTCCACAGTTGGGTGAGGCACGGTGGCCTTTGCTACCCATATCCTGTGGGTCTTCTAGGGCTTTGCTTGCCTCTGAGAAGGACTCGCGCTGTCCCCGAAGAGCATGCCCTCGAAGGCCTGCTGGTCAAAGTGGACCACCAACATCCTTTGAGTAGACCTAAGCTTGGCAACGTCGGATTGTGCCACAGCTTTCTCATCAAAGGAGAAAGATGTCCCCAGCAGAGTCGCCATCTTGTTCACTATTAAATTCGAAAGTTCTTAAAAGAGCTTAATTTAATCAACAAACGGAATAAAGTACAAAGAGGTCTTGGATGGACAATATAATTAAAATATTTTTTATTCTAGGGTGTGGCGATGGACAAGGAGTGCTATGGTGTCTCCTTTACTCCGTGGATGATCGAAAGCTTACGTTCTCTCTTTGCTCATCTCGATATGCTTGCTTTCTCTACATTGGCCGGGGGTGGTATGCTTTCTCTCTGAAGCAGAAGAAAAAGCCAACATTTAGAACGTTCAAGTTGCTCCTATTTATAGCCATCGTGCTGATAGGCTATGGGCACATATGCCTCTGTTTGGTGGCCGCATAAGGCCCCTTAAACAGAATATGGTTGCAACTGTCACCACATGCTATGGGCTAATTGCCGCGTGGTCTTGGTTGAGTTATGCTGTTGAAGAGATCTCGGGGTTGTTACCAACCTGTTGTGTGCGTGACTTAGTCAGCTGGACACGTAGTTAGCACCAACTGTGCAAAGATCTCTACCATTGTAACGGAAGATCTTGTGAGCTGGAGGCCGTATAGCAATTTGGTCGCATGATGATGAGACCGCATGGGTCTTGTAGCCGCATACGTGCTCTCCTTTAGGCCTTGGTCTAATGGATACTCTGGCCGCATGATGGCGAGGCTGCATAGGTCTTGTAGCTGCATACGTGCTCTCGTTTGGCCTTAGTCGAATGGACACTCTGGCCGCAAGATGTTATGGCCGCATGCAAGCTCTCGTCTGGCTTTGGTTGAATGGACACTTAAGCCGCATGGAGACGAGGCCGCATACGTAGGACACGTGGCATGGCATGTTTGTCAAAACAATTAATACATTGATGTGACTTATTATCTTTTCCCAAGCCATCGTCTTCACGAGTCTCAAAGCATCTCAGAGTGATGAGTGACGTGTCAGAGCTTCTGACAGACATCAAAATCTGTGTTAGAGGGGTTTTATGCGACCTTCCTGCTCTTTGTTGTTCAGGCCGCATATAGTATACTATACGTTTTTTCTGCGACTTCGTTTGATCAGGCTGCATGTGGCTCTCAGCAACTTGGTTGATCAGGCCGCATATGGCTTCTCTATGACTTGATTGTTCAGGCCGCATATGGCTCTTCTGCGGCTTGACGGTTCAGGCCGCATGTGAATTTTCTACGGCTTGGTTGTTCTGTTGAGGGGGCATGACCTTTATGCGGCCTGCATGATTTTTTATGCTTCTACAATAGCACCTCGTCCTCATAGCTCCAGGCCGCATAGCGTCACGAATTATGGGCCCGAGCAAGCAACCGTGCATACAACTTGCGTATAAAATGAGCACACGAGCACCATGCGACGATGCTACCGTGCTAAGTGCAAAGTGCGCCAACAAAGCGCCACTTTGCTCCCTTGAGCCCGAGTCCGAGTCGCTAAGCCCCTTCGGGGCTTAGCTCCTAAGAAAAACTTCCCAAAGGTGGCGAAAAAATAAATATTGTCATAATGTGGTTCACACTTATCCTCTAGGAAAATCAACCCACATGGGCCACCACCCCATGTGCATATACCAATACTAAGCAAAGCTATATATTGAGATGTACACATTAGTGGTTTTCCAATGTGGGACTAAAACTCCCAAAGCAAAGTGGAAAACACCAATAATTTCCAACATATATCATAATATATGGTTGAGCGTCCCTCATAGTGACTGTCCATCATGTATTAGGATAGATGTCGCCCACGACTTGAATCTTCCTGCATGGGTCAAACAACAATACGATACTAGAATGGACTATACCTTAAATTCTGAACCATAGCTGTTATTCTTTCCACTCGCACAATGACATCAGTTGTGCCTCCGGTCGCACATTAAAGGCCCCGTGCCGACCTGGTTTTAGTGTATATATCTTGGATGTCTACAAGTTTACCCTCAAGAGACGGCATATATCTCTGTTCATACACTTAGGTGAGTTCTTTTAAGAGAGTTTAATATTTTCTAGCATGAAGCCTTGTGCTTCCGTGCGATGCTATGCCATTGTGATATGGCTCACAGCCGAGGTTAACTAGCTCTTGTGGTGTCACCCACAGTACCATGAGGCCACTAGCCTCTTAGTAGTGCTGTACTACATCCCAACATGAATCCTTGCGCTTTCATGCGGTGCTACTCCGCCGCGACATGGCTCACAGCCGAGGTTAACTACCTCATATGGTGTCACCCACTATAGCATGAGGTCACCGACCTCTTAGTAGTGTTATGCTACATCCTAGCATGAAGCCTTGTTCTTGCGTGCGGTGCTACGCCGCTGTGACATAGCTCGTAGTCGAGGTTAACTACCTCATGTGGTGTCACCCAATGTAGCATGAGGTCACCGACCTCTTAGTAGTGCTGTGCTACTACTCTCTATCTTTTCAATATTAGGCTACCTGCCTATTAGCGATGCTACTACCGTTGTGACATGGCTCGCAGCCAAGGCTTTATATTTTTTACCTTATCGTGGTGTCACACCACTGTAGCATGGGATACAGGTCCCTTGAAGTGCTAAACTTTACGTGCTTCCTGCAGCGTACGCCGGACATTCACTCTGCCCGAGAACTAAATAAGGCGTCAAAGCCACCATTACACAAGATTTGTTCTATATATATAAATATAAAGAATAATTAGTAGACCACAGTGGTTCTGGGTACGTATCCATCCGAAAGACTACCCACTGTACCTGATATTTTTCCAGTCAATGATCCTCCCTTGAACCAAAAGCTAGATGCCTAGTAGATTTCTCTTTGAACTAATATCATAAAACATAATGGTAGGATTACAAAGACACAATATCAGAGGTCCTTTAAGCCCATTTTACCTGCCGTGTCTTCGACTAGCAGGCGCTTGAGACCTTTAGTGAACGGATCCGCCAGGTTCTCCTTACTCCGAACATCCACCACTGCAATGACACCAGTCTTGATGAGATTGTTCAGTGCTCTGTGCCGAAACCGCAAAGTTCTCTTCTTTCTATTAAAAAAGATTATTAGATGCCACTGTTGTAGCTGCCTGATTGTCGCAGTATATCGGTACAACCAGAATCTGCGCACCAACCATTCACTGAAAGATCGAAAATGAGCTCCCAAAGCCACTCTGCTTCATCTGCTGTAGCCGTAAGTGCATAGAACTCAGACTCCAATGATGAGTGTGAGAGCATACTATGCTTCTTCAACTTCGACGATATAGCAGCTCCACCAATTAAGAAAATATATCATCCTGTGGATCTCTCACTCTCTTCTTCTGAGCACCAACTAGCATCACTGAAGCCTTCTACCACTGCTGGATCTTTGCTGTAGTAAAGTGCAAATTTTGAGTCTTCTTGAGGTATCTCATAACCCTCTTCACAGCTTTTCAGTGTTCAACACCTGGGTTACTCGTGAATCTACTCAGCATCCCCACAGCAAAAGCAATGTCAGGCCTAGTGGCATTTATAGCATATATCAAGCTCCTGATGACGCTAGAGTACTCCAACTGTCTGATGCTTTTTCCTGGGTTAGGCTTCAGTTTCTTGTCATACCTATATGGAGTATCAATCCCTGAAAGATCCTGATATCCATAGCGTATGGGGATCTTCTCCACGCAGTGAGCTTGTGATAGAGCAAGCCCAGCTTTCGTCCGGATTATCTTAATCCCAAGGATGACATCTGCATCTCCCATGTCCTTCATACTGAATTTAGACGAGAGGAACATATTTGTTCTAGTGATACATTCTTCATCCGAACCTAGGATTAGCATGTCGTCCATATAGAGACAAACAATGACACCTCTATCACCAGCGAACTTCGTGTACACACACTTATCAGTTTCGCTGACATTATAGCCATTTGATCTGATAACTTTGTCAAACTTCTCGTGCCACAATTTGGGAGCTTGCTTCAGACCATACAGAGATTTCACCTGTTTGCATACTTTGTCTTCAAGACCTTTGACGACAAACCCTTCTAGCTGCTGCATGTAAATCTCCTCAGTCAGTTCACCATTCAAAAATATTGTCTTGACATCCATCTGATGAATCACCAATCTGTGAATAGAACCTAGATCAACATCCTGATAGTAGTCATCCGTGCAATATGAGCATATGTGTCAAAGTAATCAACCCCCTGCATCTGAGAAAACCCCTTGGCAACTATCTTGGCCTTGAACTTGTCAATAATTCCGTCTGCTTTCATATTCTTCTTGAAGATCCACTTGCATCCGATGGACTTAGCTCCTTCAGGCAGATCGACTAACTTTCAATTACTATTAGAATTTATCGAGTCATACTCGTTATTGACATCCTCCTTACAGAAAATAACATCTCTTGTCTTCATTGTCTCATCATAGGTAAGCGGATCAGCTTTCACATGATAGGTAACAAAGTCTTCTCCGAAGTCCTTCGGCCTCCTCACTCGCTTTGCTCTCGGCTCAGTAGGTTCTGGTTTAATTATTGTCTCATCAACGACAACTTCTTCTTGGGCTACTTCTCTTTGAGAGGCACTTGTCTCGTCTGTGCTAGCAACATTCTCCGAAACATACACGAGAACAATATTCTTGTACCCAGCAAAACTTGTCTTCAAAGAATTTTGCGTCACAATATTCAATGATATGATTAGATTCGATATCAAGGAACCTCCCAGCATCACCATTATCAGCATAGCCCAAAAAAATGGTCTTCGTAGTTCTCGTTCCCATCTTCTGTATTTTGAGGTCTGGAAGCTTCACATATGCCAGACACCCCCACACTCGAATGACATTCAAGTTGTGTCTGATCTTGAACTAGAGTTCATAAGGAGTAATGCCAGAAGTCGCGAATGACACTCTATTCAGAATAAATGTGGCCGTAAGCGCAACTTCTCCCCAGAAGCACTTTGGAAGTCCTACTGTCAGCAAAATGGAGTTCATCATTTCTGTCAACGTTCTATTCTTCCTTTCTGCTACACCATTAGATTGGGGAGAATACGGAGAAGTCGTATCGTTGACAATTCTATGTTCTTTGCAGAACGATACGAATTCCAAGGAACGATACTCTCCGCCTTGATTGCTTCTGAGTCTTTTGAGTTGTTGACCGGTTTGACGTTTTGCTTCAGTCTTGAAGTCTTTAAATTTCTCGAACGGTTCATCTTTTGACTTGAGAAGATATACAAATGCGTATTTCCAGAAATCGTCGATGAAGGTAATAAAATACTTCATTCCGGCCTTCGTGGAGAATTGCTTGAACTCACAGATATCTGAGTGTACAAACTCCAGAAGATCCGTGCTTCGATTCACCCTTCTGAACAGCTTTCTGATAATCTTCGTCTGCGCACAGACTTCATATTTCTCTACCTCCTTACCCCCATATTTGGGGATAAGGCCTAGACTAGACATCTTGTTAATGCATTCACAATGCACATATCCTAGTCTATTATGCCACAACTCAAGAGAATAACCAGAAGTAGAGACTGCATTGATGCAAACAGAAGGAGTTACAAACTGCAGTTTAAACATCCCTTCGATATATAAAGCTTTTTTGAAGTATGTTCCCTTGTAGGACATCACTATCTGACCGGCATTGATATCCATCCTCAGGCCCACCTTGCACAACAGACTCCCAGAAACCATATTCTTGGCGATCATAGGTACGTGCTTCACATTCTCCAGTGTAAGTGATTTTCCAGAGGTCAGCTTCAGCACTATCGTCCCGATCCCTAGTACTGCAACTTAAGACTTATCCGCCATCGAGACTTTCTCAGAGATAGGCTCATACTTGCGAACAGCTCCTTCTTAGAGCACACGTGGCAAGATGCACCAATGTCCACCCACCAGTCAGTGTCCACGCCATGTGACTCAACCTGCACAATCTAGCAACTAGGTTAAGCTCACCTTCCTCTTTCGGTTTAGGCTTTGACCTGAAGTCGCTCTTGTAGTGACCCTTCTTGCCACAATTGTAGCACGTTAGATCAGTCTTCGGCTTTGTCTTGAATTGAAAAAATTGTAGCACTCGTCCTCAAATTGCAGAGTGAAAATTTTTCTCAACGAGATGGATTTTAGACATCTTCTCGTCAGTTTTGTAGTGCTTCTCAAGAGATCCCCAGACATCTCTTTTCCTTTTTTGCTTTAGGACTCTGCCATCGAGTCGTCCATAGTGTTTAGGATCAACAACATGCAGAGGTCGTTATTATCCTTCCACTTGGAGTGCGCGTCCTGCGCCACGCCAACTTCAAGCTCTCCTCTATCTTCGGGAATGGTAGGTTCAGGATCAACCAACACATAAGCAACTTTGACAAGACAAAGATTCAAGGAGTATTCCTCTTCCAAATGTTGTAGTGTTCGCCATCAAATTTCTCAAGCTTGTGAAAACTAGTATCGAGAAGATTTAAGCGATTGTCCATTCTAACTCGGATCTTGTCTTAAGATTGTTAGTCCCGAAGTCAAATCAAAGTAGAGGAGGTCCACAAAGTAGAGACTCACACAAGAGTTCGTCTCTACAAAAGTTGGTGCACTAAGATCCACACAAGAGTTTCTCTACAGTGACACACAACACCTCAGAAGTACTAAACCAGGAACATGTTACAAATTGACGACCCAAAGAAAATACAAATACAACAAGAATCAGAAAACCGTTCTTCTCTTTACATTCGCAAATGCTACAACGAGAAGGAACGGGAACAAGAAAGAAACACAAAGGAAGGAACTCCCTGCTGGGGTTGTCAAAACTACCCGTGCTCAAGGCAAGATTCGCGATATACGAAGAACTGCCTCAGGATCCAGCAAGTTCACACGAGAACTTCTGGAACGCTCTTGGTCACCTTCGGATCACTCGAAAAACACTTTGTGGAAGGGTGCTCAATGTTGCCGCATAATGCTCTGGTGCTGTCCGATTTTTCTGGTACAGTTGGAATTTCTCAACTCCTCAAATGAAAGAGGAGCTCCTCTATATGTAGAAAAAATCCGCACCTATGCGGCACGAGAAATCACATGCCACATATACGATGTCCGACCAGATACCAAGGCACATGCGCTGTCTCTGCAGCATGCGCCGCCAAACGCTAAAAGTAGCCACTGAGAGCAGACAACGCCGAAAGCAGCAGCGTGACACAGAAAACCACACGCCGCCACGTGCTGCTTGCGCCGTAAGCGCCGCACGACGCTTCCAACAACAGATCATGTTTCCTCCACGTCAGACATAGCACCTTGCCTCATGGAGACTTGGCCGCATAGCACCTGGATGCATAGCCCCTGGACGCATAACGCCAACCGTGCATGCAACTCGCGCATAAAATGAGCGCACGAGCGCCTTGCAACGATGCTGACGTGCTAAGTGCGCCAACAAAGCTTCACTTTGCGCCCTTGAATCCGAGTCACTTCGGGGCTTAGCTCCTAAGGGAAACTTTTTAAATGTGGTGACAAAATAAAGATTGTCATAATGAGGTTCACACTTAATCCCTCCAGGAAAATCAACCCACATGGGCCACCACCCCATGTGCATATACCATTACTAAGCAAAGCTATATATTGAGATGTACACATTGGTGGTTTTCCAATGTGGGACTAAAACTCCCAAAGCAAAGTGGAAAACACCAACAAGTTATATTTGACACCTGCAACATTAAAGTACAGCCTTTAAATTTGTGAGTTTTTCAGAGTAGCCATCTAATGATCTATTGTGAAGCACTGAGAAATCAGACGAAAGAGCAAGATTGTAGGACTTTATTTTTCCCCTGAGCATCCTTGACAGCTTACTGAATTCAAAAAGAGATTGATTGTGACTTACTGCACAGACAGAATTTCTAATGTCAGAAATGGGAACAGAAACATTTCTACTGGTGTAAACTAAAAAGAATCCAGCATTCTCTTCTACTGAGAACCTAAAATTGAGATTGCGACGATGGACGTATTTGGCTTCTCAAGACAATGTCTTCCATTATAATATCAATATGAGTATGGTTCTGCACAGAGCTGCTAACAATATAAATCAAACTTCACTACATAGAGTTACATGAACCATAAGTCTTGCACAAAGGAATCCGTGTTAAAGATGCAAATCAAGCATCGATATGATTCCAAATGGAAAACAAAAGCTCGTCTTTCTTATAATTTTGTATTCAATCTCAATCATTTAGAAAAAATGAAACCTGATAAAACTATCTGACATTATTTCACAATATAGTTTCAATTAATCTTTTACTGAACTTTTAAGCTTTCGATTCTTTTAGCTCTTGGAACTTGGAAGGAGCAAACAATTGTTTATTTATATTGTGAGAACTTAAATGACAGAATATATGATGTAGGTAGAAAAGTGGCAATATTGTTATGACAAAGTAAACAACAGATCCTTGTTGTAAAAGAATTATAGAGTTAAACACAGTTATTTCTCTTTCAGCTTTCGTAATGAAAACAAACAAACAAATCATTTATATTTTGATGATTAAATGATCAATAATATAATGTGAAAAAGAGATGGATATACATGTGTGTTTTACTTTAGAACGCTGTATCCATTTGAAGGCGACATTGTGGAAGTAGATGGATATCTGAGTTCTCTGTGAACATCAAATTGTACCAAACCTAATCTAGGTAATATTTATGTTTGCATTGTTTAAGTAAAAAATGTCACTGACAGAAGCAACTCAATGAAAGCACAACATAGGGCAGCCAATGGATAAATGTAACAACGTAGTGAAAGAAGTATTAGATCTTGATTGCTAATTTCTCTCAGAGTGCAAGGAACATAGATTATGCTCTGAAGAACTTGAAGACTAAGAGGCATGTGATAATTGCTTTGTATTTTGATCACATGCCAAGTGCATTCTTCACGATCGGTCAAGCTTCAGTTTTTATTGTTCATTGAAAATTAAAATGACCTATCATTTTAAATGACTAAATGAGTGACCATGTAGTTTGATGGGTTATTAGGGGCCAGCAATGGAGTTTTTGCAATTAAGGAAAAAGTGGTAAGCAATTGCTTTCACAAAACATACTATACATAAACAGAGGAGTAATCCAATAAAGTATAGTTCATATTTCAGTCGGCGATCGCAGCAGGAAAAAAGGAAGAACCAATATTAGCATGGAAGAACTTGTGATAAAGGATCTAGGTCTTCTAGGCAATGCTACTCATATATCTTTTAGCCATGTACACTAGGAAAACCGGTGCCTATCTGTCTGTGTCATGTGTCGGACAAGTAGCAAACACCAGACAAACACTCAAAAGTACACTAAGACAGCCAAAGCCAATCCCGTATACGTGTAGATGTTGCTGTTTTCGCTTTGTGTTCGTGTCATATCTGTGCCCAACATAGACTATCAGTGATCAATCATGAATATCCCATAGTTGGGAGGAACTTTGTTGATTATGATGTTTCTTGGTATTGTTAGAATCCAAATATTCTAATTGTGGCTCAGTAACTTTATTTTGAAAAAATAGCTTTCATATTTCATTCTCTCTTCCTATTGGCTTACCCTCTACTTTGACCTCCATCATCTTGGAACTGACAGTAGATATTGCAACATTAGACTGTTCGATCCCTGCAGAAAGTTGTATCGAATTGAACCTTCAATATCAAACTACAGCTTTGTGAGTTTGTCAGTAGCCATCTAATGATCCATTGAGAAGCACAGATATCAGATGAAAGAGCACGATTTAGGATTTTTTTTTTTTTCTTTCTTATTCATCATCCTTGAAAGCTTCATGATCTCAAGACGGGGTAGATTGTGACTTACTGGACAACTCCAATGTGAAAAGAGAAACATTTTTACTAGTGTGAACTTAAAAGGAACACGGCATTCTCATCTATTGAAAATCTAAATTTAAGATTGGGATGAGGAAGTCATATTTGGCTTTTTCAAGACAACATCTTCCTCTATAATATCAATACGAGATGGTCTTCAGAACGGCTAACAAAAAATATATATCGACAAATTTCACTATATACATGGACCATAAGACAATTGGATGAAGGAATTCCCTTTAAAGATTTCATCAAGCAAAAATATGATTCCAAATAGAAAAGAAAAAGTGCTCGCGTGTTTCTTTTGCATTTAGTCTCAATCAGTTAGGCTTCGTTTGTTTCATGGAAAGGAAAGGAAAGAAAATCAATTCTTTGTTCTTTCATTTTCTTTGGGAAATTGTAATTCCCATAAATTTTTTTTTTCAAATTGGAAGAAAAACTGAATCCTTAGAGATGAGAAAGTAAATCCTTGGATGGATGGGAGGGAAATGTTTTCTTCCTATTTTTTCTTCCTTTGAGAATTATTTTCCTTTCCTCCTCATTTCAATTGGTATCCAAACATATGAAATGAATGACTTTTCTTTCTCAATGTTATGATTTCGCAAACTAAACGTGACCTTAGAAAGACAGGACTAGTTGATAGTATTTTTCAATATAGTTCAATTAATATTTTAGTAAACATTTAAGATTTTTATTCTTTGTATTGTGAGAACTTAACGACAGAATATAGATGTATGTAGAAAAGCCACAATATTGTCATTACAAACTCGATAACAGATCCTTATTGTAAAAGAAATTAGAACTGAACGATTATTTCTCCTTGAGCTTTTGCAATGAAAAAACAAACAAACAAATCATTCATATTTTGATGATTAAATGATCAATAATTTAGTTTACGAAGAGTTACAACTTACAACATCATTAATTCAAACTAGAGCATAGATCCTTGCTGTGATATTGAGCACTTATTGACCTTTGTGGTCTCTATCCAACTGGAGCCAGGCAATTTGTTCACTCCTCTGTTCCCCATTAGTTCTCTAACCCTGTCAACACCATCCCAATTGCTCTTATCAGCAAAAATGTTGGACAGCATAACATAAGTAGAAGGATCTTCCTTCTCCAAGGCCATTGCTCGACTCGCAGCCCGCTTCCCCATCTCTACGTCACCGTGAATCCGGCAGGCACCGAGCAGGGTCTGCCACACCACTGCCCCTGGCTCGAAAGGCATGCTCTGTATCAGAGCCTCAGCCTCAGAAATATGCCCGGCTTTCCCGAGCAGATCGACCATACAAGCGTAGTGATCCTCTCCCGGGGCAATACCATGATTGCAACTCATGGAGGCAAAATATCTCCAACCTTCATCGACAAAGCCTCCCTGGCTACACGCATACAGGACGCTGATGAATGTGATGTAGTTGGGCTTAACGTGCTCCGCGATCATCTTCTCGTAAACTTGGAGAGCTTCCCGAGCAAGTCCGTTCTGAGCGAACCCCATGATCAAAGTAGTCCACGATATGTCGCACTTCTCTTCCATCGAGCGGAATACCTTCAGTGCTTCTTCCATGTTACCACATTTCGCGTACATGTCAAGAAGAGCGTTGTCCACGCAAACATCTACATCGTCTCCGAGCTTGACTCTGAAACTGTGCGCCTTCTCCCCTTCCTCTGCGGAAGCCAGGCTAGCACACGCATTGAACGCCGTCGCCATGGTGAACCTATTGGGCATTATTCCTGCCAACTTCATCCGATGGATGATTTCAAGAGCCTGGGAGGACTGCCCGCAGTCGAGGCAGCCGGCGGCCATCTGGGTCCAAGAAACGACATCCCTCTTGGGCATCTCGCTAAACGCTCTAAACCCGGCAACGAGATCGCGATTCTTTAAGTACATATCCACCAACGAATTCCCAACACACAAATCGTCACTGTACCCGTACTTAACGAGTTGGGCGTGAACTTGCGCACCACTTATCGATGTCGAGGCCGTCGCCAGCCCGGTGAGGACGCTGCTGAACGAGAACTCGTCCGGAGCCATGCCACCTCTATTCATCCGGCACCAGACCGTCCACACCATCGAGCAGTCGAACTCCAAGTACCCTGCCATCATGGAATTCCATGAGACGACGTCCCTGTTCCCGCACTTCTCGAACAGCTCCACGGCCTCTCCGAACCTGCGGCTCCGCACCAGGCCCGTGAGGTAGGCGTTGGTGAGGAAGACGTTGGAGTCGAAGCCGAGACGGAGGACGAGGCCGTAGACCGCCTGGCTGGCGCAGTGGCATGTGGGGCAGCGGTCGGCGGAGGAGAGGAGGGAGGCAGCGTGGAGGGCGCTGACGAGGGTGAACTCGTTGGGACGGGCGGGAGAGCGGAGCATGTGGGAGAAGAGGGAGAGGGCCAGGGAGGGCTGGCGGAGGCGGACGAGGCCAGAGATGGAGGAGGACCAGGTGACGACGTTTCGGTGGGGCATTTCATCGAGCAGCTGGAGGGGGAGGGAGGGGTCCGAGGAGGTGCTGAAGTAGGAGGTGAGGAGGTGGTTGCGGAGGAAGAGGGAGGAGTTCAAGAGCGGGGACTTGGTCAGGTGGCTGTGGATGGCGGCGGTGCGGCCGAGGCCGCGGAGGCCGTCGGAGGAGCATAGCTGGAGTTGGCGCGCAAAGTGTTCGACTATTTGTTCTTGGGCTGGAGAGAGGCTTGGGAATAATAATTTTGGTCGCATATGTTCCTCCCGGGAGAAGATGGATGTGAATGTGGCGGGAAAGAAGAAAAAAATGGCCGTTGTGTCTTGGAAAAAAAAGGGATTGATAATATTTCAGTCCAGGATTTGGTAATGGTAGTGGTGTGTGGCCATGTGGGTGTGTTTAGGGCTTTGTTATTTAGATCGAAGCCCATACCTGGATTTGGGCTGTTCCTTAACTGGACATGGCCCAAATATTGTTAGCGACTACATTACAATTTTGTTAACAATGCATCCTATCTATATGACTTAACTAACCTTTTTTTTTACTCAATCAATGGTATATGACCTTCTTCATTTTTTTTTACTCAATCAATGATATGTGACCTTCTTTCTTGCCCAAATAACTAGTTTCCTACTAAAGAAATGTGTCGTAATACCTCTGTCATTCCACTTTAAGATGAACGCACGAACATAATTATTCTTCCTAGGCCGATACGGATCCAGTGTCCCAGTCACCGATCGAAGAATTAACCTTGTGCACGAGTTGTCTATGACCAATAAATATACAATAAAAGTATTTTCTAACAATAATAATAATGAAAGATAATGTAACACAAAAGTAACCATTATCTTTCTCTTGCTTAACTGCAATAACTTCACATTTCTAGCCATGTCTCCGACCCTTGAATCAACATTGTATCAACAGAATAAAAATTATCCAATAAAAATAAACACAATTATCTAACAGTCTAAATATAAAATGACAGTAAGTAAATAAAGAGAGAGAGAGAGATCAGCAGTCGCAAACACAATAATGTATCATGGTTTTTCTTTGAGAGGACTAGTCCAGGACCGAGAACTCTACCTCGGAGTTGAAATCCACTATCCAGTGAAACACAAGTTTTGATCCGAAGGCTTGCAACTTCGTACAGAAATATGGTTTGATCCGAAGGACTCAAATACTTCTCGAAGTGTTTAAACTTCTTGACAAGCTCCTTTTACAACTCTGAAAACTTCTAACCGAGCATGCACTAGCACTTAAGGATTAGGAGTTCTAAATAACTTGGGATAGGAAATTAAATAGGCTCTTAAACTAAAATAATAGAGAAGAGAATAAAAAGTGAATGAGTGAATAAGAATGGTGAATTCCTTCTCTATTTATAGTATTTTTGTAAACGGAGTTCAGGACGAATTCAGATGCCAAACGTTCAGATTTTTGAACGTTAGAGCCGAGTCTGCAGGAGGAACTGGTTTTCAGGAAATACTAAGTCAAGGAACCGAGTTCGGACCGAACTTGCATCGAACTCGCACTGAGTTTGTCTTGAGTTTGTTTCGAGTTTGTTTCTCTTGAACCTGGTTAATTTCAGAATGAGGTTGGGTTGCTTTGGGCTAACTCTATTTTCAAAACAGGTTTTGGCTTGTTTCAAAACACGAAATATGTTGGCTAAAATAATCTGGGTTTAGAAAATGTTTTGGGGTAGCCTCTAAATGCCAAGTGCGACTCAATGTACATTTTTTCTATACTCAATAAATAGAAAAATTATATAGACTCGATATAGAAAGTAAGTCATATACCATCCTTTGAAACTGTAGATGAAGCAGCATCGTCTTTGTTTCATTGATCCTCATAGGTTATATCAAGTCCTAGTTTTAGATGATTATCAAAATAAGGTGTGACCATGACTAATGGGCCAACAAAATATTTACCTATTCACTCTCGACTGAATCGATCATAACGTTCACACCATAACTCATTCACACATGCTCTATCCTCAGAAACGATCATTCTTCACTAACGATCTCTCCACTGACCCAATTCAGTTCATGTTCCAGGTCAACCATTTCCTAGCAAGATCCAACACACACTTCAAGTCCTTGCATGTCCAAGCGTAACGAGTATTCTGCAAGACCCTATCATCTAACTATATTTTGAATTGATTATGTCATAAGTGACTAACCTATTATGTGTATAACATGAGCTATGTGTCCCAATGTGATAAGGCGTATACGACCAACTGTAAGTTTGGTAATCCGACCCAATTTTTTGTATCCGTACTGATACAATTACTACGTGCTACGTGTACATATATTATAAGGTGCACTGAGGTGTGACCATATTATAATGTGTACTAAGGTGCGACATAACTTGCTACGTGCTATGAGATTACATATTTCGGGTTGTGCATCGAGAATGCCTCATATACTATATGACATGTGATATTATTATATTAATTTCCTAGCACGAGAATTGTATATGGGTCAACTACCAAAGTGTGGCTAGGACTTGATTGATTGTTGCATCACGCTCGGGTGAATCCAGTTTGAGCCATCAAGTAATAAAGTAGATTCGTATCTAGTGTGGACCGTATTACGGTACGACATATAGGAGGATTGATCATGTGACTACGCCATGTGATTACTAACAAAACCATAGGGCTAATTTAGGTAACTAAAGTTGGTAGAGCATTGAAAGGGATGAAATCTCGAGATCGTGCATGTTAGACACCTCAGACAACTGTCATGACGTGCAAGGCTGACCCCCATAGATATTGTTCACGTCCACACTAGTGGACGACAATATCCGAATACTTATATTATACAATGCATTCTATGTGATCTTAGCACGATGGCCTTACGAGAGATCGATGCATAATATACAATGTGCTATGTGATACTATGGCTCGGTTAGCCCCGCTAAACATCTACGATTTAAGGATTTCTCTTATGCATCCAATCTGTGATAACGCAGACTCCCCAGTAGCAAGCCGTGCAAATGATTGGCCGTTATATATATCTAGACTTGGTTGTGATTGTATTATTCTGTTAGTAGTCTAAGGACATGGATTATCATAGTGTGATGATTCAACTCTTGTCCTTGTTTGGTTGTAGGATTGGGCTATTATACTAAGATAAGTTATGGACCAAAACTACAACACAGAACCTATATTTATACCTTATTTATTGCTTTGGGTTTTGTTTCTCCATTTTTGTGCTTCCTTTGTGGTACTTGCTATATGGGATCTAACCCCACTGGTTTTTCATGGCCAGGTTTTAAGCCAGATCCAGCTTACTTTTTCCTTCCTGATGGCGTGCACCAAGTGGATGGTCGCTGAAGGACATGAGTGAATTTCTTCTTCCCTACTCGTTATCATATATTTTACACTTTTAGGCATTTAGCCACCGGCACTTGTTAGCCATAATTCTGAATATTTAGTTTCTTTTACATGATTATAATTAATCAGACTGCAGCTGATCATGGTCGTATACTTTTGCTACTCTGCCAGCTTTTTATTTTACACAGTTGATTTCTTGAATATTATAGTAGGGCGTTTGGAATTCCTTACTTTCTTGTCATATATGTTATATGTTTGTCACGACCCATATCCGGTGTAGGGACGCGAGTAGTAAACAATGTCCAGCCTACGCCGTAGCATCGGCAGTAGAACGATGTTTGGGTAAACTATCTATCTAGCAATCAAGATATAAAAATACTACCAATAAAATATACATACTCAATCACAGATCTATAAGATGGATCGATCGCACAAATATGATATAAAGAACTGAAGAGTCAAATATAACTCATAAGATAAAATAATATTCAATGAGTCACCAAAATAAAAGAATACTAATATCAAAATGCTGGAGACAAATCCAATACAATTAAACCTATCTACTGAGCTACATGTACTGGGTCGTCTGTCTCAACCAGGATGAGATCCTCTTGAGCCAAAGTCTCTGGCTCTAAGCCAACTACGTCATGAGGCCCATAGTGAGTGGGATACCACTTCTCAGTGTCATCTGAAAAAATATATCCAGTCAAAAAATGAGCAAAGTATACCTCTAATAGCAGTTCCAATAAATGATATAAACTATATAACAGTAAATAGAGCGAATATACAAGATGCAAGATACAAGTACAAGAGATATACAAAATAAGAATATTAAAATTAAATACAAGAAATGAGCATCATAGAAATGAGCAAGAAATAGTACTACTATGTGAGTGAGTACCAGCTTCAACATGTGATCGGCTTGGGAACTTACACAAGAATTAGGGCCCGGTTAATCATACGTGCGGTGTATGATCAACACTCACAATAACATGCACAAGGAGGGTATGATCACATATCTACACTAATACTCTCTGCCCCGACTAGAATAGTGGATCCAACTATGGCACGTTATGACACAGGATTCACTGGGTAGGTGTCACGCCCCGATCTCCCACAGGCAATCGGCCGTTCCCGCTAGGCGGGAATCACCCTCGCCAGCGCTCCCACGGAACGATCGCTTAACCCATCCGGGCGTGATGCCGCACGAGCGTGAGCCACGCCCGTGCAAGGCCATGGTTCATTGGCTGGCGGCAAGAGTTCTAAGCCACAGAGTCGCATAGATTGTCCGAGTGCAGCGGAGTCATGAACGCATAGACGATCGGTAACAGGTTCACTGAGTCGACAAATATAGCGGAAGCATTGAAACACAAGTTGAAGTAAAGCAAGCTCTTTTATTGATATAACTTGTGTTACAGGCGGCGTATAGCCGAGATTATAAGTCGCTCAAGCCTCTCTCACTGAAACAATAAAAGCGTGCCAAGTGGCTACAACTGTGAAATGATTGTACAGGCGATGGTAAGGCGATGTTCACAACATTATGTCTTCTATATGTGCTTCTGTTCTGGACGCACCGTTGCAAGGCTTCAGAGGGAACTCCTGACCTTAGCACGCACGTTGGAGGCATCCGCACCGAACGAGGTTCTCGCGCACCCTGCAAGCAAACTGGTGGATTATCAGTACATTGAATGCACTGGTGGGGAAGCTACTCGCCCGCTCGACAAATCCAAACACGTAATACAGGTTCCGTGCACAACTATTAAGTTGTCTTTCTAGTTGCCTTAGGATCAGTTTCATGCAGATATTGAATAGCCTAACGTGTCGGGCAGTGCGCCATGCGATGTTAGAGAAAACACGGCGAGACTTACCAACTTACCATCCTCTTCCCTGTCCAAGGCAAACATTGTTAATTTAAGCAGGGGCATGTATAAACATTCAGGAGGCATAGCATATGCAAACAAGAGTATTTATTTCAAGATCGTTCAGGTGTTTAGTTGCTCTTGATGCGATACAGTACCTCGCACGCGGATAGCCACTAAGCGAGGATGAATTATTTATCTTTGGTTTACAAGCAAACATGCAACAAGTTTATTACAAGGCGATCACTGACGTATGCCATATGGACGGTATAGTCTAGACGAGATGGTTTGCAACAAGAACAAAAGGTGCTGCAAGCCATTCCGACGAACAAGAGACTATTTAGTCTAGACGAGAATGCTTTGCAACAAAGTACAAGAGGCGCTGCAAGCCATTCCGCCTGAACAAGAGACTAAGAACAATTGGTCTCGCCTGGACCGGGTCGATGCCAGTGCCCCAGCATCGCCCGCGAGATCGTTACCCTGTGCACTGGTTGTCCATGATCGAACGGGGCCTTGGTTGGGGCAACAAGAGTACAAGACAAGAGTATAAGACAAGAGGCAAGCTGTTGAGGCAACAATAGTACAAGACAAGATGCATTGCCTGTTTCGTTGTTCAGTGACTGTCTTTTGCCTTGATGCAATTCTCCTGGGGCGAAGATTGCCTTGGTGACCTAGCGGTCCCGTATACTTGCAGGTTCGTTCAGGCACGGAACGACTACTTAGTAGTCTTCCGGAGTTTGGATGAAAATACGGTAACAATCAAGCAGACAAGCATGCGTTCTAAGGAACATAATCAGTACGTTTGCTCGGGCCCGAAGGTAGTCCGAGAGATGAAACCGTTAAGGGACTTAGCATGCGAGGGTCTGAACATATAAGTAGTATTTCATTTCCATGTTCTAGCAAGCAATACCAGTTGGGATTATTCTCTTAGCTAGGTGCGTTGGATTTATTAGCATGCAGAGGGTTATCACCTAGCGACTAGCATAAATATTTCAGATTTTATGTGTGCTGGCTAAGCAAAGACAAGTTCACCGTAGCCACCCACCTTAGCGATGATTCGCCTCGGTAGAGCGATACGTCTGAGCGAGCCTCTGAAAGTCCAAGCCGGATTCCTGTAGGGGCAAGTCTGGATATCCTTTGCTTCTTGATCGAGGCAAAGCAGGTCGGGACAGCTGCACGATTGCCGATTGAGTCGGCAGTCCGCTTGAACGGAATGGGGTGTTACATCCTACCCAACTTAGAAAAAGTCTCGTCCTCGAGACTTACTAAGGACAAGCAGTGGTCTAGGGTTTGAGGCAATCCTAGACAAGTCGTTGTACTTGTTTATTTGGATATTCACTTGCACAAGCGTCGAAATCAGCATATCGCTTAGACTGGATCGTGCGCACCTTCGACATGCATTTCTAGTGTGAGCACGTCAACCAGCTTAGTGATAGCGAAGTCTCAGCACTCGAGTTTCACCTTTTCTTAAGTCTTGGATGGTGCACTAGTTCAAGGCGTCCCTCGAATAGATGCATTCAACCAAACTTAGGGTTAGTGAAAATCGGACAAGCTACTAGCGATACTCTCAAGGGTTCGCACAGGTTGGCATAAAGGCCACTCGCAGCATACAACCAGACAAGCAAGCATATCATTCAAAACGCATTTTTGAAAGTATTTAGACTTATTGTTGGAACATCCCATCGAGGCATTGAGAGAGAGCGTGCACATAACCCACGAACGAGCTTTCGAAACAGAGATATCGAATCGAAGTCCAAAGGCGTAGAAGCCAGGCTCTGATACCAACATGTCACGCCCCGATCTCCCGCAGGCAATCGGCCGTTCCCGCTAGGCGGGTATCACCCTCGCCAGCGCTCCCGCAGAACGATCGCTTAACCCATCCGGGCGTGATGCCGCACGAGCGTGAGCCATACCCGTGCAAGGCCATGGTCCATTGGCTGGCGGCAAAAGTTCTAAGCCACAGAGTCGCACAGATTGTCCGAGTGCAGCGGAGTCATGAACGCATAGGCGATCGGTAACAGGTTCACTGAGTCGACAAATATAGCGGAAGTATTGAAACACAAGTTGAAGTAAAGCAAGCTCTTTTATTGATATAACTTGTGTTACAGGCGGCGTATAGCCGAGATTACAAGTCGCTCAAGCCTCTCTCACTGAAACAATAAAAGCGTGCCAAGTGGCTACAACTGTGAAATGATTGTACAGGCGATGGTAAGGCGATATTCACAACATTATGTCTTCTATATGTGCTTCTGTTCCGGACGCACCGTTGCAAGGCTTCAGAGGGAACTCCTGACCTTAGCACGCACGTTGGAGGCATCCGCACCGAACGAGGTTCTCGTGCACCCTGCAAGCAAACTGGTGGATTATCAGTACATTGAATGCACTGGTGGGGAAGCTACTCGCCCGCTCGACAAATCCAAACACGTAATACAGGTTCCGTGCACAACTATTAAGTTGTCTTTCTAGTTGCCTTAGGATCAGTTTCATGCAGATATTGAATAGCCTAACGTGTCGGGCAGTGCGTCATGCGATGTTAGAGGAAACACGGCGAGACTTACCAACTTACCATCCTCTTCCTTGTCCAAGGCAAACATTATTAATTTAAGCAGGGGCATGTATAAACATTCAGGAGGCATAGCATATGCAAACAAGAGTATTTATTTCAAGATCGTTCAGGTGTTTAGTTGCTCTTGATGCGATACAGTGCCTCGCACGCGGATAGCCGCTAAACGAGGATGAATTATTTATCTTTCGTTTACAAGCAAGCATGCAACAAGTTTATTACAAGGCGATCACTGGCGTATGCCATATGGACGGTATAGTCTAGACGAGATGGTTTGCAACAAGAACAAAAGGTGCTGCAAGCCATTCCGACGAACAAGAGACTATTTAGTCTAGACGAGAATGCTTTGCAACAAAGTACAAGAGGCGCTGCAAGCCATTCCGCCTGAACAAGAGACTAAGAACAATTGGTCTCACCCGGACCGGGTCGATGCCAGTGCCCCAGCATCGCCCGCGAGACCGTTACCCTGTGCACTGGTTGTCCATGATCGAACGAGGCCTTGGTTGGGGCAACAAGAGTATAAGACAAGAGTACAAGACAAGAGGCAAGCTGTTGAGGCAACAATAGTACAAGACAAGATGCATTGCCTGTTTCGTTGTTCAGTGACTGTCTTTTGCCTTGATGCAATTCTCCTGGGGCGGAGATTACCTTGGTGACCTAGCGGTCCCTTATACTTGCAGGTTCGTTCAGGCACGGAACGACTACTTAGTAGTCTTTCGGAGTTTGGATGAAAATACGGTAACAATCAAGCAGACAAGCATGCGTTCTAAGGAACATAATTAGTACGTTGGCTCGGGCCTGAAGGTAGTCCGAGAGATGAAACCGTTAAGGGACTTAGCATACGAGGGTCTGAACATATAAGTAGTATTTTATTTCCATGTTCTAGCAAGCAATACCAGTTGGGATTATTCCCTTAGCTAGGTGCGTTGGATTTATTAGCATGCAGAGGGTTATCACCTAGCGACTAGCATAAATATTTCAGATTTTATGTGTGCTGGCTAAGCAAAGACAAGTTCACCGTAGCCACCCACCTTAGCGATAATTCGCCTCGGTAGAGCGATACGTCTGAGCGAGCCTCTGAAAGTCCAAGCCGGATTCCTGTAGGGGCAAGTCTGGATATCCTTTGCTTCTTGATCGAGGCAAAGCAGGTCGGGACAGTTGCACGATTGCCGATTGAGTCGACAGTCCGCTTGAACGGAATGGGGTGTTACATCCTACCCAACTTAGAAAAAGTCTCGTCCTCGAGACTTACTAAGGACAAGCAGTGGTCTAGGGTTTGAGGCAATCCTAGACAAGTCGTTGTACTTGTTTATTTGGATATTCACTTGCACAAGCGTCAAAATCAGCATATCGCTTAGACTGGATCGTGCGCACCTTCGACATACATTTCTAGTGTGAGCACGTCAACCAGCTTAGTGATAGCGAAGTCTCAGCACTCGAGTTTCACCTTTTCTTAAGTCTTGGATGGTGCACTAGTTCAAGGCGTCCCTCGAATAGATGCATTCAACCAAACTTAGGGTACGTGAAAATCGGACAAGCTACTAGCGATACTCTCAAGGGTTCGCACAGGTTGGCACAAAGGCCACTCGCAGCATACAACCAGACAAGCAAGCATATCATTCAAAACGTATTTTTGAAAGTATTTAGACTTATTGTTGGAACATCCCATCGAGGCATTGAGAGAGAGCGTGCACATAACCCACGAACGAGCTTTCGAAACAGAGATATCGAATCGAAGTCCAAAGGCGTAGAAGCCAGGCTCTGATACCAACATGTCACGCCCCGATCTCCCACAGGCAATCGGCCGTTCCCGCTAGGCGGGAATCACCCTCGCCAGCGCTTTCGCGGAACGATCGCTTAACCCATCCGGGCGTGATGCCGCACGAGCGTGAGCCACGCCCGTGCAAGGCCATGGTTCATTGGCTGGCGGCAAGAGTTCTAAGCCACAGAGTCGTACAGATTGTCCGAGTGCAGCAGAGTCATGAACGCATAGGCGATCGGTAACAGGTTCACTGAGTCGACAAATATAGCGGAAGTATTGAAATACAAGTTGAAGTAAAGCAAGCTCTTTTATTGATATAACTTGTGTTACAGGCGGCGTATAGCCGAGATTACAAGTCGCTCAAGCCTCTCTCACTGAAACAATAAAAGCGTGCCAAGTGGCTACAACTGTGAAATGATTGTACAGGCGATGGTAAGGCGATGTTCACAACATTATGTCTTCTATATGTGCTTCTGTTCCGGACGGACCGTTGCAAGGCTTCAGAGGGAACTCCTGACCTTAGCACGCACGTTGGAGGCATCCGCACCGAACGAGGTTCTCGCGCACCCTGCAAGCAAACTGGTGGATTATCAGTACATTGAATGCACTGGTGGGGAAGCTACTCGCCCGCTCGACAAATCCAAACACGTAATACAGGTTCCGTGCACAACTATTAAGTTGTCTTTCTAGTTGCCTTAGGATCAGTTTTATGCAGATATTGAATAGCCTAACGTGTCGGGCAGTGCATCGTGCGATGTTAGAGGAAACACGACGAGACTTACCAACTTACCATCCTCTTCCTTGTCCAAGGCAAACATTATTAATTTAAGCAGGGGCATGTATAAACATTCAGGAGGCATAGCATATGCAAACAAGAGTATTTATTTCAAGATCGTTCAGGTGTTTAGTTGCTCTTGATGCGATACAGTGCCTCGCACGCGGATAGCCGCTAAGCGAGGATGAATTATTTATCTTTCGTTTACAAGCAAGCATGCAACAAGTTTATTACAAGGCGATCACTGGCGTATGCCATATGGACGGTATAGTCTAGACGAGATGGTTTGCAACAAGAACAAAAGGTGCTGCAAGCCATTCAACGAACAAGAGACTATTTAGTCTAGACGAGAATGCTTTGCAACAAAGTACAAGAGGCGCTGCAAGCCATTCCGCCTGAACAAGAGACTAAGAACAATTGGTCTCACCCGGACCGGGTCGATGCCAGTGCCCCAGCATCGCCCGCGAGACCGTTACCCTGTGCACTGGTTGTCCATGATCGAACGAGGCCTTGGTTGGGGCAACAAGAGTATAAGACAAGAGTACAAGACAAGAGGCAAGTTGTTGAGGCAACAATAGTACAAGACAAGATGCATTGCCTGTTTCGTTGTTCAGTGACTGTCTTTTGCCTTGATGCAATTCTCCTGGGGCGGAGATTACCTTGGTGACCTAGCGGTCCCTTATACTTGCAGGTTCGTTCAGGCACGGAACGACTACTTAGTAGTCTTCCGGAGTTTGGATAAAAATACGGTAACAATCAAGCAGACAAGCATGCGTTCTAAGGAACATAATCAGTACGTTTGCTCGGGCCCGAAGGTAGTCCGAAAGATAAAACCGTTAAGGGACTTAGCATGCGAGGGTCTGAACATATAAGTAGTATTTCATTTCCATGTTCTAGCAAGCAATACCAGTTGGGATTATTCCCTTAGCTAGGTGCGTTGGATTTATTAGCATGCAGAGGGTTATTACCTAGCGACTAGCATGAATATTTCAGATTTTATGTGTGCTGGCTAAGCAAAGACAAGTTCACCGTAGCCACCCACCTTAGCGATGATTCGCCTCGGTAGAGCGATACGTCTGAGCGAGCCTCTGAAAGTCTAAGCCGGATTCCTGTAGGGGCAAGTCTGGATATCCTTTGCTTCTTGATCGAGACAAAGCAGGTCGGGACAGCTGCACGATTGCCGATTGAGTCGGCAGTCCGCTTGAACGGAATGGGGTGTTACAGTAGGTAGCTAGTCTCCCTAAGAATCAATGTCTGTACATGTACAAGAAGAACGAGGGACAATGCTTGCATAAGATATACCATAAATATCAAGGAATAATATCTTATGACGAGATCCGGATATACCAATCAGTGTAACCATCATGTCAAGAAATCAAGGATATCTACACTAAATATAAGAAATATAAGGGATATCATAAATAAAAAATTATCAGATAATGTTGTAAACCCCCTGATTTTTCAAAATTTTAAAAACTGGATTTTTCACAATTTTCTGGGATTTTTCCGTAATTTAAAAACAGGGTTTTAATTATTCAATGATTTTTAATTAATAATAAATGATATTAAAATATTATAGAAATAATATTTTTGGATGTAAAATAAAAAACTGGACTTAGGGCAATTTTTCTGGAATTTATCGGACCCCGGACCTATTTTTAAATGCCTAAATAGTATTTACTTATTTAATTAATTAATTATTAATTAATTATTGATTTTATTATTATTATTAATATTATTATTATTTTTTTCTTTTTATTTTTTTAACCCAGCCCGTTGGGCCGGCCCAGCCCGGCCCAACAGACCCGGCCCAGCCCAACCCGAGCCCAGCCCCTAGCGGGTCGGGTCGGATCCGCCGCCGCCCGACCCGCAAACCCGACCCGTCCCCTCCTCTCCCCCACGACCCGCACCCCCGCGTCGTGCGCCGCCCCGCCCGACGCGCCACCCGCTCCGGCCGGCCCCTCACCGCCACGACCGCCCTCGCCCCGCCTCTCTCGGCCCACCTCAGCCCCTCGCCGCCTATAAAAGACCTAGCTCCGCCCTCTTTCTCCCCCAAACCCGATCTAACCTGAACCCTAACCTCCGGCCGACCCCGACTTCGGCCACCCCCACGTCCGGCGACCCCTCCCCGAGCACAGCCGACGCCCCTGAGCCGCCGCCGTGCCGTCCCCCGCCTCTCCCCTGTTCCTCCCTCCTCTCTCCTCCCCTCGACGTCGACAGCGAGCCGCCCCGCACCGCACAGCGCCGCCCCTCGCCGGATCCCCAAGCCGAACCCTAACCCTAACCCTAATTCGGTCCCTGTGTCCGACACGAGTCGGACACGTGTCGGACACGTGTCGGACACGACTCGACCCTATTTTTCGGGTCCCCTTCAGGTACGTGTAACTTTTTGCTCGTAGCTCCGTTTTCGATTCCGTAAATTGTGTTGCGAAGCCTGTATGACCCTCTCGGTGTCCGGATAAACCGTTCGGGGTATCGCATCCTGTGGTGATCGCACACCGCGATCCAAAAACAGGAAAAAACCAGACCCTGTTTTACCCCGGAACTGAGTACTCTCCGCCAAACGGGACGACTTGGTCGCGTGCGGTCTTTACAGATACGTATGCCTCGTCGATACGGACGTGTGGGATTTTGCGGAAGCTGATTCGGGTGTGCGTGCTCACCGGAATCAACGCGTATCCGCGAACATCGCCCCGTATCCGCATTTTCTGCAATTTACCCTAACTTTGTGTACACACATCGGATTGAAACAAAACTTGTGCCATCGGACTCGTAGCGATACGCTGGTCCTGTGGGTCAAGTTTGGTTCGATTCTGAGAACGTTGACGAAATCGCGTGTCGTGGGCCCCACAGGCCCCGTTCGATGGGCGATTTCGTGATCGGCTTATCGGAATTCAATTCTGAAAGTTCCGTTGGGTTCGTATCAGTGTTTCTGACCTGTGGACACTGAGTTTGGTGAATTTGGAGACCTTTGACCCTGATGCATTTTTTGGGGCAAAGCGGGCCCACTTGGGGACCCCGTTTTGATCCGAAACTGCCATTTTTGTCCTTGTCTCCAAATTGGACCCAAGGATAGGCGTTTCTAGCTGATTGATATTTTCTGGATCTGATGGTGATGTTTGTTTCAGCAACCGGAGTACCGCTTGCAATTCCCGCCGAAGTCAGAACTGCTAACAGAGCCGGAACCACAGGCAAGTGTACCTTGCCAAAACTTGCAGCTTGCTACCTATTTCCTGGACTTGGTTATACATCAGTGGGCAAGTAAAACTTGCCAATTCTCAGATATTTCTGGTCATAGTATTTTACTTGATTTCTTGTAGAATTAAATATAAAACTGTTTAACTGCTTAACCTAGGAACCGTGCGACGTATTTAGCGTCCGATCATAGTCGGGTGCCAACCCCGTACGCGGTGTTGGGTACGTCACTTAGAGTTGGATATTCGATACCCTTACTCTTGGTACTTGTCCTATCAAGTACACCTGAACCCAGGACACTTGATACTATTCATGAGACAGAATCCTCTTGAGATATTCACGATGATTCTGTATAGGATACAGGTTATGACATGGACAGTTATTCCTAGACATTATATGACTGCTGCATTAGTTTTGATCTTGCGTGTCATGGACATGAGACGTGGATTACATTGGGTGGGGAGAGACACACAGGCTACAGGCTGTTTTCATATATATATATTATTAGTGTGAGGTCGTAGACTCTCCAGCAGAGCTAGACCCTTTACGTGTTATTACTGCTACCGGCTCCCCGACACAGAGCTTGTAGCGGTCTCAGCCTGAGTTTTAGTGCTGCTCTCAACTTGCATTTATCACTTAGCTGGTTACATAGTTTACCCCGCTGTTTCATTTAATTTCTGCACTGCTTATATTTTGGCTTGTATTATCTGTACCTTGCTATGTCCCCTGAGGACCTGGAATGGATGATGTCCCCAGGTATAGCCGAAGAGATCCATCCAGAGCTACACCGTACAGGAGCACTTCCAGGAGCTGTACCAGGACCTGAGGATGAGCTAGCACCAGAGGACTTCTCCTGAGCAGTGGCTGTATGTAGTCAGTTATTTCCGTTTCTATTTCCAGTTCCTTTATTTCCTGTCTATTTGCTTGGATGTATCAGACAAAATCTCGGATTGTTCACCGAGATATTTATTGAGATTTGATAGTTATTCTATTGCATTATTTCTGGCATTTAATCTGTGATTATCTGTTGTGGATGAGATTAGATTAGTCTGTGACCTGTAACATTGGATCTATTTCCTGCTAGACTACAGCTTAAGCATGCCCTGATGGATCCATTAAATTGGGTTGTCCATCGGTGCGTGCTGTTGGCCATTGCCACGCTTCTCCAGTCCCTCGTCATTTTGGGACTGGGGCGTGACATGGTTTTTGTGGTGGCCCATGCAGGTCAACGACTAAATTGTTCGGTTTTAACTCAGGGACCGAACAGGCCTGCAATAAAAATAGGATAAGTTTTTAGGATCTCATCCACTTGCTTGAATCGTTTTTGATATCTGTATCGTATTCGAACTAATTTGAACTTGCATCTTGTCTTGATTCCTGTGCGCCTCTTATCGTTTATTTTGGATACAGGGAAATGAACCCACAAGCCAGCAACGAGGCTCATGAAGAAACACCACAACCCGTTGTGGTTACCCAAGAAGACGATGTGATATCAGTCGGTGAAGGCCAATCATCACAAGGCAGTCAAGCAAGTCAGCCTGCCTCAATAATCCATCAAGATGACGCACCACCCTCGACGCAGCCTACTCCACTAATGCCTTCCTTCCCACTGGGACCACCTATGGACGAACAGCAGATGTTCCGCATGTTCTACATAATGATGCAAGCCTATCAAAGGGTGCAACAAGAAGCTCAACAAAATCAATCGGAGAACTCCATCGATAGAACTAGCTCGGAGTCACTGAGGCCAAACAGTTCAAATGCAATCGCCTTCGACGAGGACGTCCTTACTGCAGCAAGACCCGTGGAGTGCACCACAAGGATCGAGTCCAGCCAAAAGCGGTCGTATGTGTCAGCACCGGACCAATCACAACAAGAAAGAGCTGCAAAGCGGCCACAGATACATCCACTACCAAGAACAGCATCAGGAGCCTCATTCCTTCCTACTTGTCACTACTGTGGCAAGGTAGGCCACATCGCTAAAGAATGCCGACGCAGACTGGGGCAATGTCTATCTTGTGGATCCCAGAAGCATGCGGTAAGGGATTGCCCAGAACGTCGAGAGAAACCAGTGGTGATTCACCAACCAGCCACATCAACACCAGCCGGAATACCACAGGAAGGAACTCCAAAGAAGTCTCAGCTGCACCAGCCACCCGAAGCATCTCCGAAAGTACTGCCCACTTGTCTACATTATCGCAAACAAGGCCACATTGAGAGCGGGTGCAGACGTAAGTTAGGATTATGCCTGATTTGCGGAACCAATGAACACTTGGCCAAGGATTGTCCCCAGCATCGGGAGAAAGCATTGACGAATCTTCAACCCGCCTCATCAGCCCCAGCTGGAGTACCACAGGCAGAAATTGCAAGGAAGTCTCACGTACACCAGCCACCAGAAGCATCTCCACAGGCAATACCTGCCTGTCCATATTGTCGCAAGCGAGGCCACACCAAGGACGAGTGCAGACGAAAGAAGAGATTATGCATAGCTTGCGGATTCAGTCAGCATTCATTCAAAGAATGCCCTGAGCGTCGAGACAGAGTACCAACAGGTAACCAGCAAGTGTTACCAGCACCACGGTCAGCCTCTCCAGCATTGCAAGCTTCACCAATACCGAGGCCACCCTTGGTAACCCAGGCAATACTCTTCCAGCAGACTCAACAGCAGCAGAGGAAGCAACTGCAAGGACACGGACAAGCTCCAGCAACGACAGTGGAGAACGCGCCGACTCGTGGAATAGCTGATGCGCGTAAGTGATTTGTAGTTATCCGTTTCTAGTCTTGTTTTAGCTCGTGCCCGTTGGTTCATGACCTCAGCCCCAACCTAGTAAATTGCAACTTGTTAATAACAACCTGGTTTTTCATAAAAGTTATAGTTTTAACTAGATTTTTCTGGAAAGTGCAAACTTTCAATTGTTAGGGAAACGGTACTTCCCTAAGTATCTCGTGATGTATTTTCAAACGATGTTTGCGACCGCATCATATCTGTTGACCGGTTATTCTTTGATTGCGAGGACGCAATCCTCTTAAGGGGGGTAAATTGTAAACCCCCTAATTTTTTAAAATTTTAAAAATTGGATTTTTTACAATTTTTTGGGATTTTTCCGTAATTTAAAAACAGGGTTTTAATTATTCAATAATTTTTAATTGATAATAAATGATATTAAAATATTATGAAAATAATAATTTTGGATGTAAAATGAAAAACTGGACTTAGGACAATTTTTCTAGAATTTATCGGACCCCGGACCTATTTTTAAATGCCTAAATAGTATTTACTTATTTAATTAATTATTTATTAATTAATTATTGATTTTATTATTATTATTATTATTATTATTATTATTATTTTCTTTTTATTTTTTTAACCCAGCCCGTTGGGCCGGCCCAGCCCGGCCCAACAGACCCGGCCCAGCCCAACCCGAGCCCAGCCCCTAGCGGGTCGGGTCGGATCCGCCGCCGCCCGACCCGCAAACCCGACCCGTCCCCTCCTCTCCCCCACGACCCGCACCCCCGCGTCGTGCGCCGCCCCGCCCGGCGCACCGCCCGCTCCGGCCGGCCCCTCACCGCCACGACCGCCCTCGCCCCGCCTCTCTCGGCCCACCTCAGCCCCTCGCCGCCTATAAAAGACCTAGCTCCGCCCTCTTCCTCCCCCAAACCCGATCTAACCTGAACCCTAACCTCCGGCCGACCCCGACTTCGGCCACCCCCACGTCCGGCGACCCCTCCCCGAGCACAGCCGACGCCCCTGCGCCGCCACCGTGCCGTCCCCGCCTCTCCTCTGTTCCTCCCTCCTCTCTCCTCCCCTCGACGTCGACAGCGAGCCGCCCCGCACCGCACAACGCCGCCTCCGCCGTCAGCAGCGCCGGCGCCTCCGTCGCCCGGCCGCTCAGCGCCGTCCCCGGCCCCCTCCGCCTCAGCCCGGCCGTCTCCGCCGCCCCTCGCCGGATCCCCAAGCCGAACCCTAACCCTAACCCTAATTCGGTCCCTGTGTCCGACACGAGTCGGACACGACTCGACCCTATTTTTTGGGTCTCCTTCAGGTACGTGTAACTTTTTGCTCGTAGCTCCGTTTTTGATTCCGCAAATTGCGTTGCGAAGCCTGTATGACCCTCTCGGTGTCCGGACAAACCGTTCGGGGTATCGCGTCCTGTGGTGATCGCACACCGCGATCCAAAAACAGGAAAAAACCAGATCCTGTTTTACCCCGGAACTGAGTACGCCCTGCCAAACGGGATGACTTGGTCGTGTGCGGTCTTCACAGATACGTATGCCTCGTCGATACGGACGTGTGGGATTTCGCGGAAGCTGATTCGGGTGTGCGTGCACACCAAAATTAACGCGTATCCGCGGATATCGCCCTGTATCCGTCTTTTTTGTAATTCATCCTAACTTTGTGTACACAAGTCGGATTGAAACAAAACTTGTACCATCGGACTCGTAGCGATACGCTGGTCCTGTGGGTCAAGTTTGGTTCGATTCTGAGAACGTTAACGAAATCGCGTGTCGTGGGCCCTACAGGCCCCGCTCGACGGGCGATTTCGTGATCGGCTCATCGGAATTCAATTCTGAAAGTTCCGTTGGGTTCGTATCAGTGTTTCTGACCTATGGACACTGAGTTTGGTGAATTTGGAGACCTTTGACTCTGACGCATTTTTCGGGGCAAAGCGGTCCCACTTGGGGACCCCGTTTTGATCCGAAACTGCCATTTTTGTCCTTGTCTCCAAATTGGATCCAAGGATAGGCATTTTTAGCTGATTGATATTTTCTGGATCTGATGGTGATGTTTGTTTCAGCAATTGGAGTACCGCCTGCAATTTCCGCCGAAGTCAGAACTGCTAACAGAGCCGGAACCACAGGCAAGTGTACCTTGCCAAAACTTGCAGCTTGCTACCTATTTCCTGGACTTGGTTATATATCAGTGGGCAAGTAAAACTTGCCAATTCTTAGATATTTTTGGTCATAGTATTTTACTTGATTTCTTGTGGAATTAAATATAAAACTGTTTAACTGCTTAACCTAGAAACCGTGCAACGTACTTAGCGTCCGATCATAGTCGGGTGCCAACCCCGTACGCAGTGTTGGGTACGTCACTTAGAGTTTGACATTCGATACCCTTACTCTTGGTACTTGTCCTATCAAGTACACCTGAACCCAGGACACTTGACACTATTCATGAGACAGAATCCTCTTGAGATATTCACGATGATTCTGTATAGGATACAGGTTATGACATGGACAATTATTCCTAGACATTATATGACTGCTGCATTAGTTTTGATCTTGCGTGTCATGGACATGAGACATGGATTATATTGGGTGGGGAGAGACACACAGGCTACAGGCTGTTTTCATATATATATATTATTAGTGTGAGGTCGTAGACTCTCCAGCAGAGCTAGACCCTTTACGTGTTATTACTGCTACCCGGCTCCCCGACACAGAGCTTGTAGCGGTCTCAGCCTGAGTTCTAGTGCTGCTCTCAACTTGCATTTATCACTTAGCTGGTTACATAGTTTACCCCGCTGTTTCATTTAATTTCTGCACTGCTTATATTTTGGCTTGTATTATCTGTACCTTGCTATGTCCCCTGAGGACCTGGAATGGATGATGTCCCCAGGTATAGCCGAAGAGATCCATCCAGAGTTACACCGTACAGGAGCACTTCCAGGAGCTGTACCAGGACCTGAGGATGAGCTAGCACCAGAGGACTTCTCCTGAGCAGTGGCTGTATGTAGTCAGTTATTTTCGTTTCTATTTCCAGTTCCTTTATTTCCTGTCTATTTGCTTGGATGTATCAGACAAAATCCCGGATTGTTCACCGAAATATTTATTGAGATTTGATAGTTATTCTGCATTATTTCTGGCATTTAATCTGTGATTATCTGTTGTGGATGAGATTAGATTAGTCTGTGACCTGTAACATTGGATCTATTTCCTGCTAGACTACAGCTTAAGCATGCCCTGATGGATCCATTAAATTGGGTTGTCCATCGGTGCGTGCTGTTGGCCATTGCCACGCTTCTCCAGTCCCTCGTCATTTTGGGACTGGGGCGTGACAAATGTACTTGCCTGGAATCCGGTGAACAGTATCAAAGATGTCCGGTACGATGCCTCGGAGACCTAAATATCGAATATTACATCAATACTAGATTTTGGAATGAAAATAAGTTAAACTAGTCAAATTCTAGGTCATAAAGCCATTTCTAGGTCAAAATAGTCAAACTTGGTCAAACTAGCTATTTATAGGTTGTATGAGTCCATATCTACATGATACAAGTCATACTAGCCTATTCTAGGTATTAGGATACCATATAGACTAAATATCAATATATAACCTATTCTAGTAATCATACTAGGTAATAAGATACCCTATGTATTTATATACTCATAAATTATATATATAATACCATACATAGTATCTTAGGATACCCTATAACTAATATATATATTCACAAACTTATACCTTAGCTCTAACCCGATACCTCATCTTATCTAAGATACTGTTATCTTGTATCAGTCTTAGCCATCAATGACACTAACTTACCCCCTTAACACCAACTAATATACCCTTGTAATACCCTTCATATACATATATGTATACGACTAACACAATAGCCTCCTACAGATAATGTTTAGTATCAGTTTCTCCTTCCAAGGGATACCACACCCAAGTCACTAACTACCCTGTACACTTCACCCTTCAACCCCAAACTAGAACTGCTGCTGCTGCTACTATGGAAGATTGATGTTGCTGCTATGTAAGATTGCAGCTGCTGCTTTTGCTGCTCGTAGCAGTATTGTAGTTGTTGCTTCAGTGTGTAGTGTACACCCGTATACTACTAAGTACTCAACCCTGATACTAACTTCCGACACTCCACATTAACTAACCCAATGCACCCTCACTGAAATATGTAGGTTCACCACAACCTTGCTGCACTGCTGCAAATAATGCAGTGCAGAAGCCTACCCGACCTGTTGTAGCATTCACCTGCTACCTGAATGCATGTGCACTAACTGCAGTGCAGCTGAAATGTAATACTTTAGTTTTCCTTTGATACTTGCACTTCTCTACTTCACACCACAGCTCTTCCCTATCACTTAATACATCTTCACATGTGCACCACATCACCCTAGCATAATACAAACCACCAATACAAACATAATTACCCTACTCATCACTGACCTACACTGTCCACACACACAAATCAGTCCAACAATCCACACATACGGTCTAAACATCTATCCCTATCAAGATACATAATATATATACATAACACTTAGCACAAACATAGCTAATATCAATATATATATACTCTCTCTCTCTCTCTCTCTCTCACACACACACACACACACACACACACACACACACACACACACACACACACACACACATATATATATATATATCAAAAGAAATCTGAAATATACATGAACAACCATAAATATAGTAGTATACATTTCAAAAAATACGTGGAGTACACTGCACCCGTATTACACTTAATCTATGATACGCTTGCGATACGGCTCCACCACACCACCAAACGTATCCAGAAGGACACGAGCAGGTCTAGAATCATAATTAGAAGTACTACAAAGAGCTAGCTACTCAACTACGTATCTGTGTCAAAATATGACATTCTCAAACCTCTGTGTCGGAAGAAAACTCCCAAATCAACCCGTATTGCCAAATTATCGTAGTATGGCCTACACGTATCCAATTATGGACACGAGCCAACGACTTATGCGGCTGAGAGTGCTATGCGGCCTGAGAGGGCTATGCGGCCTGAGCTTTCGCCGCATACTAACCATCATGAGTCTATCTTGTTGGATGCATAACTGCTATCACACAAGTGTTCTGGAGTTTATCCTTGAACCCTTTGTGTTTTCACTCACTGAACGAATGAAAATTTTACTAAGTCCAAAAGACCTTCATGCGATATCGACTCCATACGATATTGACTTCATATGCGGCACCAACACTTATACGGCATCGAAGAATATGCAGCCACTATTTCCTTGGACGGATGACTCCGAACTATGGCACATATTTTTATGATATTTGTCTTTTCTCTCTAACACACTTTAGGGATTCTCACATCAATAATTTTATGTCACATCACTGACACTACATTCATAGTCCGTCACTTCAACACTTGTTCCAAGGAGTAGACTTTAACCCTGAGCATGCGACCTAGACTCCATATGCGGTCAGGACTTTTTATGTGGCCTGACTCCATATGCGGCCATGACTTTTCATGCGACTTGACTCCATATGCGGCCTGACTTCATATGTGGCCTAGAGCCATATGCGACCTCGATATCCCATGCGGCCTTGCTTGTTTTGATTGAGTATTTCTTGTTCTTCATGACCCAATATATAATTGGTAATAGGACTCGAATACTGTATCTGTGCTGATACCACTATTGCCTGATAATTGTCCATGATTTAATGTGCGTCGAGGTGTGATACATTGTGTCATGTGTTAAGTGATTATATTTGGGTTGTGCATCGAGAATGCCTCCAAATTCCTGAATGTGTGATATTATAAATATATATTATTTCTCCAGCACAAGCATAATATGCGAGTCAACTACCAAAGCGTGGCTAGGATATTGATTGTCTGAATATTGCATACACGCTTGGGTGAATCCAGATTTGACTTCCATGAATTCGTATCTAGCGTGCCCGTATCTTAAGGGAACTTTTTATGTGACTACGCCTTGAGATTTCAAACACAACATATGGCTAATTAGGTAACTAAAACGGGTAGTAACATTGGAGGGAACGATATCCCAAGATCATGCCAATGAACCTTCCTACAGAGATTTATTCTAAGTGCGCTGTAGGCTAGCCACCACAGATACTGTATATCATTTGTCTTAGTGGAGTGCAGTATCTGACATATTTTTATGTCGAGCCACTGTTTCACTATAGGAACACTGGAACCGTTAATACCGTATTTTTAGATTAGTGGTCCTATGGGGAACTGGTGTATTTCGTGAATACCTATTTTATTTATTTGGTTCGGTTAGCTCGTGTTCGGCAGTGGCATTATCTGAGGATTCCTATTATGCATTATTTTTAAGATAATCTCAGACTCCAAAAAATAGCAAGCCGCACAAATGAGTGGCCGATATAAGAAAAATGGACTTAGTTGTGATTGTATTATTGGGTTAGTAGCCTAGGAAAATGGACTATCATAGTATGATGGTTCAACCCTTGTCCTTATTTGGTTGTATGGTTGTGCCTTTGTGCTAGGATATGCCATCGACCTAAGTTACGATATTGAACCTGTGTATTATTATATATTTTTCTTGGATTTTTGTTTCCCTGTTTCATGCTTCCTTTGTGATACTTGCTATTTGGGGTCTAACCCAATTGGTTTTGCATGGCCAGGTTTTGAGCCAGCACCCGACCTTTCCCCTACTTATGGTGCGTTCCAAGAACATGATCGCAGGGGATAGCGAGTGAGTTTTCTTCTTCCCTGCTCATCATTGAATATTTACTTCTTTTTGGGCATTTTGCCACCGACACCTGTTAGCCGGCTCGTTTGAATATTAGGTTTCTTACATGATTGTATTAAATCAGACTGCATCTGATCACTGTCATGTACTTTTGTTACTCTTTCAACTCCTTATTTTGCATAGCTGGTCTCCAAAATATTTTGAGAAAGCGTTTGGGATGCCTTATTGCTTTATCATATATACTCTTTGCTTACTATTTTTTGTTTGAATGATTGAGACATATAAGTTCTTGACCATAGGAGACTTGATTGTAGCATGCACCCCTTGTCTTATACATCCATGATCTCCGTACGACATATAACAACTTGTATGGGGTAGCTGGCTATGCCCATCTCCGTATTTCGGTACTGGGGCGTGATATTGGTCCTAACACATTTTTTGGTACAAAGTTGGCCACATGTAGACCCTATTTTGACCCAAAACTATCATTTTTGTCCTTGTGTCCAAATTTGACTTATGAGTAGTCAATTATAACTCTTACTTATATTTTGGAAATATTGGTTATATTATTTTCAGCATCCGGAGGCGTTCGTGTAGATTCTATTTTTTCAGACGCTATTGATCAATTGGGCTCGCTACGCGGACCTCACCAAATCACCATCCAAGATCCAGACAAGTGTACCTTGCCATGATGTATTATAGTTTATATTGTTAAATAGTATATATATTATTATTATTATTATCATATTTACTTCTTGTGTACAATGTGTTACCCTCAGACCGCAGTCGTTACTTAGCGTCCGAGTTATATTCGGGTGCCGACGTCCGTTAGCGGAGTCAGATAACGATATTGGAGTTGTCTTCATGATGGCACAACCATGCTGATATTTTGTACGTCAGGCCTTAGGACACATGATACAATATTTCATGTGACAGCATTCGTACTCGATATTTTTATGGAGATCAAATTCTTTGTTGGAGCTAGGATTCGCGACTTGTTGTACTACACTATTATTACTAGTTATGGCTCGATGTACTAGTTAGAGGTCCTGGCTTAGCGTGTTGTGGACATGAGACACGATGTCACATGGGAGGGGAGAGCATACTCGGTGTGTTGGGCTACTCTTCATCATAGTTGCCGTTGACTCTTTACTAGAGCTTCGAGCTTTCATAGTTGCTGTAGGTTTCCTGACGGGGTCTGTAGGTTTTCATAGTTATTGAAGTGTTTATTGAGATCTTCAGGTTTACACCATGGTAGTCTAGCGTATGAGTGTGTTCTCAAGTGCATATCACTTAGATGGTTACTTTAGAATTATCCCACTGTGTACACTTGTACCTATTATATTGTTTTACTACTTGCATATTTTATGTATCTTGTTACGTCCCTCTTAGGACCTAGTTCCTTTCCAGTTTTGTAGCATAGACTATCATAGATTTTTTTGGAGCTGCTGATGCATATCGTCTTGTTATGCAGGTATTGGGACTAGGTACTTGTATCATTTCTTTCATAGTTATGTTTACTTATTCTCGTTGTTTACTCATCTGCTGCTATAGCCTAGTTTTGTAGACTCTGTTTCTTTCTAGAGTCTATTCGAGCTTGCGTGTTACTGAACGGCCGACTTTAACACTTCTAGTTCATTATTGATATTTTGTGTCCTTGTGGTTTGAGATGTAGTTATATTTTTATAGTGATATTTAGATAATACAATACGTATTCTGGTTGGACTGAAGTCTACTCGCTACGGAGCTGGCCATTGCCACGTGACCTGGTTCCATGTATTTTTGGAATTGGAACGTGACATCATCGACAACACCTTTTTCATCTTTGAAAGGATGATTCTAACTTATATTGGGTTCTATATTAGAGAATGACTTAGGGGCATAAGTGTTGTATGATGTATAATAAGTATGCATATTGGGTTCACTAGATTATCTAGACACAAGGATAGGGAATGCTTAGTTCTTTTCGCCAATTATTAGGGTGTGCTACACTAGGAAGGAAGTGTAGCTCAACTTCCTTTTGAAAGTATAGGCTACTATTGTACTTGCAACATCAACACCATGCATACTCCCAAGTCCTCCTATCTATCAAAGTTACACTTCGCATTATATCATGAATACTAGGATCACTTGAAATTGTCCATGCCATAACTTTATGTAATAGTAAATATAATAGGACTTACAGTTAAGATTCTCACCATAGCTATATACTTATGTTCTTAAATGCGTTAAAACCATTTTCACTAGTCTATTAACACAAATAGTAGCATCCTAACATTTAAAGAATATTTAGCTAGCCTAGAATTCTTTGCATGCATAAAGAAGAATGGGTAGTAAAGTCTTAAAACAAGGAGAGTGGGCTGTTCTACTAGTCCAGTACTCACTGCTCGAGGTGGATAAAGAAGAAACAACAATCACTTCTTGGCCAGAGGTTGCTTGAGGTGTTGTGCTTGCCATTGCACAGGATCCGCCAAAGTCCTGTGGCTCGGCCAGCAATACCCACTGTGGACGAAAAGGGGGTTGTGCTTACTGTACTTTTGCTCGACCGGAAGAAGGAGAGGATGTTGTGCACACTGTTGGACAATGAAGATAACATCATTGTTGTGCTTTCTCGGCCAAACTATTATACACTGCAACGAACAAGGCTTGACTAGTAGAGAGCTCGGCCTGCGAATAAGATAATAGAATTAAAAATTGTATGTGATTGTAAATAGAGTATTAAGTAGGAAAGAATAAAATAGATTACACTGTATAAATCTTTTATAATATAAATAATATAAAAATTGATCAGCTCATGTTACATCCTTCAACAAGGCCATACGAAGGAATTTGCGAGTACTTAGCTCACTTACCTTTGTACAATACATGATGTGACTATTTCTAATAAATACTTAATGATATGTCTCATCTTTTATTCCCTTCATGGAAAATGTCTGGGCTACTAAGTACCATGCAATCCAAAAATAGTCTTATCCCCGGTCATGGGATTATTGGCATAAAAACTACCAAAATGTAAGATTGAAAGATTGTTCTCTAAATTGCATCATCATTTAGCTAGATTATATTGTGATCGTGGTAGTGACTATTAGGTCATAAGAATAGCTTAGACACCAAGGAATCACTATAATGAAAATATGTCAGAGTCATATTTAAAGATAACACTATAAAACGTTCTTAGTGTTGTTCATTTTAACTTCCTATTTGAGGAGGATTGGATCATGATTTTTATCGTTTACTATTTTATTTTACTTACCTCATCGTTCTTGAATCGAGAACTTGTATGCCTTTGATGACCTAGTATTTAATGAAAGCATGGCACAAGATGAGACACTATCTCTGTATAGCGTGGATGAATCCGATGAGTGAATGCATTCTGAGGAAGGTGCATCAATTTCTTTTGTTTAGTTGTATATCCTCCTACATAATTAATCTTTTTGGCAAAACAAAACTTATGTGTTGTATATCTGGATAGTTCTATATTTCTTAGCATAACAATAATCTAGCATTGTCCATACATTATTTTAAAATTTTATATGCGACAATTATGAATACGAATATTGTTTATTCGTATGATGATGCATAGCTTTGGATTTTAGTTTCTCGGCTTACCATATTCTTGAAGTGGGGGCATGACAGTCCATCAAACTTGTAGCGTGTGTGATACCTAATACTAAATTTCCATAAAATGACACAAGGTCCATTGTTTCCCCAAAAGTTTCCTCTCTCACCTAAGAGAAGGCTCGAAGTGGAGAAGGGGAGCAGCGGCTAGAAGGGTTATGTACGGTTCCGATTGCCAGAAGGGGAGAAGGTTGACGTTTTCTGCTGCTACTCCCCAATTTCTAGGGTTAGGCCATGGCGAAGAGCAACTCCATCACCACCACCACCACCACCCTCCAACCCCTCCCTCTCCTCCTCCTCTTCTCCTCCTCCTCCTCTTCTTCTTCCCGGCTCTTCTTGCAACAACCCAAATAAGGTTTTTCCGTGAGGACTACAGACACGAAGAAAAGTAGGGCGGCTCCCCTAAGCGTTTCTGCGTCGGCGACTGTGATGGAGGAGGAGATGGTTCTGGAGCCGATCAAGGAGATCTCCGGCACTGTGAAGCTCCCCGGATCCAAATCCCTCTCCAATCGCATCCTCCTCCTTGCCGCCCTCTCCCAGTTCTTATCTGTACATTTTCACCCTAATCTTTATTATTTTCTTCGAAGTAGAACAAATGGAGTTTTTCTTAATAAGTATTATAAATTTGAGGAGGTGCTTGTTAAGGTGTATTCCAAATTCAGAAATGCTGAGAAGCATAGGCATAGACACTCAAAAAGAAACATTGATGCCGTGTTCGTGCTTCAGTCATGTCGCACATGTCTAAGACACGCCACAAATCGGGAATACATTACAACGACGTCGCCATGTCCGTGTGGTGTCGTATTTGTGTCCATGCAATATAGGAGCAATTCTAGGACCTAGGAAGCACAAGTGCCCAAAAAATTGGTTATGTGTCTGTGTTGGCTAGACACACATTATACATGACACAAGCACTAAATAATACATTAGAACCCAGTTGATCTTATTAGAAGGTACAAATTCTTATTTAGACCTTGTTGTTTAAGATAATACTCGTACTCTCATTCTACATAACTGTTTTATAACTCCCAAGGTGCACGGACGTTTAAAGGCCCCTCATCAAAGCTTCGGAGGCAAAAATCGGAAACTTTACGTGTTCAGTATATAAGTAAAATGGATGTGAGGTTTGGCATTAACATACAATCTATCTTTTTTATTTGCCTACATGTATGTGTGTTGCTATCAAGATATTAGAATTCTTACGATGATGGCAATAGGGTGATGATAAGAACATGGAATGTTGCGGGAAAGGAACTACTTGAGGACCTTGAACTTGATGGCTGGCTCTGTACAAGAGAGCCAGCTGACATGTATGTTTTTGGGTGAGTACAATCTACAACGGCGACTCCTCTACATCGAATTCAAGTATTTGAGAGTCTCCTTCCTCAGCTCACGTTGAGTATTAATGCAGAGTTTAGCTTTACGTGTTCGATAGAATTTCCCTACGGATATTCTTAACTCTGATAGATAGATCTTCATAGCAGAGGCATTGCCTTTTTCATGCACTCCAAAGTGAACCATGCGTCAAGTTCAATTCAAACTCCTCCAGGGAAGATGGGTTGGAGGACTGGACCTGAGCCTCGGGAAGAAGATGGTTGAATGCAGTTGTGCACCGCTACCTTCCTCTGATGCATTACGTGATACCTTGGTATCGACTAGTCTATCGAGGTGAGCCTTTTGTATTTTTTTTTCCTTTTGAACTCTCTTCGTATTATGTACCCAGACTCAAAACAACCATAGTGCACAAAATCTTAGAAGCTATGGTACATATTACACACAATATAAATATGAGATAATGTTTCTGTGTATGATCTATTCATTTATGGTCTTATTTATATTCCCCTTTCAAAAAAAAAAATTGTTTACTGAGAACAGACAGGCAATCATGGGATGGCCGTCGGTGAAGGCTTCAAGGAAGAGGTGCATTATAACTAAGTTATATGTTATAATCTACAAAGAAAGCTTGGAATAGTAACGTAGCGACGAGATCAGAAGATACAGGCACGACGACGTCAGGAGGATCCTGTGGCGGTTCGTCTCCGACTCCGTCCTCGTATCTGCTGTATATGGAGGATCAGATGGGATCCTGGCACTACAAGTACGCTCCTTCAAATTCCTTCTAAAGATGATTTCTTTCCTTCTTTTTTATTCTGTTTTTTGTGAAAATTAGTGTTCTGTCGAAATGCTCACCACCTGTTTGTGAAATTTCTCCTTTAGTTATAATGCATGATCGACAGCTTTCTATGAAAGATCAACTTATCTGTAGTGTAGAGAAATTTAGTATAAATGAGGTAGAATCAACCTCTGATCAGTTGACAGAATATGTAGTTGGTTCCTTTTGTATATTAGTTGGGTAAGTAAATGTGGTTAAAGTAAACAAGAAAACATTGAATCTCTTGCATACCATAGGAAGATGTGGCTTGGTCACTTTCTTAGTTGTGAGTCAATCCAGATATTATTAGCTTCCATGATTTATCTGACTATAACCATCTTATTCATTTCTTTGAACGGTGGCTAAATATAGGATTCTATTTGATGTCTCTTTTTTGTAGAGTACCGAGTCTTTATATCTATCCATTATTTTCATCCAACCCCTAAATCTGCATAAATACTTAGTTTTTAAACATTTGTAAATGACTCATGCTTAACTAATTGATTCTGATGTGAGGTTAAGGGAGAAACAAACATATCATACATCTGCTCGTGTTATTACCATGCTCCAGAGCTTATATTTGGTGCTTCAGAATACACATCATCAATTGATATTTGGTCAGCATGATGTTTTCTTGCTGAGCTGCTACTTGGCCAGGTGACCTCATATTCACTTTCAACCTGCAATTTCCTACAGAATGTTGCAACTCATGGTGCTGAATTACAAATTCTGATATGTTATAACAATTCATGATGTGCAATCCAATTTGTTTTGTATTTTGTGACTAATAACTTTACTTTTATATTTGGTATATGTTTAATTCATTGTTAACAATGCGCAACTTTCATTTTCAATTAAAGAAAGAAAACCATTATCTGTCATGGTTGTGAATTGCAACATAAACTATAGTTTTGCATATTTAGTTGCTGCAACTTACCAAAGCACTGAGTTGTAGCAAAGGAATTTTTTTTATAACTTGAGTCATCGAAACAACAAGTATGCAATTGCAAACGCTAATTGTTTAGTCTATTTGCCAAATAGTGTTGTGTTATTAAACAATTTCAAGTACATTATGGTGCTTGATGAAATATAATCTCTTCTAGGAGTTTCTATAATTAGTTGGAAACTCAATGCTTGAAGAGGAAAGGCCCATTTGTAAAATTTATAGTGAAGCGGAATCTCTTGGGTTTATTTTTTTATTGTAACAAAGAGGTTGACAAGGGTTTTATTTGAAAGTCCTAAAAATTTCTCTCCAAGAATAGTTTGCAAACTTATTAGAATTGGTACATTATGAAAGAAATGAGGGATAGCCACAATGGAATGAGTTTTAAATGTTGTTGATTATAAGTGAACTCTGAATGCAAGATACATTTATTCTTATTTTTATTATTCTAACACAACTTGCAATCATTAAGTGCAATTCTTTCACTCTCAATTCGAGCTCTTTCTCTTGTTAAAGGACATTTTAGTTGACTGCCAAGTACTAACTAAATTTTTACTAAAGAATGAGCATACACCATGTTAAGAAAACAACAACATTCTATCTTTTTTAATGCTACCTTGTTTTCGACTTTTGTCATAATCTAATGCAATATTTTTAATGCTACCTTGTTTTCAGCATTTGTCATAATCTACCAATGCAATTTTGTGATGTTTCTTGTCTTACTATCTACATACTTTAGGGATACTGAAACTCAAGATATTGACTTGCTACTTAATAAGTAGTAATTAGTATCATTGTGAATTTAGAATTCCTTTTACATCTACATCTACTTTCCAGGTTCTACACTTCTGATGTTGTAATGGCCCTAGAGTACATCCACATGTTTTGAAATAATTTACCATGATTTGAAGCCCGAAAATGTTCTTATCCAGTCCGACGACCACATTATGCTTACCGATTTTGATCTCTCCCTTAAATCGTATGGGGTTTCACCCCGGCCGCCAGCTCGTGTCTGTCCAGTCACCAGTGTTAGGGTTATATACTAAAACCATCACTTTGTATTAAGTATATTTACTTATTTTTAAATGAGAATCATATGGACAAATGTTTGCATGTTGTATTTATTATAATGTTAATGCAAGTGTCTGATATTCTATATTGTAGATAATATGGTGTGTGCTGTCACACATAATAACATATTATTAATTCCCTGTGGAATATATAAATAGTTCACAACCTAGATGGACTTGGACAAACCATTGGAAATGTTGTAGTGTAATCTGGTATTAGTCTATCTTGACTATAGGTTTACAATAGTACACTTTGTGTGTATTATTAAACAGGACCACTTGAGGTTGTTCTCTTTGTACTGACTACATAAGAGAATAAACACCTCTGTTATTATGAATGTTTGTGCTCTTAATCCGGACATAATAACAGACATGTATATGCAGTGTGTATTATTTTGACTCACAAAAGAGATTCATTATGGGTCAATAACCTCTATGAATTGGGTAATGGCATTGTGTGTATGATGGGCTGTTGCTTATAAAAGGAATCTATGTCCTGATATATCGGGTTGATGATGTCCCCTTAAGGAGCTCATAAGTATTGTCATGTAAACTCTACAGGTGGATTATATCCGACATGACAAATAAAGTTGAGTGGTACTACTTAAGGATAAAATATGTCGATCAATATAGTTGTCAGTAACTTAATTTTATCGACGGACATTCGATATCTTAACATGGGGAGACGAACAAGCATATAATAAGAAGGAGCCCATAAACGTAATTTAGGATTAGAAAGGTAGTGCAACAATAGCTCTTTAGTGGACCGAACTATTGTTAACGGGCCTGGGTTGTATGTTCGAGCTGAACATGAGATACCCAGATCCGTTAGGTAACCTAACCCTAATTTTTTCTCATGGTCCTTGTCGTAGCCTATATATATCCACTATTATCTGGCCATCATAATAATCAGAAGCGATCATCTTTCTCTACATTCGTCTTTCACGTAAGGAGAGAAATATGGTTGGCCAAGGAGAAGAAAATGTTGGAAGATCGTCGCCCACACGATGTCCAATCCGAAGAAGGAATACCTGCAGAAGATCTTGGGGTTGCCAACTGATCAAGGTTGCTGAAAACCTTTATCTTTTTCTCGTTACTTCAGGTATAATACGTGAACCCTAGTTTCCGCCTTTGAATGGTTAGATCACGTATTAAACTTGTTAATCTTTTATCGATCGATATGCACACCAATCTGCGGTCCTGGGGATCCCCAGTTCCATCAACCAGTGGGGGTTGAGCAGACCAATAACAATATATCAGCCTATATTATCCCTGATTTTATTGTTCCTGCTGTCTCTTGCTTCCAACCAAAGTTTTCCGGAGGAGGAAGAAAACCAGCAATCGTAACCCTACCCTCAACTTTGTTGCTGAACCAATTGATCTCCGCTCGATGTCCTTTGTTGACACCCATGAGTATTTGGCTCCTGAGATCGTCTCAGGTAATAAATATTGACATGTACATAACCTGGAGGTAAAATCTTTGAATTTTACCTTTGAAATTCATAAATTTTCCCAATTGAACGTGTTGTCTTCTTCATTTATAGCATGTCTAGCCTTTTATATATGAAAAGCTAGCAATTCATTAGAATGGTTAGCCTTTCATATATGAAAAAGCTTGCGAGCTATGTAGTATAGTTTAAAGCAGTGGTTTAGTTGGCTGCACTTGTTGTTTTATGTGAGTTCGTACTAATTAGACACTAGCTATTTGCGTGCATCAACTGCAACTTGTAGCACCTTCTTCTACACTCCCCCTTAAGTGAGTCTTCCCTTAAGTGAGACCTGGAGTAAATATTGACCTTGCCAAGCTTGTACAGAAGACTTTGAAATTTAATAGTAGATGTAATATGTTATTTTCTGAAGATGTAATAATGTTATTTACTTACTGCAGGTCTAATAATTTGGATCTTGTTTGCAGATGGGTAATCTTATGAGAATTTAATAGTGGAGAGCATACCAAAGCATACGTAGCTCATGCAAATGCTGAGAAGGTATAACCCTCTTTTGTTTGCTGCATTAAAAAAGTACGATTGTTGGATATGATGTATTCTTATGTCTAAGTGTTTTACTAGGTAACAAGGGTTTACAGTTTCATGGTGCAATTTATTTAAGAGTTATTTTAGTAAAATCTTAAAAGAAATTTTAGTCTTCAGTTTATTTACATAACTTGCAAGCTTAATATATGCACTTACATGTAAACATGTATAAAATTCGCCTAGCATACCTTGAAATATTGTGATTCATCTTCAAACTTCTCCATTTATGTACATGTTAATTAACTGCTGGTAGAGAGCATTCTTTTACATGATTTATGTAATGAGAAGGTTTATTGTTAGATCTACTGAAGCATATTTTTTCCATTTCATTACATATCAACAAAATTCAGAAGTGTTTTGGTAAGGTGCATAAGTACTTCTTATTTTATTCATCCCTAGTAAAGGGACTGTTCTGTCTATCAGCAACCTAATACAATCTTCTTGAGCGTGTAATTGAAGAGTGTTTATGCATAAAAGGGGTAACCCCATTACTATATAGGACCTTTATCCCATTACTATTAAGATATTTCCTGTTTTCACATCTATTTTTTCTTTCCATTTATGTACTTATATTCAATGCTGATCACATTTGTACGAGTTTGCATCTTACAACATTGAATTAACATGTCCACTAGTTTTCTGAAGCTTCCTTTACATGGACTAGTCTGCTAGACTTGGCAGTTGATGCTATCAATTGCATTGCAAACTATTTTCTAATGAGTTTAGCATTACACACGGATCATGAAGCATTGTCTTATTTATTCCCCCAATTTTACAAAAATCCAAAACTGAAGTGGTTTAAAATGTGACTATGTGATAGCTTGTGGAGAGGCTAGAGATGTATTTGGCAGTTGATGGTTATGCGGTTTAAAATGTGACTATGTGATAGCTTGTGGAGATGCTGGAGATGTACTTGGCAGTTGATGGTTATATGAAATAAGTGGAAACTTATTCATACATGTTCTTCCATTTATAGTTGGAACTTTTGATAATATATAGGCTTTATTTCTTCAAAACATGTTCATACATGTATATATACAGTTTAGTTTTGCATGCTGAGATTGAGGTGTTCCAATTTGTTTTTTTCAATACAAATTTGCAGTTCTATGACAGCTTTTCTTCAGGTCTAAAATATTAGTCTGGAAGTCTGAAGGAAACACAGAAGAAATGAGGTGATCATCAAAGTTCCTTGCCCTTCTGTATTAAAGTGTGCTAATATTGCTTACCTTTGTTTTCGTGCACCTTCACAGATGATTAGACCAGTGCCATGCACGCATCCGCAGCAGATAGATTGCTTTACTCATTGCCTTCATCAAGTTTCGTACTGACTTTATACGTTTTTCTTAACTTGGGTAGGAATAATGAAGCTGAAAACATCTTGAAGAATAACTAACCTCCCGAGGAAGTAGGTCAAGAGATCGAGTCTATGAAGCAGTCTGTCGAAGCTGAAATAGCTCTAGAAGTCTCTATTGGCGAAGAAAATCTATCAACAAAATCAAGAAGGCGTTGAGCAGCACAGTTGTCTGCAGTCAGAAGTCCCATTTGTTTGATGTTGTAAAATTGTCTCTTTTTGCTTAAGCTACATTTGATATTGAAAAATGTATTTTTTTTGCTCAAGCTACAATTATTGATTGTGCAATGTTTTCGTCAGAGAGTTTGGCCATGGTTGCAAAAATGCTATGTTCTATGTTTACGTATTGATTCGATACACATATTTCGCCATAGGAATAGAGGAAGTCGTCGAGGCCACAAGCAGATTAAAAAAAAAATGGAGAGGTCATTTACAACGTTCGAATATGCGTTATAAAAAAAAATAGAGTGGGCCATTTACAGCGTTCGAATGCGTGTTATAAAAAAGATGGGAGGGTCATTTACAACGTTTGAATGCGCACTGGAAAAAAAGATGGTCATTTACGGTATTGACTTTTACGACACCTTCATATACGTTGTGAAAGTTTATTTACGGCATGTTTAGCACGTCGTAAATAATCATTTTTCTTGTAGTGACTTCACAAAATTCTATCACACGTTACGGGGAGCCATTTCCATTGCTCGTATCAGAGGTACATTGTTGTATCAATCACGGTTTATCAATTATCAAAATAGGAGAGATTGTTGGCACAATTGGTCATGGTCAACTTGATTTTGATAATCAACTAAATCTTGATTCGATATGATGTGATACGGTGCAACTGAATATCATCACAAGGCATTGTTGTTATTGCATCACTACTCAGAGAATGCTGAAAGTTGTGTTTTGGTTATTTCTGTTTCTTATGTATTTTTTATTTTATTTTATTTGAGTCTAGGATATTTGTGAATCGAGTCGCACTTGGCAACTAGAAGAAACTCGAAGTCCACTCAAATAAGCCAACCCAAAACAAGTCAAAGTCCAACTCAACTAATTAGCCTGAAATCAGAACCCAACATTCTGAAAATTAGCTAATAGAACTTGGACCGAGTTCGGTCCCCAATAGAACTCGAGCCGAATTCAGTTAGTCTAAACCAGAAACTCTAGTTTGACTCAATTCTCCTAAAAACTAGGTTCCAATGTTCTAATTTTTGAACGTTAGGTGCCCAAACTCTGTCCACAAAAGGCCTATAAATAGCCATGAAATCTATAACATTCTCACTCACTCATCCTTACTTTCATCTATTCATTTGAGCAACATTCTGAGCTTTAACCTTATCTATTCATTTCAGCAACATTCTGAGCTTTAACCTTCTTTATTCCCAAGAATACAACTTCCAAGCCTTCTAAGTTCCAATGCGGTTTCGATTTGAAGTTGTTCGAGTTATACTAGCTTAGAAAATTTTAAGTCTCGTCTTTCATTTCAAGTGTGAAGTCGACGTGCTCTTCAGATCAAAACACGTGGTGGTTGTAAGAAGTCGACAAGTCCTACGGATCAAAGCTTGTGTTGTGCGCTATTCATATAATAGTAGATTAACATCGATCAAGAGTTCACGAGACTGGATTATTCCTCCATGAGGGACACTAGTATACATCGTGGTGTTAGCGTTTGTGATTTCTATTCTTCACCTATCTCTATTTACTTGCTAAATTTTGTATTGGTTATTATTACTAAATTTGATTAGAGGAATTATTGCTTAAACTCTATATCCTCCCTCTAGATTTGCTTTTAGGGCCTACATGGGCCTGTTCATGGGCTTTGGCTACTAGGTATTTGCCTAATTATTTAAAAGTATTTGATAGGGACTTGGATACTTGGGGCCTTATTCATTCAAAATATTTTTTTATTTTAATTTTTCAAAATTTAAATGAAAAGACATATTTGTTGGTGAGAGACTTCTTTTTGAGTCAGTTGACCAAACGACATCTCCCATCTCTATAAAAAAAATAGAGTTTTTACATCATTTGGGATATTCTAAAAAAATTCTTTGCTTATTTTTTATAAATTTTTTTTTACTTTGTTTTATCTGGGGGGCTGATTTTTTATTTTCTATAATCGGTGTAGTGGGAGAAATATTGTCTTTAGGTAAGTAAACTTTCCATCACGGCCCTAGGCATTATGTTTCTATATTCTATAATTTTCTAAAAATACATGTAAAATTGATATGGTCCATGTAGCTTGAAATTGGGTCCAGCCAGGAGCGTGGCTTGACATAATGCCTTTGTATATATTATAATTTATCTTAACTCAATTTATGAAGGTGGTGACGGTTATTATAGATGAGTTAAATGTAAATTTATGAATGGTGTAACGCTAAAAGATGTAGCTTTCTTTCACAAGACCATGCTTTTTCACCCTTCAAATTATTGACATTGACTTGTCCTTTTCAGAGGGGTTCCTCTCTATCCGAAATTATTTTTTAACCCATTTCATTGAGATTATTTTATTAATTAATAAATTAGCGGATATCTTTCAAATATTCTACTTTGTTTTTAGGAAATACGAGGATAAAATCATTGTCAGCATCATAAATTTGTTTATTTTTTTAAACTAGAGGACACATTTAATTCATATAGTAAGTTTCGAACATCAACCTCTTGTAAATAGTTATAACATGGATGAGCGTTAGGTTTATTCTGTTACAACCGAATCGAAATACTCAAAATCGAATAAACAGAATTTCTAAAAAATATAAAACTAAAATTGAAACTGAATCGAAATTAGCCATATCCGAAATCGATCTGAACCGATAATCGATTCAGTTGGTTAGGTTGGACTATTTTTGTCGTTCAATGGACTGGCCAAAAATTAGAATTGTGGTTAAATTATATTAAATTTTTTTTTTATATATAAACAATTGTTGTATTTCAAACTTGGATTCAATTAAAAATTATTAAATTATCAAAGTTGAACATTATACATATAATTGTTGTTGTTAGAATATACACAAAAATATACATATTGTAAATCACAAACTATGCATAAAATATAGATTATTTATATAATTGTGTAAGTCTAAAACCAAAATTAAAGCCAAAACGGAAATTTTTTTCTTTTCTTTTAAAATCGAAACCAAACCATACTCTTATTCGGTTCTCGGTCCAAAACCAAATAATGCTCACCCCTACTTATAATGCCAACCAATCTATACAAAATCCTTTGGAGCAAAAAAAAAAAAAACTAGTTATTCTTGAGAGCTGCTTCCATGGTTCCGATATACAACTAATATTGACTATTTTGCATTTTTGCAATAGGACAGAGCTTTCTTAATTTGTTGTCTATTGGTTGATGTAACCTCATTGAAATCCTATATATATGACAACATATCCTAAGTTCGGTAAATAATAGGATGGTTAATATCATGCTTATATAGACAAAAATGTTGCAGAGAACTCCTACATACAGATGACGATTGTGATGACCCAAGTCATCTTCTTTCTTTAAGGGATTAGCCCATGGTGCCCATCATTATTTCCTTCCCTCTCGCATGACCTAATGAATTAATAAAATATATATGAGAAAGTCCAACAACCCAAATCAAATAAACTAATCTGATTGCCCGCAAATGCCACTCTAAACACTATTAGATAAAACAATATTGTTATATACTGATTTGAATATAATAATGTGTAGGTGGCGTACAATATGGTCCATCCTATATTGAATAATTAACATTATAATATGTTGTTATTGCGCCTAAGTAGCTAAGCATCATATTTAACAACTCTATAGAATTCTGCCTTTAAGCTTGTCATTGTCATGCTATACTAACTAATTAAACACACAGCTCAACATTTAGCTTATACTTTTAATATCCAAATTGTTGCAATTATATGTAGTTAATCCGAGATGATTGAGGTGCTTTTTCTATAGCACAACATCCACAAAGATATCTACTTGATACCAATGTCACACACACACACACACAAAAAAAACAGCCAATCAAGAACAAATCAATATAATCAAGTAGGACCATCCATTTGACCTATGTTTCCCTCGTAATTAACAATTATCAAGTGACAAAGCTTCTTTTGGTTTATTATCATATCTTCAGGATACTTGTAATCTTGACTCTTTAGTAGATTCTTGCGGTAGTATCATTTAATTACATGCCCAAAGGACTTTAAGCTAGAGAATATATTTATTTCAAGAAAAAAAAACATGCATCTTATAGTGTGATGAGATGGGATGAAGTGTTTGTTTCTATTGCACTAACACTGGTTATGTTGATATGGTCAAGGATAGAATCAGAAATTCGAGTTTGGATGGACTGGAGTGAATTATGATAGACTGACTTATATAAAAAAAAAATCCAGAAAAAAAAGGAGATTATTTTATTTATTTTTTTGGATGGACTAGATACACAACCCTTTGTGGTTCGGCCTCTGGATATGCGGCAAAGTGTGCTGAAACTACTGATGCGACGGGTAGTAGTAAATCGTTGATGAGACAAGCAATGACAAAACATTGATGAGGCTAGAGTTCTAAAATATAGATGTGGCAGTGAGAAGAAAGCCACCGATGCGCTAAATACCCTAGACGCATTTGACACAACATTTAATGCTCCACCAAAATCGTGTCGTTCTGGGGGACGTGTGGCCGTCAGTTGTGACAGCAGTGACATAAGTGTAATCATTTCTTTTTTTGTTTTATAACGAGGTGCTCCCACATGGCACAAAACGACAAGAGTGGTGCGACCGAGGGTCATGCGGTCAAACTCCCTCTGTATAACAATGTCTATATGCCTGAGAAGCATGCATCAGAGTTCTTGCTGAACTCATCGTCCAGTTATTTCTAAAGGCTCATCCTCCCTAAATAACAGTTGGCAGAGATTGTTGGCAGTGGCCGTTCATAGGGTCTATAATCATGTGCACGTGGCGATGAAAGTGCGCCCGTCCTTGCGTGATGTCAGCCACAACAAAGACGTGGTCTTAGGCGCATGACACGTGTCAGGCCGACCGTATCATGCACGCACGTCTGACCGAATCCCATGGAAAGTTACCGTGGGGATCATATGCGCCAACTATAATCTGATGCGCCAAAGTCTGAAAACAGTAGTTTTTTAAAATTAGTGCGCTCATGTCCATTTTAGTGCAAATATCTATAAATAGCAGGAACATGTGATTCATAGGGGATCGAAGGCTATACACTTGAGAGCCAAATTGTTGTCTTTCTTACTAGTGAACTGAGACTTAGCAATTTTCTTTCGTCAGTCAATCGTCAACGGAGTAAAGGAGTTAGCTGCACAACTCGATCTCCATTGTCACACTTTCTCAGATTTTTAGTACTTAGGAATTCATTGTAATCTCCTCTGTAATTTTTTTGTTTGTAGTTTGCAATCAAGTTAATAAAACTTTTTGTGATGGAAACAAACAAAAATGGTGACTCTGCTGGAGAATTCTTCTCCACCGATGAGAAGGTTGTGACGCAATCAGACGTGATGAAACTGGGTACAACCCAGAAGATGTTGGTTGTGCAATTCTACCAATAGACTTTCGAGAACATACTTTCGGGGGATAGCTAAAGTCCCTCACCAAGGATAACAAAGCCTAAGAAGACCCCCAGGACCTGGCTTGCTAAAGCCAGTGCATCACACTCGAAGACTGCGGAGGATATGTCGCCAATGAAGGTATCGGCCACCACAGAACCGATCCATGCGTATCCGATTTCTGCTGCTACCTTTGTAGTGCCTCGTTGTCACGACCCGCACCCGGAAATTCGGGCACGAGTGCGTGGGTACGTCCAGCCTACGCCGCAGTGTCGGCGGTAGTACGCTGTCTAGGGCATGATCACAGGTGATAAATCTAGCTCATTCACAATAATTAAATAGGCAAGGAAAAAATAGCAGGAAAAGAATGCTAAGATTTTAGAACCAGAATATGATAATCAGATCCAGAGTTTATTACAGAACCAAAGATTATATCGGGGACAAACCCGATTACTAAGATGAAAGAAAATAAATAACTAAGGCTAACTACTCTGCAGGAGTAGTCTCCTGGGTGGGAACCGGTTCTGCAACTGTATCACCTGCTGTCTCAGAGGGTCCATAATAGGTGGGGGCAAGGTTCTCGTCATCGCCTAAACAACGGATCCAGTCAGGAAAGGAGCAAAGTACACAATGCACAACAAGATTTAAACTAAATATTTGTGACAGGTAGAAAATAACTGACTAAGCATTATGTTGAGAAATACGTAAGTAAGTAGTGAAATTAACTGAGAAATAATGCTATAAAACAAGACTAGAAGTAGAATATGATTGATTGCTATAAACCAGGAATCCGAGTAAAACAGGAATAAAATGTGACAAGAAATATAACTGTAACAAGACAGGAACTTATGTGCGTGAACTTGTGTATTTAGAATACCTAGTTGGCATGTAGGGGTTTATAAGGCTAATAGGGCCGTCATAGACGACTAGTACACAATGATTACGGGAATAATCAAGTATAAGGCTGATGGTACAATCGCGTACCAACAGCTGGCACACAGTGATTACAGGGGGAAAGGGTAAACTACATGCCTCCTAATATTCTCCCGCCCGACACGAAAAGCAAGACACGAAATACATTATTCAAGACATGAAATCCAGTGTTCTAACTCTACATATAATCATCAATGGTACTAATAAAGCAGGGAATTTATTTATCACAATATAAAGGTTAAACTTGAAGTGCAGGTACTTGCCTGTTGTTTGGATCTGATTAATATTGGCTCTCGGGGGAAAATTCCAGAGATGAGTCCAAAAGCTGAAATAGACATTACCATCATGCTCAGAAGATGTCAAATAGCTAGAAATGCCTGTCCTTGGGTCCAATTTGGAGACAAGGGCAAAAACGGCAGTTTCGGGTCAAAACGGGGTCCGCCGGTGGGCCCGCTTTGCACCAAAAAACGTGTCCGGGTCAAAGGTCTCCAAATTCACCAAACTTAGTGTCAACAGGTCAAAAACGCTGATACGAACCCAACGGGACTTCCAGATTTGGATTCCGATGAGCCGAACACAAAATCGCCCGTCGAGCGGGGCCTGTGGGGCCCACGACACGCGATTTCGTCAACGTTCTCAGAATCGAACCAAACTTGACCCGCAGGACCAGTGTATCGCTACGAGTCCGATGGCGCAAGTTTCGTCTCGATCTGACGAGTGTACAAGAAGTTAGGGCAAATTGCAGAAAAGTCGGATACGGGGCGATGTCCGCGGATACGCGTTGATTCCGGTGTGCACGCACACCCGAATCAGCTTCCACGAAAACTCACACGTCCGTATCGACGATGCGTACGTATCTGTGAAGACCGCACGCGACCAAGTCATCCCGTTTGGCGGGGCGTACTCAGTTCCGGGGTGAAACAGGGTCTGTTTTTTCCTGTTTTTGGATCGCGGTGTGCGATCATCACAGGACGCGATGCCCCGAACGGTTTATCCGGGCACCGAGAGGGTCATACAGGCTTCGCAACACAATTTGCGGAATTGAAAACGGAGCTACGAGCAAAAAGATACACGCACCTGAATGGGACCCAAAAATCAGGCAAAATCGTGTCCGACACGACACGGACACTGTGTCCCGTGTCCGTGTCCGACACAGGGAAAAAGAAATTAGGGTTAGGGTTCAGAGCGTCAGGCGGCGGGGGGAGGCCGGCCGGGGCTGCGTCGGCGCTGCACGGCGGCTGGGACGAGACGGCGGCGGCGGAGCCGCGGCGGCGAGACGACGGGCTGGGGTGCTGGCTTCGTCGGAGGAGATGGGGTTTCTCGGTCAGGCGGCGGCTAGGTCGTCGAGGAGTTGCGGGGGCGGAGCAGCCGGAGGGTCGCCGGAGAAGACGGGCTGGTGGCGGAGGATCGTCGGAGCGGAGGAGCGGGGGAGCCGGAGACGGAGGGGAGAGGTTTAAAAAGGCCGAGGAGAGCGGAGGAGAGGGGGGGGGGTCGGCCGGCGGGTGCGGGGTCGTGGCGGCTATGGCGCGGCGCTCGCAGCGGCGCGCGGAGCGGCCGGGCGCGTCGGACGCGCCGGCGGAAGCGGCGGAGGGGAGAATGGGTCAGGGGAGAGTGGGGTGCGGGTTGCGGGTACGGGTCGGGTTCGGTCGGGCGGACCCGACCCGATCCGTTAAGGAGCTGGGCTCGGGTTGGGCTGGGCCGGGTCTGTTGGGCCGGGCTGGGCCGGCCCAACGGGCTGGGTTTAAAATAAAAAATAAATAAAATAATAATAATAATAAAATCGATAATTAATTAATAAATAAATAAATAAATAAATAAATACTTAATAATTGCTTTCAGGGGTTTTAAATTAGGTCCGAGGCCCGATAAATTCCAGAAAAATTGCCCTAAGTCCAGTTTTTCATTTTACATCCAAAAATATTATTTTCATGATATTTTAATATTATTTATTAACAATTAAAAATTATTTAATATTTGAAAACCCTGATTTTAATTTCAGAAAATTCCCAGAAAATTCCAGAAAATTGTAAAAATCCTAATTTTAATATTTTTGAAAAAATCAGGGGCTTACAATCTACTCAACTTATAAAATTTCGTCCTCGAAATTTAAATTATGGCAGGGTTCTCTCTGTCCAAACTCACTTGATTATAGTCTAACGGGTTTCTCCCAGGTGGACATTGCGGTCGCTACCCAACTTAGAATTTTACCCATATCCTCTAAGGCTGGACAACTAGTAAGGCTAGGTCCCAACTTAATAAATCATGGTATTGAATCTTCAAGTCTGCAACACAAACACAGCACCTAGGGTCTTGCCTTAGTCATAAAGGGTTATCATCAATTCATCCGGTCTGAGGGGTATGTCTAGCACTACAAATCAACTTATACCAACCACAGGTTTTTGTCTTTCCGAAATAAGGGAAGACGAGGATCAATAATAAAGAGTTTTAAGGGCGAGGTGGTAGAACAGAGGTATAGGGATCAAGGCATTTTTCAGGAATTCTAATGGGAATTGTCAGGCGGTTAAGGATCGAGATTCTATTCTGGTAATGCTGATACGATATGCTCGAACGTATTTAGGGGGCAAGTATACTAGTCAACTATATATCTCAATCTACGTAAAGTAGTCGTGCGAAATGCGAATCAAAATGCACTAAGGTTGATCAGACCGTAGTACACTGATTCTGAGTAGACCCTTGTATTAGTGGGGTTGATCAGGCCTCAATAATACAGGTGTCACGAACAAGCCCGATAAAGAGGAAGCTTGCAAAACTAGGCTATAAAATAGCAGCATTAGTCGAGTTTAGCAAAATTAAGTGCGCTAGATGATGATGAAAAGAGGTACAAATTTTATTGAAGTTCACAAGACACATATAATAAGCACAATAGCAAAAACCTCAAAATCTCTACAGTTATCAAATTTTAAGCATACTAGGTTATTTAGCAAGTTTAAAATTTACTAGGTTGGGGCTGAGGTCACGAACCAATAGGCACGAAAACAATACTAGAAAAGATATCTACGAATCACTTACGCGCATTAGCTGCTTCCAGAGTCTGCGTGTTCTCCACGGTCATCACGTAAGCTTGTCCGCGTCCTGGAGCAGCGGCACAGTCCCTCACTCGATGTGCTGTTGATCCACAATACAGACAGGCACCTAGTCTCTTCCTACAAACTTGCCAGGTGTGACCTTGTTTTTTACAAAAGCCACAAGTGGGAACTCGTTGATTCTGTCCTTGAGCTTGGTGTTGGGGTGTTGTAGCTCGAGGGAGAGGACGCTGGATTTGCTGCGGGGACCTCTGCTGTTGTTGTTGTTGAAAAGGGCGTTTGTTGGGTCCCGCATTTCCGGTATCTCTCTCTCGCTTTAGTTTATGCCCCATGTCTCTCTCAACGCCTTGTGCCACGTTCAAGATTTCCTCATAGGTGCGGGCTCGGCTGGTGGTGACAGCAAGGCGAATATCCGGAGACAGCCCCTTATTGAATCTACGGGCTCTGTCCTCCGGGGTACGAACCATGTACTCTGCAAAGTGGCTTAACCTGCTAAATTTAGCAGTATATTCATCGACAGACAGGTTACCTTGTTCCAGTCTCTCGAATTGGCTTTCGAGAGCTTCCCGAGCCACTTCGGGGTAAAATTTCTCCTTGAATAGCCTCTTAAAATCTTCCCAGGTGAGGTCAGGAGTAGATAGTTGGGGTTCATCTCTGAACCAGGTCCGAGCTATGTCGAACAGTTGCAGGCTTGCGGACTCCACTTTGAGATCATCAGGAACTCGAGCAGTCTTCAGGAGTCTCTCTACGTTCTCTATCCATTCATCGGCATAGAGAATGCCCTCAGTTCCGTAGAATTCCAAGGGTCTGAGGTTTTTGAAGTCTTTGGCACTCCCTGGCCTCTTGAGTGGCGACTCCTGGGACTTAATAGCTTCTGAGAGGCTGGTCCGCAGAAGCAGTCTGTTCTTTCTGGGATTCCACTAGTCCCTGGAACACTCCAAGTAGTTGTGCCCCATCTAAAGTAACTGCCGGAGTAGATGGAGGTGGAGGGAGTGCAAGAGTTTCGGGCACAGTCTGCTCAGCTGGTTCTGATGTGCCTCCTACTGTGTTCCTTGTCTGGACCATTCTGAAAGATTAAGGGATAGGAAGATCAGAATAGAATACTTGGAAATCAAAGGCGATGGGAAAATTGAGCAGCAAAGATATCAAGAATTGAAATAAGGACCCTATACTGTGAATGAGCTTTTCCTAGAATCCTCAAATTTTATTCCATACCCTGTCCTAGGGTATTTCCCTATTTTAGGATAGGACCTGCATGGGCCACCACAAAAATGTGTCACGACCCGCACCCGAAAATTCGGGCACGAGTGCGTGGGTACGTCCAGCCTACGCCGCAGTGTCGGCGGTAGTACGCTGTCTAGGGCATGATCACAGGTGATAAATCTAGCTCATTCACAATAATTAAATAGGCAAGGAAAAAATAGCAGGAAAAGAATGCTAAGATTTTATAACCAGAATATGATAATCAGATCCAGAGTTTATTACAGAATCAAAGATTATATCGGGGACAAACCCGATTACTAAGATGAAAGGAAATAAATAACTAAGGCTAACTACTCTACAGGAGTAGTCTCCTGGGTGGGAACCGGCTCTGCAACTGTATCACCTGCTATCTCAGAGGGTCCATAATAGGTGGGGGCAAGGTTCTCGTCATCGCCTAAACAACGGATCCAGTCAGGAAAGGAGCAAAGTACACAATGCACAACAAGATTTAAACTAAATATTTGTGACAGGTAGAAAATAACTGACTAAGCATTATGTTGAGAAATGCGTAAGTAAGTAGTGAAATTAACTGAGAAATAATGCTATAAAACAAGACTAGAAGTAGAATATGATTGATTGCTATAAACCAGGAATCCGAGTAAAACAGGAATAAAATGTGACAAGAAATATAACTGTAACAAGACAGGAACTTATGTGCGTGAACTTGTGTATTTAGAATACCTAGTTGGCATGTAGGGGTTTATAAGGCTAATAGGGCCGTCATAGACGACTAGTACACAATGATTACAGGAATAATCAAGTATAAGGCTGATGGTACAATCGTGTACCAACAGCTGGCACACAGTGATTACAGGGGAAAAGGGTAAACTACATGCCTCCTAGTATTCTCCCGCCCGACACGAAAAGCAAGACACGAAATATATTATTCAAGACATGAAATCCAGTGTTCTAACTCTACATATAATCATCAATGGTACTAATAAAGCAGAGAATTTATTTATCACAATATAAAGGTTAAACTTGAAGTGCACGTACTTGCCTGTTGTTTGGATCTGATTAATATTGGCTCTCGGGGGAAAATTTTAGAGATGAGTCCAAAAGCTGAAATAGACATTACCATCATGCTCAGAAGATGTCAAATAGCTAGAAACGCCTGTCCTTGGGTCCAATTTGGAGACAAGGGCAAAAACGGCAGTTTCGGGTCAAAACGGGGTCCGCCGGTGGGCCCGCTTTGCACCGAAAAACGTGTCCGGGTCAAAGGTCTCCAAATTCACCAAACTTAGTGTCAACAGGTCAGGAACGCTGATACGAACCCAACGGGACTTCCAGATTTGGATTCCGATGAGCCGAACACAAAATCGCCTGTTAAGCGGGGCCTGTGGGGCCCACGACACGCGATTTTGTCAACGTTCTCAGAATCGAACCAAACTTGACCCGCAGGACCAGCGTATCGCTATGAGTCCGATGGCGCAAGTTTCGTCTCGATCTGACGAGTGTACAAGAAGTTAGGGCGAATTACAGAAAAGTCAGATACGGGGCGATGTCCGCGGATACGCGTTGATTCCGGTGTGCACGCACACCCGAATCAGCTTCCACGAAAACTCACACGTCCGTATCGACGATGCGTACGTATCTGTGAAGACCGCACGCGACCAAGTCGTCCTGTTTGGCGGAGCGTACTCAGTTCCGGGGTGAAACAGGGTTTGTTTTTTCCTGTTTTTGGATCGCGGTGTGCGATCACCACAGGACGCGATGCCCCGAACGGTTTGTCCGGGGACCGAGAGGGTCATACAGGCTTCGCAACGCAATTTGCGGAATTGAAAACAGAGCTACGAGCAAAAAGATACACGCACCTGAATGGGACCCAAAAATCGGGCAAAATCGTGTCCGACACGACACGGACACTGTGTCCCGTGTCCGTGTCCGACACAGGGAAAAAGAAATTAGGGTTAGGGTTCAGAGCGTCAGGCGGCGGGGGGAGGCCGGCCGGGGCTGCGTCGGCGCTGCACGGCGGCTGGGACGAGACGGCGGCGGCGGAGCCGCGGCGGCGAGGCGACGGGCTGGGGTGCTGGCTTCGTCGGAGGAGATGGGTTTTCTCGGTCAGGCGGCGGCTAGGTCGTCGAGGAGTTGCGGGGGCGGAGCAGCCGGAGGGTTGCCGGGGAAGACGGGCTGGTGGCGGAGGATCGTCGGAGCGGAGGAGCGGGGGAGCCGGAGACGGAGGGGAGAGGTTTAAAAAGGCTGAGGAGAGCGGAGGAGAGCGGGGGTCGGCCGGCGGGTGCGGGGTCGTGGCGGCTATGGCGCGGTGCTCGCAGCGGCGCGCGGAGCGGCTGGGCGCGGCGGACGCGCCGGCGGAAGCGGCGGAGGGGAGAATGGGTCAGGGGAGAGTGGGGTGCGGGTTGCGGGTACGGGTCGGGTTCGGTCGGGCGGACCCGACCCGATCCGTTAAGGAGCTGGGCTCGGGTTGGGCTGGGCCGGGTCTGTTGGGCCGGGCTGGGCTGGCCCAACGGGCTGGGTTTAAAATAAAATAAAAAAAAAAATAATAATAATAATAAAATCGATAATTAATTAATAAATAATTAAATAAATAAATAAATACTTAATAATTGCTTTCAGGGGTTTTAAATTAGGTCCGAGGCCCGATAAATTCCAGAAAAATTGCCCTAAGTCCAGTTTTTCATTTTACATCCAAAAATATTATTTTCATGATATTTTAATATTGTTTATTAATAATTAAAAATTATTTAATATTTGAAAACCCTGATTTTAATTTCAGAAAATTCCCAGAAAATTCCAGAAAATTGTAAAAATCCTAATTTTAATATTTTGAAAAAATCAGGGGCTTACACTCGTTCTCCCTATTTAGGGAGCGCGGCTAAGAAATACTTTCGATATCATTCGATCATGATAGATTGAATCAAGATCATTTTTTTGTTATGGATTGGCTTCTTCGGAATTGACTTCCATATTCAGTGGACCATATCCTGAGGACGAACTTAGTGACAGAGTCAAGAGGGACCTCTCCACTGCGAGTTTTCTTGCCTTTTTTACTGTCATATTATTTCTTTCAAGTTGGTTTTCGAACTTGCGTTTTCTTGAATGGTTTTGATGGATTTTGTTGTTTTTGTTCGTTGAACTTCGCTTCGTTTCAATTTTTTGGAAAAAGAAAAGAAGAGGTATTTATCGTCTGTTCGTGGCAATGCAGGTGATTGTGTAGGCGTCACGTGAGCGGAGTCTTAAAGAGCCTCCTTCCGTTCCCTCTCTCCACCAACTTGTGAGTGGCTATACTTTCGATTAGTTGATCCTTCTTCCAAGTCGTCACACATAATAATCTTGTTTTCTTGATTTTGTTCCGATCAACGATACCATAATAACTAAAAGATATCAAGATAAAAAATGAATATACCTGAAATACTTGATGCTTGTCAACCAAATTTGTGAACGATTACATTACTGCATGCTAGTTCGCTTAGAATGTGATTTTATCGTATTTCAATTCTAGCTAGAACATATTCTTCTGTTACTGTGCTATATATAGAACACTCTTTACTATGCAATTCACTTGAACAAGAAGACTATGCTATTTTGATTATGCCATGTTGTTTGTTTCATGATTTATGTTGTCTTGAACTTCTTCATTTGATAACTTAGTTTTTAGACATCGCTTGGTCACGAAAACTTGTGCATAGGGTTTTTGGGTTCCTACAGACCATCGTCGGGGCATTAGAACCGATCTGATCTTGACGGAACAGTAGGATAGTCATTTGAATTGGGCGAAGTGACGTACAGCGGGGCCCGTTACCTGCGTTGCACCCCATTTCCGTCCAGAGACTATAAATCGTCCAATATGGCTCGTGGTGCCAGTGACCCATATGCTTGCATTTGATTGTTCAAGCTAACGATGTCTTCTTGGCAGGGAATGATATAGTAAGTCTTGTGTAGGTAGATGCGTCGACGACAGGTAAAAGTTACCACATGGTGACGCATTTATTTCTGTCATATATTTCATACCTATCTTAGGCTTGTAACTTGAACTAAGGCAAGATAAAAAGATCACATAAATAACTTGCATGCTTCAGATGAATAACGTGTCAATTTGGTAAGTTGGGTTAGCTCGCCCATACTAGTGCATTTTGATGTACTGACCCTCGTAGCAACCGGTTCTCCATGCCAAGACGATCCTACGAGGAGCTATGGTGACTTCCCAACTAGTCCATTAACTAGCGCGCCCTTTTTCTGCCCTTTTGAAGCGTGTTCTAGTTTTTGAAGCTCGTGCACATACCTTATGTAGCTCTGCGACAAGACGATAATGTCGCCTTAAGGTATTATCTTTTGAGTTTTAGTAAAAGGATGTAACCTATAGGATGGCTATCTCATTTTGCGTCCACTTTTGTAAGCCTATAAGACAACCTTTTGTACTTGTTTAAGAGTTTGTAAATAATGTTCATTATAAATAAAGATAACTTTTCCTTGTTTCAATATTGTGTTCAATTATTATGAGTACCTTGAATGTGTTTTCATTGTATCAAATACCATGTTATTGTGTGTGGCAAAACTTAGGCACACACGACATCATGCCCGGGGGACGACTATCAATTTCATAAAATCGGGACATGACATATTGGTATCAGAGCATGGCTTCAGTACTTTGACCGTGTCAGAAAAGTTTTCGTTAACGATTTTGTTTCCCTATTCGAACTCTTAAACTCGTTCGGCCAAAACGAGATGTGTCCCATACAGTGAGTGTCATGCCCAGTCCTAAAATACGTAGGACCAGGAATACATAAACATGCTAGCCGTATGTATATGATAACTCCAATATATGGAAACCATAACACATACGTACGTTGTATTACTCTAAATATCACTAAAAAATAGAACTATAACTCAAACCACAAGAACACATAATATCAAGAATAAGCTACATGTGCTAAAATCGGTCGCCTAGTAACACACAAGCTCGAATAGACTCGAGAAATAAATATGAGTCTATAAAACTAGGCTATATCATAAGATGAATAAACAACATGAATGAATAAACATAACTCAGGTATAAATAATATAAGTACCTAGTACTAATGCCCGCATAACAAAGCAACACCCATCAGCAACTCCAAGCAGGCTCCACAATGGTCTATGCTGCAAAACTGACAAGGGACCAGGTCCTCAGAGGAACGTAACAAAATACATAAAAGCATGCCAATAATAAACTGAATATAAATATATGTACTGGGTAAACTAACCACGCTACATGAATACAATTGAGGATAACATTTGTACGAATGGGCTGTCTGGCTAAAAATGGGATTGGCGTGATTCTCTGGAGAATCAGTGGCCTACAAAGAATAACATCTTTCGATCGTCTGAGGCCGCCTGTAAATAATATAAGGGTCATCTCACCATGCATCTCTGGCGGAGCGTACGGGTTACAAAGGGAATATGTAAAGTAGCCCAAATGACTCATGTATATCCTTCCCACCCAAACGACTGTCCGAATCGTATCCCTGACATGACACGTCCAGTTCCTCACTACTAAGTCCGAGGAATGTATTCTAACACAATAAATATGACTAAGTCGACACACGTCCCTTACGCATCGGGAGAGACCTGAATACGAGGATCCGTGCCCTCTCATGCGTATCATACATCCGTATATGTACAAAGTACATGTCAAAATTATGGAGATATAAAAATATCTCACCAATATAGGGTGGTCACATAAGTCTAGGTCAATATGCATAATAAATAAAATAAAGACGACGCAATTCGCCGTTGCACCCAAGTCTATCTTGGACGCACAGTTTTTATAGAAAATAACTAAGTAAATAAATAACATAAATATAATATGTTGTACAAAATATAAATAAACATTCATCATGGCAATGTATACTTGCCTAGATTCAGGATGATGGTATGACAAAGTCCAGGTGGCGAGCTCGATATGTCAACTACTCCCAAAGAGGTGGAACCGCACGAACGTCTTCGGATATTGAAAATCATATCACTAACATTTTAATAAGTTAAGAAATAGATAGGATTGACTACCCATAAGTTCAATTTGGATACAGGGGCTAAAATGTCAGTTTCAGCTAAAGCGAGGTCCACAAGTGACCCACTTCGGACCAAAAAAATATGCCGGAGAAAGTTATCCAAATTTGACAAACTTAGTGTATACGAGTCCAGAACGATAATACGAACCCAACGGAATATCTAAAACTGGTTTTCGGTGAGCCGATCACGAAATCACCCGTCAAGTATGACCGTGTGGTCCACAAAACGGTATTTCGTCAACGTTCTTAGAATCGAACCAAACTTGTCACAAGACCACCGTAATATTACGAATCCGTGGATATTAAGAATAGAGAAGTTACTGGCCCTCAAGTGAAAGAGGATATAACCTGTATTGAGATATGGATACAAATTACGTGATTTAAAACTAAAGTATAATCATAAAATCATAATCTAAATGAACAACTCAAACTATCAAATTCTAACTACTAAGCAAAAAATTTCAAATTTCAAGATTAACAACTATAATCCTAGTAAACTATATATCCTAACATAAAAGGAATCACTTGGCCTATAATCAGAAGGGTTAGGTGGCATAAATTGAAAGATGAAAAAAAAAAATTTGTCGTCGCACAAATAGCGAGCGTTAAGGTTTCGGAGAAACAAGATATAAAATTAAATAGAGAGACTCTTGATAATATCATGATTTCTTAAGGAAATATGGTATGCTAATCTCTGTATTCAAGGTATGATCAAGAAAAATATTCTAAACATTCAATAGGGTTTAATTGGTAAAGAGCTATGACAATTGATCTATGATAGAGGGAGAGATTAACTCAAGATAGAAAAAAAAAGATAGTTGGATAAGATGGCACGATCGATGACTCATGGAGACTCAAGTATGACTCAACGATGATCATAGATTCTAGGGGACCTACTAAGCTGAAGGTAGGGTACCCTTGCTCTTACTAAGGCATTGGTTCATTCCTCTTAGTTTTCTAAGGTACTACTATGCTAATATCAAGACAAGAATCTAAATTTATAGTTCTCTAATACTATCTCACTATAAAAGTTAGGTTTAGTCATAATATTCAACCTTGGATTTCTATTGGTTCCTCAATACTAGGGTCAAACAATATGGTCAAATTTCTAACTAACCCTAGTAGTGTCTATACTATCTCAAGTCATTCATAAATATATCAAGGGATAATGGTCAATTAATTTACAAGTATTGGATGCTAGGGTTCATTAGGTATGCTAAACTTTTGGGAGCTTCCAATATTCTAATTTGTTTTTCTTAGTAGGTATGTTATCATAATTATCATCCTAACAACAATGATTCCTATATTCTGGCAGGAGGTTATAATCAATAAATTATTAGGGAAGTACATTAACTAGAAAGAGGCGAGGAAACAAGAATACCGATGTCAAGAGAATTAAGTGAGTACAATTTTGAAGGTCAAGGAAGGTAGGCGAGTTTAAGAATTCGGAACAGAAATAAAGAGAAAAATCAAGTACGTGGATGAGACCTAAAAGTCTAATCCTAGGTGCAGGCCCGCTCGGTACAGTTACGTAACCGAAATGGCTAACTCGACCTGCATGGGCCACCACAAAAATATGTCACGCCCCAGTCCCAAAATATGTAGGACTAGAAATACGTAAGCATGCTAGCCGTATGTATATGAAGACTCCAATATATAAAAACCATAACATATACGTACGCTGTATTATGAACAATAATTCACAAGTGGTATATAGTTGTCACAAGTTACATGGCATAACTAAATCTTATCCACAAAAATCATAAAGAAATAAATGATCAAATATGTCAATGAACTAAATATGAAATAGTAAAGAAGAACTAATAGTTGGATGGAGACAAATCCATTACCGAACTAGAATATAAAAATAAATATAATAAGTACATCATCTAATGATCAGGGAGGCTCGAAGGAAAGACCTCCTCGAAAGATAATAAAGTAGCAAGTCCTGATCCGTGCTCCTGCAAATAGTCATGATCGTCTACACCTGGAAAGGAACTAGGTCCTCAGAGGGACGTAACAAGATACATAGAAGCATGGCAATAGAATACTGAAAATAACATCCAAAGGATCGTCTAACCGCCTATGTGAATGCACTTTGAGAACAACTTTCCAACATGTGGGCTATCAGGCTAAAATGGAATTGGCATGATTCTCTCGGAGAATTAGGGGCCCAAAAAACATGACATCTTTTGAACGTCAGAGGCCGCCTGTAGATAATATAGGGATCATCAGACCACGCATCTCTGACGGAGCGTGCGGGTTACACAAGAAAAGTGCAAAGGAGCTCAAACGCCTTACTTGTTGTTCTCCCCACCCCATGATCTATTCATGCTATATCCATGACACGACGATATCTCTAATAAATGCCAAGGCTTCTAATTATGTAAATTCTATCAGCAGTTATTCCTATCCGTCGTACGTCCCATACGTACCGGTGGCCAGCCGAATACGCAAGTTCGTGTCCTAATGAGGCTCATACTCATGTAACAACTGCGTCATGGCCAATGAAACATAAGAATGCCTCATGATAATGGGGTGGTCTCATAAAACTAAGTCAACATGCACAATATATAATAAAGACAAAATACGACGCTACCGTTGTTGCACCCAAGTTATTCTTAGACGCGCAGTTTATATAGTAGTTAAAATATATAAACTAAATGACAGAAATAAAATTCATGCACCATATGGAATGTAAATCATAGTACAATGGCAAGGTATACTTTACTGCTTTGAAAAAGGATGAAGTCGTAACTCAAGGCGTCGTCTGATCTACCCGTCACATAAATTAAACAAGTTAGGTTACAAAAGTGGGTAAATAGGTTCCTCCATTTTAATCTATTTTAATTCTAAGTAAAATAATATAAAATAGTATTTTAATCTTATTATAATCTAATTTTATTATTAAACTCTAATTTAGTGCTACATAAAATCATAAGTCGGTAAAGAGTTATGGCCACAAGGGCACACAGATGACAGTTTTTGGTAGTTTTCTATTTACGTCTACGTTGCACAAATTTTATAGTAGATTAAAATTATATGTTAAATTCTGGAAAAATAATTTTATAGAATTTTATCATGTCAGCTTTTCAAAACTTTAAACGGTTCGTAATTCTGAGTTCAGGATCTCCTGAAATCTCGAAAACACCGAAACGCGTCTGATTTCAGATATCTGGCACTGTTAGAATTTTCTAGAAAAATAGTTTTAGAAATTATTAAAATAATTTATATATTCAGAAAACTAACCTTGATATGGTTCTAACAAAAAAAATTGGAGCACGTTTGGAGTCCGGAGCTAGGAGATATCGTCTTTTTAATTCGTCATAACCACCTGTACAAAACTTACCATGACATTCCCTGCCACAAAGACATAGTTAGTCCGCACAGTTTAAATATAAATAGAAATCACTTAGTTGGACGAGGGATGGGTCTGCTGTAATTCTGCCTCGGGTAGCTAGCCCTTGGCGGACGCACAGACCCATCCAATGCTAGGACTACACTAGCAAATTATTCTATCCGGGTCGAAGCTGTCCCAGTCCCCCAGTGACCGTTCGTAGAATGACACCTCTTGTATACAAGTTGTTCAAGACCATGCCTCGTCTACAAACTAAGTTATCAATTGAAACACATATTCAAGAAATAAGTAAATGAACTTCAAGCATTTCCCATAGTCTAGGCTACTTGCACAATGATCACATTTCCCCTCACACCAAACATTGAACAGTTATAGATAAACGAGTTCTAACTATAATTGACACAAAATAGCTATATGTATAACGGACATGCACGCATCAAGGTGATCGCATAGAATTCTGTGTGACAAGCATTATTTGTGTTTTAAATCTACTTCTTCTTTATACTGACTCAATTTTATTATTTATTTTGGTATTGTTTGATCGGAATGCACAATGAGTCAATTTATTTAGAACGAAGACTTGGAAGAAGGGAGCTTATCGAAGTAGAGCCACTCACAAGTTGGTAAACGGGGAGAGAAAATGGAAGATCTTCAAGACTCCGCTTGTGCGTCGCCTACTCGATCACTTGCACGCACCAACAGTTGATCAATATCTCCTACTTCGATCTCCGAGGGTTCGATATGAATTACGAAATCCAAAGAATGAAGACAATGAAATCTATCAAAACCGTTCAAGAAAAACACAAATCATAAAACCAACAAAAAGGCAACCAAGCGGCATAAAAAAACGGACAAGAAAACCAACGCAACGAAAAGGCTCCTCTCGACTCTGTCGCTGAGTCCTTTCTTGAGGCACGATCCGTTGAATATGGGACATGATTCTGAAGAAACCAATCCTTAACAAGGAAAGGATCTTGATTCAATCTATCCCGATCGAACGATACCAAGTATTTCTTAGCCGCGCTCCCCGAATAGGGGGAACGGGACACTACAGATGTCGTACTCCCTTGTCATGGGAAGATGTTGGAGAGAGAGCTTTGCTAGGGCCAGAGATGGTTATGGATGCAGCGGAGAAGGTTAAGATGATCAGAGACAGACTTCGAGTGACGTCGGACAGACAACGGCATTAAGCCAATAGCCACCGGAGATCTTTGGAGTTTGAGGTATAGTTTTAAATTTTTGTTTTGCACTTGATATTAGTTGTTTGTTATAGATTAAGTTGTTAAGGTCGTATTTTGTTCTAGGTGGGTGGTCTGGTATTTTTGAGGCTTTCTCCGACATGAGGCACGGTTTATTTCGGTGGAGGCGGGAGGCTTAGTCCACAATTCATCGGACCTTACAGTATTCTCGAGAGGGTCAGTGTAGTTACTTACAGACTAGACTTGCCACCTATATTGGATGGAGTGCTCAACGTGTTTTATATGTCGCAATTGAGATGGTACCTGACAGATCCTAGTCACGTATTGGATCACTCAGAGATAGAGGTGGGCCCTACTCTTAGCTATCCAGAGCAGCCCGTTGATATTCTAGATCGGAGAGAGAAGGTACTGAGAAACTACGCTATTCCCTTGGTACGCATCGCATGGAGGCATCACTCTCCGATGGAGTCTACTTGGGAGAGAGAGGATGAAATGCGAGAGCGTTACTCATATTTGTTTGTGCCTTGAGGTATGTTCTTTCCAGATTATGTTCTTTTTTTGTTTTTTGGGGGTAGTTTCATTTTTGAATTTCGAAGAAAAAAATTATTTTAAGGGGGGTATACTTGTCACTACCATATTTTATGGAGAAGGATATTTTGGTCATTTTATATTTAATTAAATATTATGCATGGTGAATATTTATTTATTGTTATATGTTAGTTTATTATTTTGGACTTATGTTAGTGGACCTAACTAGTTTAGATTAAATCCATGAACCAACATTTAATTCTAGTTAGAATTGAGCCAAATAAGAAGCCCAATCATTAGGAGGATGATTAATTAAGTTAAACCAATTAGACTAGAACCTTCTTTCCTTAATTATTTCTTCATGAGAAGCCCCAAGAGGTATTCTAGACATTTTATAGTAGCTTGGGGAGGGAAAAAGGGGCCGACCTATTATTCAAATGGAGGGAAAGTTTTTCTCTCTTCATTTTTATTTTAAATCTAGATCTAGAATTTACTCTTCCAAATTTTTTTATTTTCACATCAAATTCTACCCAAATTTCTTCCTAATTTCTTTCCAAATTATTATTAGAGGCTATTAGAGCAAGGATCTACAAGAAAGAAGTAAGGATCTACAAGGAGGAGCAAGGATCTACAAGTTGAAGGCTTTTTTCACTCAATTTGGAGGTTTTATTGGAAATCCATCTCCTAATAGGTATAATTCAGTTTTTCTCCTCCAATTAGGCTCTAAATATATATTTTAATCATTAGGAACCATCCCATATGCTAAGGATACCCATACGAATTGGAATTAGGTTCATATGAGGCCTATGGAGAAAGTTATGTGGTATTTTGTGTCAATTTTGAGAGAATTTCGAGATTGACACATCTTGTGTTTGTCAATAGGTCAATTAGACCAAATTGATATGTGTTTGATTGTGTGTGGTTAATGTCATATCCACAATTGGGTACGTGTATGCCGTATCCCGATAATTTGGAGATACGGGTTAATTTGGGGGTTTTCCTCCGACATGGAAGTTTGAGCATGTCATATTTTGACACGAACACGTAGATGAGTAGTTAGCTCTTCGCATTATTTATAATTATAATTTTAGACTTGCTCGTGTCCATTGGGATACATTTTGTTGTGTGGTGGAGCCGTATCGCAAGCGTATTATAGATCTAGTGTGATAGGGGTGCGATGCACTTCACGTGTTTGTTCTTTATAATTTAATTCAATTATAAATATTATAATATTATAATTTTAATTATTATGTGAGATATATGTATATGTTTATTTATATGTTTGATCTATAATTCATGTTGATGTGTTGGTGATCATAGGAGAATAGGACTTCATGTGCTTCTCTAATATGGTAATATATATATATATATATATATATATATATATATATATATATATATATATATATATGTGTGTGTGTGTGTGTGTGTGTGTGTGTATGTGTGTGTGTGTGTGTATGTGTGTGTGTAGATGTATATATATGTGTGTGTGTGTGTGTTTTTATATGTGTGAGCTTGAGGGAAGAAGAAACAATAGAACACAGTGATTTAAATAATAGAAACAGTGAGAAAAGCAATGGAAAGTAGTGAGAGAAAAGCAATGAGAAGCTGAGAGAAGCAGCTGAAAAGTAGAAGAAGAAGTAAGCCGAGAAGCAGCAGCAGAAGCAGCAGCAAAAGTAGAAGCAGCAGAAGCAGCCGCATAAGCAAAAGAAGAAAGCAACAGCGGCAGTAAACAGCAGCGGCAACAGCGATAAACTGCACCTTATCGAAAGTCGGTAAGCAGTAAGCTAGTATATATATATATATATATATATATATATATATATATAAGTTATTAGTTTATATTAATAAGTTAGTAGTTTATGTAGATATTGTAAATAATTAGTATATGGTATATATGAGATATATTTATGCATAAATACTAGTTAATATTAGTTAGTATTATTTCTAGATTACCTTGGGGTACACCGAGGTAATGAGAGTGAGATATCTCGGGTACAGGTATTGAATATCTGAAGGGGTATGTTATATATAGTTTAGTATATTATTGTTATAAGTTTAAATACATATTATTGTATAGTGAGGAGTAAGGGGAGTAATTATCAGTTAGATATTGAATTACCTTGAGATACCAAGGTAATGTTAAGGTATTGGGTTTTACTCAAGGTATTGAGTATGCACATCAAGATGGAGTGTAGGTGGTGTGATACCTCTTTTGGTTCAAAGCCAAGATATCTACTTAACATTAGTTTAGCTAGGAGTATTATATATTATTGTCTTGTATATATATTATAATATTTTCATATATAATAATTTGCGTATCTTATGATACGGTATCTTGTTGGTTTCCTAGTATCCTAGTATAGCTAGTATGGCCTAGTTACATAGTGTATGGACCCAATATCCTAGAGATAGACTCATACAACCTAGAAATAGATAGTTTGACCATGTTTGACTACCTACCCAGAGAATCCCGTGTTATGACATACCATGGTTGGATCCACTGTACCAGTTAGAGGTGGAAAGTATTTAGTGTAGATATGTGATCATACCCTCCTTGTGTATCTCTTGTTTCTTGTGAGTGTTGATCATACACCACACGTATGATTAACCAGGCCATTATCCTTGTGCAAGTTCCCAAGCCGATCACATGTTAAAGCTGGTACTCACTCACTTAGTATTAGTATTTTTTGTTCATTCCTATGATGCTCATTATTGTATTTATTTTCAGTATTCCTTTATTGCATATCTCTTGTACTTTTATATTGTATCTTGTATATTCGCTTTATTTACTATTACATAGTTTATATCATTTAGTAGAACTGCTGTTAGAGATGTACTTTGCTCATTTCCTGACTGGATATATTTTTCTCAGATGACACTCTGGGGTGGTAGCCCACTCACTACGGGCCTCAGGATGTGGTTGGCTTAGAGCCAGAGACCTTAGCTTAGGAGGGTCTCATCCTGACTGAGACAGACGACCCAGGACTCGTAACTTAGTATTTAGATTCTTTTGTACTGGATTTGTCTTCAGCATATTGTTAGTAGTATTCCTTTATATGACTCATTGGATATTATCTTTTCTTGTGAGTTATATTTTTACTCTTCTGTTCTTTTATCTTATTCATGCGATTGTTCCATCTTATAGATCTGTGGTTGAGTATTCATATTTCATAGGTGGCATTATTATATCTTGATTGCTAGATAGATAGTTTACCCAAACAATGTTCTACCGCCGATGTTGCGACGTAGGCTGGGCTTTGTTCACTACTTGCATCCCTACACCGGGTGCGGGTTGTGACATCACTGAGACTCACTTCCTTGTATTCTACTTCTTTGCTACTACACTATAGTTATCGATACTTGGATCGAGTTTCATAAGTCCTTAGTGATCTCCCTTGCACAAGTGTGCATTCACTATTCTATTTCCTCATATGGAATAACTATACGATACTCAACTGATACAATTACCTTACTTGTACTCAACCTTGGCACCACCTTATCAGGTGCATGATTCAAGGTGTGAGTACCACCAGTCCTGAAAGATATGAAGAGAGTCGTCAGAATTCTCAAGTGGACTCAGTAGTATATCCTACACCACTGTATTTATCCAGATATAATAAAAAGCTTCAGTGATGTCAGTTGGTGATCAGGAAAAAAGAGTGAAAGATCCATATGAGGATATGACTTTTCCAGGAGTGGTACTATTATATCGTGGAAGTCGAAGAAGCAATCTTTACTCTCAGAGTTCTATGCCACTATCAACTGCAGCATATTAAGTAGGATGGCTCTGGAAACTCTCAGATGATCATCCTATGGTTAGTAAAAAGATTTGGGTGATACCGACGTACTGTGAAAACCAGGAAGCTGCAGTAGTGGCATCTATTCATCTCTTCAAAGGTCTGAAGAGAACTAGGTGGATAAAATACAGAACACTGAATGAGCTCAGCTAGCATGGATCATTACAGTGGTTAATATTAGGAGCCAGGTGATTCTAGCGGATCCGTTCATAAAAGGCCATTAAAGAATACTGAATGAGCGCAGCTAGCGTAGATCATTACAGTGGTTAAAGATCAGAGTCAGGTAAATATGGCAGATTCGTTCATTATTGGCCTCAAGCACCAACTGATTGTAAGAACTATAAAGGAGCATAGTACTGCATGCTACCGTGGGGTGATACCACCATGTGGTACCTCGACAGGGTAAAGCCTCGGCTTTGGTCCATGTCACAGCGGCAGAAGCACCGTATATAGTCAAAGTCAAGCACTATAAAGGAGCATAGTACTCCATGTTACTGTGGGGTGACACCACTATGAGGTACCTAAACAGGGTAAAGCCTAGGCGACAGGCTATGTCACAACGGCAGTAACATCGTACATAGTCAAGGACACAACATATATGGGCTTGGAGGACCTCTGGTATTGCGTCTCTGCAATCCTACCATTTAGTTTTATGCTATTGGTTCAAAGAGAAATCTACCAGGCATCTAGCTATTGGTTCAAGGGAGGACCATTGACCAGAAGAATATCAGGTACAATGGGTAGTTATCAGGGATATTATGGGATACATACCCGGAACCACCGTGGTCTACTATTTGTTATTGATCAGGATATTTCCTGTGGGAGGATTGTGAGTACACCAACTGTCTGATGTTTTTCCTTGGATTAGGCTTCATCTTAATGTTACACCTGAGGAGTATCGACCCTGATACCCAAAGCGTATGACCAATTATCTTTTGCAGAGAGCATGTGCCTGAGTAAGCCCACCTGACACCCGGATTGACCTATATCCTTAGGATGGCCTTCGCAATCCCATGTCCTAAAGCTGGATAAAAGGACAACTTTGTTCTATTGAAACTTCTATATCCACAGCTAGGATTTAGCAAGTCGTCCACATTGATACAAAAGATAAATATTTTCTTATTAGCAAACTTTGTGTACACACACTAGTCTGTCTTACTGATCCTGCGACAACTTGGACTAGATGACTTGTCAAACTTCTGCTGCCATATCCTGGGATTTACTTTAGGCCATTTTTGATCAAACCTGAATGGCAAATAATTCTGACTGTTGTCCGTGAATCTCTCATGACTGTCTTCCTCCATCTTATAAATAATCAGCTTATGAATATCAGCTACGAAAATCATTATCCTGATATATGACACCCTCAACGAGGTGCTTAAGAACTCGATCCCTTGTTATATGAGAAAACCCCTAGGCTACAAGCCTATTATTGAACTCAACTGTTCTGTTTGCTTCAATTTTCTTCTAGTAAAGATATATAAGCATCAGAAAGGTTTATCTCCTTCAGGCAAATTGATCAACATCCAAGTATTGTTATAGGGTCAATCACTTCATGGACTGCCTCCTCCCAGAAGACCGAGTCGATGGTCTTCATTGCCTCATCATTGGTAAGTGGTATGACCTTCATATGATCGGTAATAAGATCATCTTTGGTCCTTCGATCTCCTGACTCTTCTTGCTGACTGCTCTTCGAGTTTAGTTCAAATATTATCTTTCAAAAGACAACTCCTTCCTGGACTATGTCTTCTTATATAGAAATGCCAATAACTTTAGCTGATACGGTTCTCTGGAAATACTCCACAATCGAACGATATTCATGTGGATCTAGCATTGAACCAGAATTGCCTCAGAAGTGATGAACGGTACTAGGAAAATGATCGTAAGAGCAACATTCTCCCACAGACAATCTGGAAAGCCTATTGAACAACAATATAGAAGTCATCATTACTGTTAACTGCTCATCCTTCCTATCTGTATCTTTAATGGACTGAGAGAGTACAAAGATGTCATTCCATAGTCAATTCTATGTTCCAAGCTGAACGATGCGAATCCAAAGAACGATGCATTGTTCCATAGCCAATTCCTTGTTCTATGGTGAACGATGCAAATCCAAAGAACGATGCATATTCCATAGTCAATTCTATGTTCCAAGATGAACGATACGAATCCAAAGAATGATCCATGTTCCATAGTCAATTCCATGTTCTAAGCTGAACTATGTGAATCCAAAGAACAATGCTCTTCGTAAAGAAAACTTCTGAGTCTAATGAGTTGTAGACCGATATAACGCCCAGCTCCAAACTTGAAGTTCCTAAGGTTCTTGAACGCTTTATCCTTCAATTATGAGAAGATACGTGAACACATTTCCCGAGAAATCATTAATGAAAGAAGTGATAAACTTTACCTCAGCCCTTTGTGGAGAGTGGAATTCATAAATATCTGAGCGTACCAGCTCCAAAGGATATATACTTGTCGTCATCCGTCTAAATGGCTTCCTGACTAACTATGTCTGAATATAGCCCTTATGTCTCTCTACCTCCTTACCCCCACATCTTGGAGATATCCCTGAACTTAGACATCTTTAAAAAGGACATGTCTTAGTCAGATGCGACATAACTCAATAAGATCAATCACTTCCTCAAGCCGGAAGTCCAGAATTATAATCTTGATTCCTAGATCTTCTACTTGTCACTTGTTCTCCATAGAGACATTCTTCTTAGTTAGTGCTCTTTCTTGGTGAACAGCTCTTTCACAAAGCATGCGCGATCGAATGCACTAGTGTCTATCCACCAGTCAGTAGCCACGCTTGATAACTCAACCTGCACAATCATAACAACCAAGTTAAGTAATCAAAGGAACCAAGTTTTAGCTATACCTTGATATATTGGTTCGAATTGGTTCTACTTTTAAGCTCCAATTCCAGCCATACGTCATATCCTGCCAGAGTAGTGACCTTCATGCGCAAAGCCTCCATGCATCCTGCATGTGCATAAGCCTCCTTGTGTCCTGTATGTGCATAAGCCTTCATGCATCCTGCATGCATCCAAGGCACTATGCGGTCACCTCTGTCATGCGGCAGAACCTTCAATGCGCCAAGACTCTGCCATTTGCTAAGAGTTTTATGCGGCATGAGTCTTCATGCGGCAAGAGACTTTTTTTGCGGTCAAGTCTTGCCAACTGCCAAGAACTGTCATGCAGTAAGTCTCGTTATGCGCATACTCTGCAATCCTTGGTCAACTTATAATATTTCTTCCAACTGGAATGCGCATCCTTCAAACGCTAACTCCTCCATTCTGGGAAATTATAGGTTACGATAATTCACGTTCAATATTTGACAAAGGACTCCTTCCCTCATCCAAATGTTCGAAGTGTATTCTGTCAATCTTCTGGAACGCTCAAAGACACTTTCGAAAATACTCAGAAATACCATGTAAGAGGGAGATACTCTAGGTAGCATATGATCTGGTGTTCTCGATTTTCTATCTGTTTTCTCTTTCTAAATAAAAGAGGAGATTCTCTTTATATAGAATAAAATAGCACCTATGTGGCCGGAGGAAACTCCAGGCCGCATACGTACTGACAGACAAGATCCCCTAAATCCGGGAGACAAATCTGCAGGCGTCGTTCGCGCCGCATGCACCACCTGCGCGCTATACTAGACAGAGCATGTCATGACCCGCACCCGGGGTAAGGGTACTAGTCGGAAATAACGCCCAGCCTAAGCCGCAGAATCGACGGTAGAACGCTGTCTAGAAAGTCTATCTAATATAATGAACTACCAAAAGATAGTGTACTCAATCACAGAACTAAGATAGAATGAACACGAATCAGATAAGAATAGAATAGTCATCAACTCATGAGTTTAAAATAATACATCAATGAGTCTGAAGAGTAACAAAAATAAGCTGGAGACAAATCCAGTACAAAAGAATACTATCATACTACAAAGCTACAACTCCAGGGTCAACTGTCTCAGTTGGGATAAGTCCCTCTTGAGCCAGGGTCTCAGAATCTAAACCCACAATATCCTGGGGTCCATAATAGGTAGGGTACTCCTCAGTGTCATCTGGAAAAATATATCCAGTCAGGAAAGGAGCAGAGTACATCTCTAACAGCAGTTCTAATCCATGATAAAAACTATGTAACAGTAAATAGCTGTGGATAAACAAGATGCACAAAATAGATACAAGAGATATATAGACAATAAGGAAATACTAGAAAAAAATACAATAATGAACAATATGCCAATGAAACAATAATACTAATAACTAAGTGTGTGAGTACTAGCTTAACATGTGATCGGCTTGGGCAAGATACAATGCGGCCTGGCTAATCATACGTGCGGTGCATGATCAACACTATTCGCTTACCAATACTTTATTCAATAGGGATTTGATCACATATCTATACTAATACTCCCCACCCCCAACTGGTATAATAGATCCAACCACGGTATGCTATGGCACTAGATTCCCCAAGAAGATAGCTAGTCTCCCCGAGAATCGGTGTCTGTACATGTACAAGATAACCAATGAAACAATACTTGCACCATATACACCATATACCAAGGAATAATATCTCATGACGATATTCGGATATACCAATCCGTGTAACCATAGTGTCGAGAGAAACATGTAAATCTACACTAGATACAACGAACATAGAGGATATCATAAATGAGAAACTATCAGATAATGTACTCGCCTGAAATCCAAAGAACAGTCTCACAGATGTCTGACTCGTTGCCTCGAAGACCTAGATATGGAATACCACATTAAAACAAGGTCCCGGAAAGAGAACAAGTCAAACTAGTCAACTCCTAGGTCAATAAATAAATTCTAAGTCAAAAGTCAACTATGGTCAACTCTAAAGTCAACTAAAGTCAAACCAAGGTCAACCTCACAAGAAATCTATATAAATAATATAGAAATAAAATACAACAATTTAGGAATAAAAATTAGATCCCAAATCATACTCACACAAAGTATACTACTAATACAAATAATATATACCCTAAAATAATGTATATACAAACTAATATGTATACAAATAACATAATATATTATTGCAAATATTATACAAAACACATATATATACACACATATATATATACAATAATAATATATAAAATATAATTTAAAACTGTCAAAGCGTCACTGAAAACAGTGAACAAAACAAGATAAAATAAAAACAGGTTTAATAGTGACAGTCTTGACTGTCACTAAAAATTCGTCGCAGAAACTCCATATACAAAACCGCTGCTGTCACAGTTTGCTGACAGTTTCAAACTGTCACAAAAAAATGTCGCTGAAAGGTTGCCGCTCAAAACTGCCGCAGCATTAATGACAGATCTGTCATTAATGCTGACCACTGTACAGCGGCTGCTGTTCAGACCAAATAATGACAGTTTCACTGTCATAGAAACCACTGTCACCAAAACAAATAAAAATACAAATATATATATATATATATAAAAATATATATATGCAATAATAATCACAATACATATATATAAATAAATAATTATATACTTATATATATATGCACATATAAACTTATAATTAAATACCAATAGTTACAACACATGCACATATTAATGTTCATATTTTACATGGCTAGAAGCACACCTAAAATATATACATTAATATACAAATAATTACATAATAATTATAAATAATATAATTACACAATTAAACACATAAATATATTTTATAAAACATTTATGTATAATTTATACTATTAACATAAGTACATATATAATTACATGCAAGAAAGCTACATATTATATTTGTACATCATATTAGCACACACAAAAATATATAGATCTATGCTACAATAATTACTATAATAAATACACAAAATAAATATATAATATCTATATATATTTACTAATTATAATTGAAGAATTTAAATCATACATAATTAGATCTATTAAAAAATCCATACAATTGGAGAGTATCACACCGTATCCCACTAGATCTAGGATACACATGTGACACGAGTCCAACACACAACCAATTGCACCCCGAAGGATACAAACAAATCACAAATAATATTTATGAATAAATCAAAGTGTCAAAAGTAGATCTATGTGTCCGTGTCAAAATACGACATGTTCAAAGCCCCGTGTCGGAGGGAAAACCCCCAAAATGACACGTATCACCAAATAGTTGGGATACGAACCACATGTACCAAATTATGGACACAACACTAGCCCCAAACACATAAGCTCATGTCCAATTGATCTATAGGATCAATTGATACACACAACAAAATGTAAATTCGGAATTCCAACAAAATTAACACAAAAAGCACCATAACTTTCTCCATGGGTCTCCTATGAACACAAAACAAAGTCCTATGGGTAGTACATACATATAGGTTGATTTTACATGATTAAATCTCAGATTTAGAAGCTATTTAAATAGGAAAATCTGAATTATACCTATTGGGAGATGGATTCCCAATAAAACCTCCAATTGAGAAGAACTTGCTTTCAAATTGTAGATCCTTGCTCCTCTTTGTAGATCCTTGCTTCCTTCTTCTAGATCCTTGCTTCCTCCTTCTCTAATGGTGAATTGGGAAGAATTTGGAATGAATTTGGTAGGGAATTGGAATGGGAATGGAGGGAATTTGGGAGTGGAAAATTCTAGATCTAGATTTGGAATGAGAATGAGAGGAGAGAGAAATTTCCCCCCTCTTTTAATCGGCCGGCCTTGCCCCTCTCCCAAGCAATTGTAAAATGTCCAATGTACCCCTTGGAGCCTCTCATGAAGAAATAATTAAGGAAGAAAGCTTCTAGTCTAATCACTTAATTAATTTAATCCATCTCCTTAACTATGGGCTTTCTAAATGGCCAAATCTAACTATTTAATTCATGTTGGTCCATGGGTCCAAACTACACTAGTTGGGTCCACTAAAATAAGTCTAAAATAATTAAATAACATCCAATAATAATTAAATAATACAACAAAAATTATTTATCATGCACAATATTTATTTAAATAGGAGAATACTAAAATACCCTTTTTCCTAAAATGTGGTAGTGACAGAGCAGACAGCGCTGCCAGGCACCGAAAGATGCAGCCGGTGGCACAAAGAGCCATGCGGCGCCTGCCTAACCGCGTCGCCTGCGCTAACCGTGTCGCCGGCCTGCAGACCCTTTCCCCTCCATATCAGAATCCCCACATAGCACATTGCCTTATGTCGACCAGGCCGCTAGGTCCTGGCAGAATGGGCACAAGACGCATGGCCCCTGGCCGCATGGGCACCTGTCGACTAGGCCGCAAGGCCCTGGCCTCATGGGCACAGGCCGCATGGCCCCTGGCCGCATGGGCACCTGACCGCCTGGCTCCTGGCCGCATGGCTCCTGGTTGGATGCGCTCCAGGCCACATGTGCTCCATGTCGTAGCGTTCCACGAAGCATGCGTCCGAGTAAGCAACCGTGCATGGAACTCGCGCATAAGATGAGCGCACGAGCACCATGCGATGATGCCCCCAAGCCACATGTGCTCTAGGCCGCACACTACTAGAATAAGCGGCTTTAGCGACATTTTTTAGCGACAAAAAAGAAAACGTCGCTAATTTAGCGAGTCTATTAAAAATCGTCGCTAGACGTCGCTAATTGGCGACATTTAGTGACGTTTAGCGACTTTTATTCAGTTTTAAAAAGATTAGCCGCTATAAGTTCAATTTAGGTCGCTAAACATCGCTAAAATATTTTATGTAGCGATGGATTTAGCAACATATGTCTTTTGGACATTTAGCGACGTCATTAGCGATGTGTCAGACGTCGCTAAGCTAGCGACGTCATTAGTGACGTCGCTAAAACGTCGCTAAATTTGTTTCATTTAGGGCTGCTTCCCCCCATTTCTTTCAATCTCTCCCTCTCCCTCTCCCTCTCCCAAATTAGAAACCCGCGCCCCCCCCTCCTCCCTCCCGGCGACCCCCCTCCGGCCGCGTCCTTCCCCCTCCTCCTCCTCCTCCTCCTCCTCCTCCTCTAAGTAAACCCTCTCTCTCTCTCTCTCTCACAGAACACACATGGCACTGACACTGACACGACACACACATGTTACATACACTGACACAGACACGACACACACATTGACACGACACACACACGTGACCTAGGGTTAAGGTTAGAGTTAGGGTTTTTGACCTGGGGTTAGGGTTTTTGACCTGAGGTTAGGATTAGGATTTTTGACCTGGGGTTAGGGTTAGGGTTTTTGTACTGCTATGTTGCTTGTTGTGTGTGTCTGGGCAATGTTGATTGTGACTGACTGTGTCTGTGTGTGTCTGGGCAGTGAAGAGCGGGGTTAAATTTCTGTGACATCTTGTACTTACATATATGAGATCTCAACTCTTTAAGTTGGATCCCTCAAAATTAAGGATCAATAGGTCTCAAAGTCTAGCTTCCTATAGGAATATAATCTCATAAATGGGATTAAATATCTAATTTTGAGTGGAGTTCATGAAACCATATACTAGGTTGTTGTTGCCTGTACAGGAACCAGACTCATGTTGCTTAAATATTTGATAGAAGATAAATGCATTTGAAAGTCCTCAACACGTGAAGTGTATCCCTTGTAGTTTAGGGAACTTTTTGACTCCCATTGAAATTTTCTGGAATGGTGGGGAGGGACTTTGGGTATCAGTAGCTTGCTAGACTTCAGTCAGTTCAGAGAAACTCTGTTCTTCACATTTTGTCATCTTTGTGTGATTTTGTTGTGAAGATCTTTTTGTATTATTAGGACGAATTAATGGTTTTAGGATATTTATATATATTCAACAAGTTCAATCACGATTCTACCCAAGGATTTTTTGTTTTGTTATTGTCTTACCTGAAATATCGAGTTGCACAATTAATACTTCGTTGATTGAGACTACAGTTTTACTTTAGTTGTCCTACTGTAACGACCTTGAGAAATGCTTTTTTTATTACAGCCTACTGAACACATAAAATCAAACGCTCATAAGATCTAGTAAAAATCTATCTCAAGCTAATGTTTATGTACAAAGTAATCTGGGAAGCCAGCAACTACTAGGATACCTACTGGCACCACTAGTATGTTTAGTGCCAAGGTATATAATATTTTTTAATATTATATTTATGCTCTAATTGAAGTTACTGAAATGAGTTCTGATACTGACCAAGAAAACAATGAAACTAGAGTTTGCAATGGTGAAACTAAATAAAACTTGATAATGGAGGCTACAAAAGTTGTTTGACCAAACAAAGCTTCTTGAAACCCATACTAGTTGGTAACAACAAAGGGTACTCCTTTTCAAGTTTTATTGGCTTCAAATCATGTTTAGAATAGAGTAATTATTGACACCTTGAGATAGAGTACCAATTTAATGTTTCTTTATTTTTTTAATAAAAAATAGTGAGGTTTCAATGGCTTGTACTGTTTTGGTGTATGGGGAATGATCCTCTACCACCTATTTTTTTATGTATGTTTCTTTATATTATGTCTTAAATATTCTATTTAATATGTATGTTTCTGTGGTGTGTCTGGGCTAAACTTTCTTAGGATTGTGAAGAAGGTTAACTATGTTATAATAACCAGGCAAAACTTTATTTTCCTCCGTAGTTGTGTTTAATTAGAGGATTCATGAATCTCAATAGGAGAGGGTTCACAAGTCTCATTGGGAAGCAGCCATTTGTATCGTTTAAGGATCTCAGAGTAAGTATTAGGCTTTCTTTCCATGCTCATAGTAATACATAACCTGCTAGTGAGATTCACAAATTCAAGTAAGCAAAATCACTATATGATCTCAAACTGGTTATACTATTTTGTTTTCTTTCATACATTTCTTTGTAATCAGAGATTAAAAATTGGAACATTATGGATTGATACACGGTGAGGTTGAATATCATAACACAAAATTTTGGAAAGGGTACGAGCTCCTTGTAAGGTTGTTGCAACAACAAAAACAAAGTTTTATTTTAATTTTTTGGGATCGGCTTTGTGAGTCATCTAATTCTCCCATTCTGCATTATTAAGGTTATGTCTTAAGTAATATCTGTTATCAATTATATTCTTTGTTTTTATCTATCTTACATGGCACCCATGACCTAAGCACGTGCACGTCGCTTGAGAGAGACACCTCCTACTGTTAAGGAGGAAGTGATGCCTCCTACTGTTAAGGAGGAAGAGATACCACCTGCTGCATCTTAGACGGGGAGTTCCAGTCATCCAGCACCTATAGCGACTGTATCTCAGACGGGGAGTTCCAGTCACCCAGCACCTATAACGGAGATTAATCATATAGGCGCTATTTATGCGCAGTATCTAAGGGACTGGTATGTGGCCCAGCGTATTGGATATCCTCAAGATTGATATTGTGATGTTTCATATACTTTTATTGTGGTTATTGTGTGATTATGATACTTATATATATTATGCATTTTGTGTGAGTGTGATATTTTATATACTTGTTGTGTTATTTCGTACGCAGAAAATTCAATGGAGGGTTGCTCCAGGTTTGTCTATAATATTTGTGTGTATTGTGTGATTGTGATACTTTTTATTCATATTAAATGATGTTAATTTACCGATGTTGAGTGTTCCACCGAAGGGGTCGACGAACCCAGAGAATTCAACGGAGGGTTGCTCCTGGTCTATTTTTAATTAGAAATTCATAAATTGCAGGAGATTGATAATTTTTAACATTTTTTTTATTTTTCAATAAAACTTTAGCGACGTTTAGCGACGCTACTATACATCACTGAATACGTCCCTAAATATGTCGCTGTATACGTCGCTGAATAAGTCGCTAATTAGCGACGTTTAGCGACGGATGAGCAAGTCGCTACTTTAGCGACGTTGCGTCGCTAAACGTCGCTAATTCTGTGACATATTTAAGTCGCTAAAAAACGTCGGTATAGCGACATTTAGCGACGTTTTTTCTTTCAACGACGTGCTGAGTTCCGACTTCTGTAAATCGTCGCTAATTACGTCGCTAAATGTGATTAGCGACGTTTTTTGGTAATTTAGCGACGTTTTTTTACGTCGCTAATTTGACTTTTCCTGGTAGTGGCATGTCTCCACGAAGCATGCGCCCGAGCATGGAACTCGCTCATAAAAGGAGCGCACGAGCGCCATGCGACGATGTTGTCGTGCTAAGTGTAAAGTGCGCCAACAAAGCGCCACTTTGCGCCCTTGAGCACGAGCACGAGCCCGAGTCCGAGTCGCTAAGCCCCTGTGTGGCTTAGCTCCTAAGGAAAACTTCCCAAAGGTGGTGACAAAACAAAGATTGACATAATGGAGTTCACATTTAAACCCTCTAGGAAAATTCAACCCACATGGACCTCCACTCCATGTTCATATACTAATACTAAGCATAGCTATGTATTGAGATATACACATTGGTGGTTTTCCAATGTGGAACTAAAACTCCAAAAGCTACGTGGAAAACACCAACATCATCCCCTACCTAGTGAGTTGATGATAGCCATCTATCCACCACTGGTGATTAATCTCCTTCTAATATGGAAACTGCGTTGCAGGTTTGTACTGCTTAGCATGTTGTGTTATAAGTGTGTAGATAATGCAACCACTGAAAGAAGTTTTCTCTTCTCTTTTCAAATTAACTGTTTTTGTGATAAGATAGTTGCTACATACAGAAGATATGGCCCTAATAATATATTGGATAGACAAAAGGGTTCATGTAGTCTCGGACTCTCCAAACATTTAGTATAAAGGCTGTGTGTCAAAGATTGCATATCATTCTTACAAATTGATTGACATGAAGAAGGACTAGGCAGAAATTTGGAGTCAATACCATTTTTGCTATCTTTTAAGTATTTAATGTAGATACTGACCTGGTAGAAAATATCTACACATGTAATTCCAGCAGCTTCTCTACCAACTATTTACTAAAGATGTAGAACCGAGGGATGAAGAAGTGAAACTAGTAATGCAAATGACAGAAGAAAGAAGCCGTGCTCAAGATAGCGACCCTTATACTGCATTCGCTAATCATGCACAGGATTTGAACATTGGGAACTCCAGTGTTTTACAGGTGCGTCTCATTAATTGTATAACATATCTTGTTGATTCCAGGTATCTTCCATTTTTCCCAGGTATGTCTCATTTCCAAGTCAAAGTTTTTAGAAAGGGCCTTCATTTTAACTTTTGTCCCCGGCACAAAAAAGATCAGGGCCGCCCTTGGTGTGTATTTAATAACGGGTTTAAGGTGGGAGATGGCAGAAAAGTCTAGGGACATCTTCTAATAAATCAATCCATGGAAGCAGAATACTTCAATTTTCAGGAAGTTAATATAATGAGGGTTTGTTATAATAAGACTGGAAGAAATTGTTATTTAATAACAGGTTGGAGGAATTCGTTTTCTTTGTCTTAAGATATAAGGAGGTAAGTCCATTTTCATCTTTAGTCTATTTTAGAGTTTCCTTCAAACCATGATAGCCATACAAGGAGCGTCGATTGTTTCTTCAAGCATTCAGATTATTTTGGGATACAGTCGGTTACGGGGCATCTGTTCAAGGTATTTCCTCTTCCGAATGCTCTTATTTATTGTGCTCACCATGAAGAGTCTGTATGAGTGCAGATTTTTCAGTCCTCTAGGGATTGTTCCGGTGGTTTCGTTGGTTGGCTTCGGACTATTCGACAGAGGATTCCCTGTGGTACTGCTGCCGTTCTTAATTTGATTATCTCGTCTATTCTCTGATTCTTTGCTTATAAAAAAATTGATGTTAATCAGCCATCATAGAGTTGTGTTTGTTTCTCTATCCTATTAGTATTTTTGTACTATATCCTGGATGTAACAAGGAAACAAGGAATAAGAAACAAACTTTCAGGGCAAACTCAATAACTAGTTACCTGACAAGCGACGACTAATATTAAGACTGAATATCTGAAACCAAGTTAAAATACCCCAACATAACAAAAATCTACCTTTAGGGGGGGACCAACTTCCAGGGGACAGGTGCAGTCTCATATGGTGTACATTAGCCATTAAGTATGTTCATTCAGAACTTGTACGTGTTTTTTTACAAGTAATTTCTTGTTTGGCGAAGGTCTGTCCCAGCATTGAATCGTTTTGATTCCTTTGGTTTCTTGGAGATTGTTGGTTATTGGAGTTGGAGTGAGTGGATGATTAGGTGATAGAATGTGAGCTTATTTAGTCGACCTTATTGCAACCTCTTTGCACTATTGAGTGTACAAAAATTCAGCATTACTGGGAGTATATCCTTGAATGGAAGGTTTCAAAAAACTGGAGACAAAATAGTGGAATCAATCCATGGAAGCAGAACACTTCAACTTCAGTAAGTTATATGATGGGTATGTTAGAATTCATTTTGTGTCTGTAGATATAACGAAGTAGGTCCATTTTGATTTTTAGTCGATCTATTTTGGCTCTTTGACCTCAATGACTTGGTTGGGTATGGATATTGCAAAAGAAGAAGTTAAATATTTTTTTATTGACACAAAATTATTTGATCAACTTGTAAGTTTGAAGATATGTTATGCCTCCATTATAGTAAGTCTTCTAATATTTTGGGTAAATTATAAGCCTTCCATTTCTAGTCGGTAGGATCCTACTTCTATTTATTGAGTCAGTGATCAGAGTTTAAAGATTTTCCATTCTGCTCTGTGATATTAATTACTTGTTGGCACATGTTGGAGATCATTCTTTTTGTTGTTGAAGCATATTAAGTTATTGACTTAGTCTTTCTCTTATTTTGTTTTTGTAATTATCTCTAACCATGATTGTAGGATTCAGTTGTAACCTCATGAGTTAGTTTAGACAATCTCTGATTTTGTCTTTGTAATTATCTCTAACCATGATTGTAGGATTCAGTTGTAACCTCATGAGTTAGTTTAAACAATATTGATGTAAACTCTGCTATATAAAGGCTCATGCATCAAAATAATGAAAAGCAACCTTTTCCATATTTATTATTTCTTCACATGGTATTAGAATAGCCTAAACCGATCCTACGCTATGTCTTCCGAAAACAACCAGATTACTCCTTCCGCTACTCAAATTATGTTCACTGCTTCTGGTGGCGCCGCGACCAACCTTCAATTCCCGGCGCTAGCAGTCCGTCTCGATCGCTCCAATTACTCTCTATGGCGCGGCACTATTCGCTCGGCTCTTGAGGCTTATGAGCTTGAGGGATTTCTTGTCGCTTGTGGTGCTCCTCCGCCGACTGTTTCATCGGCCGCAGATTCATCAACCACCACCAGCCCGAATCCTGACTTTGTTGCTTGGAAGCGCAAGGACCGACTGGTTCTTTTATGGCTGCGATCCACTCTCTCCACTCCTATGCTTGGTCACGTTGTTCGGACTGCCACAACCGCGGAACTTTGGTCCATGTTAGAGCAGATGTTTCACTCCCAAACTCGTGCCAGGCAGATGCATTTAAAACAACAACTTCAATTGCTCTCCAAGGGAAACCTGTATCTTGGAATATGTTGAGAAGAAAAGGGCAATTTCTGATTCCCTCGCTAAATGTCTCACCTCTATATTGGATGAGAATTTTGTCTCTTTTGTGCTATTTGGCTTAGGGGCTGAATATAGTGCGTTCAAAACAGCACTGAGTATGCGGCTGGAACCGATTTCGTCGAATGAGCTTCTCGGCCTCCTTCTTCAGGAAGAACAGCGCATACTTGACTCTTGCGCCGAATCAAGTTTTCCGGTGGCCCATGTTGCTCATCGTAGAGGCGCGGCTGCAAGTCGACATTCCCCGTTGGACTCTGCCACGTCTGGCGACCGCTTCCGCCCGGTGTGTCAACTCTGCGACAAGTAGGGTCATAAAGCACGAAATTGCCATCAATGACTTAACCTGTCTGCCTTCCCTGCCACCAATCGCCGCGTCGCTGATCGCCTCCGCCAGTCCGCCAGCAAGCAGGCTCATGTGGCGTACACCGCCAGCCCGTCTGCCATCACCGACCCATGGGTGGTCGACTCTGGAGCGACGAATCACGTCACGACTGACCTGTCCGACCTCAACCTCCAGTCCGAGTACACTGGCAGTGACAGCCTTATCGTCGCAAATGGTCAGTCCCTTCCCATTACGCATACAGGCAATCTTTCTCTCTCTGCTAAACATATTGCTAACCTTACCCTTAAAGATATTCTCGTTGTGCCTGAAGTATCTAAAAACTTTCTTAGTGTTCGTCAATTATGCCTTGATAACAATGTTTTTGTGGAACTTTATGCTAATCATTGTTATGTTAAGGACCTTCAGGGCACGAGAATACTCAAGGGAATCGTTGAGAATGGCTTGTACCGGCTTCCTATTCGCTCACCCTCTCCCAGAGTTTTTGTTGGTGAACGCGCCTCTGTCTCTTGTTGGCATCATCGCTTTGCTCATCCGCATGAGTCCATCTTGCGTCGTCAATTAGTTACTTTTAATTTTCCAGTTTCTGCAAATAAATCATTGCCTTTGTGTAGTGCTTGTCAATTAGGCAAGAGTCAAAGACATCATCTACCCTCTTGTCATGTTCCCTCTAAAAATTCTTTTGATTTAATTTATTCGGAAGTTTGGGGCCCTGCCTTTGTGTCTTCTTTAAATGGTAATCGCTATTTTTTCATTTTTATTGACGATTGCACCAAATTTGTTTGGGTTTATTTCTTGGCGGCTAAGTCTCAGATTTTGTCTGCCTTTACATCTTTCAAAACTATGGTTGAGACACAGTTTTCCACTAAACTCAAAGCTTTTCAATCTGATTGGGGTGGCGAGTACCGAACTGTATCAACGTTTCTTGAAACTAATGGCATACTTTATCGTGTTTCTTGCCCTCACACTCCTGAACAAAATGGTGCTTCTGAAAGAAGGAATAGGATTATCATTGAAAAAGGGTTGGCTCTTTTGGCACATTCCCATCTTCCTATGGAATTTTGGGAACATGCCTTTCATACCGCCATTTACTTGAATAATAGAACTATAACACCTATTCTTCAGAACAAGTACCCGTATGCATGCCTATATCAGCGTCAACCTGATTATCATTTTCTGAAATCCTTTGGTTGCTTGTGTTTTCCTTATCTTCGCCCTTACAACAGTAGCAAGTTGGAATTTCGTACTGTGGCGTGCATCTTCTTAGGGTATAGTGCTAAACATAAAGGATATCTGTGCTATCACGTTTCTTCCTCTCGAACGTACATTGCTCGTCATATTGTCTTTGATGAGTCTTCTTTTCCTTTTCCGGAGCATAATTCTCAGTCCGGACAGCTAGATTCGCCTCGTCCTGACCTCTCTCTTTTTCTGCTTCAAGAAGCTGCATTAACACCACTCTCGGTTGCATCTTCTCCTTCGGATTCTTCTCGACCGACTCCCATTCAGCCGTCGTCTTCGTCTCCCTCCGACCTCACGCCACATTCCCCCACGGTGATGCCACCTTCCCCACCACCGATCCCTTCGCCGGTTATGCCATATCAACATGCTCCCTCGTATTTTCGCCCCTCAAAAACTTTGACCCACGGTATGGTCACTCGAGCCTCCACTAATTCCCTTAAACCTAAAGCCCACACTGCTACCAAACACCCTATTCCCTGTGATTCCTCTGATTTTGAACCCAAAACTTTCTTACAAGCCAAAAAGAACCCCAATTGGCAACATGTTATGCAACTAGAGTTTGATGCCTTAATTGCTAATGGGACTTGGAACTTGGTTCCTAGGCCCTCCTCTTCTAATATTGTTGGTTGTAAGTGGGTTTTCAGGATCAAGAAGAAACCAGATGGCTCTATTGACCGGTACAAGGCCCGTTTGGTTGCCAAGGGATACAATCAAGAAGAGGGAGTTGACTACTTCAACACATTCAGCCCGGTCATCAAGCCTACCACGATTCGGGTGGTATTGAGCATTATTGTCATTCGTCATTGGTCTCTCCGTCAGGTTGACATTAATAATGCCTTCCTCAATGGTGATCTAGCAGAAACTGTCTATATGGAGCAAGCACCGGGTTTCACTTCCCCTGATCGGCCGTCCTATGTTTGTCGCCTCAAAAAGGCACTTTATGGCCTCAAGCAAGCTCCACGAGCATGATTTCAGAAGCTAAACCAGGCTTTGCTTCGTCCCGGCTTTCGGCAATGCATCTCCGATACCTCTCTTTTTATCAAACGTCATGGCTCCGATGTTGTCTATGTGCTTGTTTATGTGGATGACCTCATTATCACTGATTCCAACTCTTCCTTCATTGATGAGTTTGTCAAGTATCTCAACTCGGTTTTCTCTCTGAAGGATTTGGGTGATCTCTACTTTTTCTTGGGAATTGAAGTCCATCGTAATTCAGCTGGTCTTCTACTCTCCCAAAGAAAGTACATTTTGGACCTCCTTGATCGCAGCAAAATGATGGGCGCTAAACCCATAGCCTCGCCGGCTGTTCCAGGTTCTCGGCTCGTTTTGGGCGGTGATCCTTTCTCCGACGTCCATCTCTACCACAGCATCGTAGGAGCTCTCCAATATGCCACCATCACCCGGCCTAAGATTTCCTACTCAGTCAATCGGGTCTGCCAGTTCATGCACCAGTCGTCGGAACATCATTGGGCTGCGGTCAAACGAATCCTCCACTACCTCAAGGGTTCACTCGATTTCGGCCTCTTCTTCCGTCCTGCTCGTGACACTCGGCTTGTTTGCTTTACTGATGCTGGCTGGGCTTCTGATCCCGAGGACTGCCGCTCTCAACATGGGTTCTCGGTTTACTTTGGAGGCAACCTTGTGAGCTGGTCTTCTCTCAAACAGAATGTGGTTGCTCGCTCTAGTACTGAGGCTGAGTACAGGGCTATTGCCTTTGCCTCGGCTGAACTTATTTGGCTTCAACAGCTTCTCAAGGAAATGGCGGCACCATCTCCTGGTCCTCCCATTCTTCTTTGTGATAATCTCAGTGCCACTTTTCTTACTGCAAACCCGGTCTTTCACCAACGGTCCAAGCACATCAAAATTGACTATCACTTTGTCTGGGAACAAGTTCAGGCAGGTGCTCTGATTGTTAGGCATGTCAAATCTGCTGATCAGATAGCGAACATTTTTACCAAAGCTGTTGGCTCCTCACGATTTCAAAACTTGCGGTCCAAGCTTCTCGTTCGTACTCGATCGTGGTCTTGCAGGAGGGTATTAAGTTATTGACTTAGTCTTTCTCTGATTTTGTCTTTGTAATTATCTCTAACCATGATTGTAGGATTCAGTTGTAACCTCATGAGTTAGTTTAGACAATCTCTGATTTTGTCTTTGTAATTATCTCTAACCATGATTGTAGGATTCAGTTGTAACCTCATGAGTTAGTTTAAACAATATTGATGTAAACTCTGCTATATAAAGGCTCATGTATCAAAATAATGAAAAGCAACCTTTTCCATATTTATCATTTCTTCACAAAGCAGAACCATGTACGTAAGCGTACAACATAAGTTTATACTTAATGCTTTTTACCTGAGATTTAATATACTCTTGGGGACATATGTCTATAATTTTACTTATGTTTTTTTCCTTATAATCTAAATCTATCCTTGTTATATATGTATGCAACTTTATATATATATTTTTTTGAATACTTATGGAGAATCAAGAACTATTCTATACTTATGTTTTTTTTTCTTATGTTTGTATATAGGGACATGATTTGCCTACTTTGTCTATAAAGACTTTTCTTTTGAAGAATTTTAGAAAGAAATCTGTTGCTAATGGATTTCTAAATACAAATACACCACCGAAAGATGAAGCTTATAATATCATTGCCGACGAAAGTTTTGACGACAATGAGATGTTTGACAGAGACGAGAAGTTTGATGATATTACTATTGAGGAAATAATTAATTGGCCAAATATTTAGTTTAGTTTCAGGTTTTGAAAATTTCTTTTTTGTACTACACTTGAGATTGTAAGCTAGCAATAACATTCTCTTTTTTGTTCATCATGAGAACTAAGCCTTGTGGTTACTTTGAGTTTTTTTGGATGAAATATTGTTATGTAAACATAATACATGTGTTATTAGTTAATACAATTTTGATTGAATTTCTACCATTGCTGATGATTGTTGATGATTATATGAATCCATTTTCAGATGTATTTCAGCCTTATATAGAGGATGAACATGTTTTAGTAGATTTGATATGGATGAATTTAGGTTTTTTTGAATTCTATTTCCAGAAAATGACAGACCTTAACTGTTGAAATGACAAAAATAGTAGCCGACTAATTCACCGATTATTTGACAGTTTTAGTCCAAGTTTTTATTTGACAGATAATAAATGTCATTTTATTCAGGTATAAAACGATGTTCCAAAATTGTCGTTTAAATTTTGGGACGCGATATTAATAAACGATGTTCTGACGGATCAAAACTATCGTTTAACATAATTTATGACGATTTTGTCTGTCGAAAAATGCATATTTTGACGTAATGGAGTAAGATAATCCCATATGGAGATGCTTGCTTCATAATTCGAGAAAGGAAGAAGAAAGAAGAGCCTATCATCTTTGGTGGGGTAGAAGGTTGTCGAGACTTCTTCCTAGATGAATAAGAACTGGATAAAGACAAAATACAGCTTTACCATTACAAATCACAAGCTAAGACTGCCATCCAGAAGATGTGCTACGACTTGAGGAGTAATCAAGGCCTAAATTACAGCAAAGGGAGACATTTTCCATTACGTCACTTTGCTCCCAAAGGCAAGTTAAAGACATATTATCTACGAACCAAGCATGGTTTAGGATATGTTACATCTCCGGCAACTCCCATGTATTCAGAAGCAGAAGGCGAGATGCACTCTCACTCTTTAGAGTCTTCTATTTGGGACCCTGATACAAGTATTAGAGACATATTTAAACAAGCATTATCTATCGACATAGCGTCAGTAGACCAGGTTGAAGATGATGATCAATCACTCGAGATTTTCGAAGTTGAACCTTGGGCTCAATGGGTTGGGCCTCAGTAGAAGTTGTATTTCGAGCAAAGATAACCACCTACTGAAGATGAAGTGGTGTAAGTCGACTTGGGCGATGAATCCTCTCCAAAGATTATCTTCATTAGCAAAAGTATTTCTGGAGAAGATCGTGAATCCCTTATCCAGCTTATTCGAAAGTACATTAATGTCTTCATATGGAGCTACGAAGATATGCCAGGCCTGGATCCTCGGATCGCGATGCATAAGATCAACATCATGCTGAATGCTAAGTCAGTAAAGCAACAACAATGACGATTTTGTCCGGATGTTATGGATGTAATCAAAGCAGAAGTAAATAAGATAATAGCAAGTGACTTTATTTTCTAAGAACAACACCCAGATTGGGTAGCCAATGTCGTGCCTATTATAAAAAAGAACGACAAAATCCAAGTCTGCATAGACTATCATGATTTAAATGCAGCATGTCCAAAGGACGAGTTTTCTCTTCCGATCACAAATGTGATGATTGACAACATTTGTGGCTTTGAGCGAATATCCTTCATGGATGGATTCTCAGGCTACAATCAAATCAAAATATTCTCGGTTGATGAGAAGCACACATCATTCCAAATACCATTGGGGGTATATTGCTACACAGTGATGCCCTTCGGTCAAAAAAATGCAGGGGAGACATACCAACAAGCTATGAGCATAATTTTTTGTAAACATTTACAACAAATATTGGAGTGTTACATGGATGACATTGCCTTCAAGATTCGGTTCAAAGACGATCAGCTCCATGACTTGAGAACGTTGTTCGAACTTATACGTGCGCACCAACTCAAGATGAACCCGATCAAGCCTTTCCTGGGTGTCTTCAGCGGCAAGTTCCTTAATTTTGTTATAACTCCAAAGGGGATTCATCTAGATCTTGATAAGACAAAAGCTATCCTTGACATGTGCCTTTCGAAAAATCTCAAAGATCTTCGTGGTCTTCAAGGAAGATTGGGAAAGATTAGGAGATTCATATCTAATCTATCCAGATGGTGCCATTCATTCACTCAAATGATGAAGAAAGGAGTCTTTTTCATCTGGACAGAAGAATGCCAATATACATTTGATGATATCAAGTAGTATCTCACAAATCCGTAATATTGGTGGCTACGGTTGTGGGAAAATATTTCCTACTCTATGTCCATGTTATGGACCATTCTCTTGGTGCACTGCTAGCTCAAAAGAATGAGGCAAGTCATGAACCGGCTATCTACTGGCTCAACAGTACCATGATTGGTGCTGAACATAGATATAACCCTGTAGAAAAAGAATATCTTACCTTGATATTCGCTATCCTGAAGACTCGTCATTATGTGATGGGGCAAACGATCCATATTTTCTTGATAGTTAACCCTCTCAGATTGCTCATGACTAAACCAGGAGCAGTGAACTTTTGCCTAGACACATGGGCAATGCTACTTTCCCTATACAACATGGTATTCGTTCCTCAGAAGGCAGTCAAAGGTCAACTACTGGCAAATTTTTGTCAGCACATCCAGTACCAAAAATATCAAAACTTTATGACAACATTGCAGATGAAGTGTTAGAGTCTAACACAACAATGGAGCAATCTATTTGGAGAATATTCTTTGACGGTGCTTCAAGGATATTACCCAAGGGCAGTATCGTTGCATGATTAGGGGTAGTACATGTCTCCCCCGATAATTTGGTCATCCATCATGCATATTCTCTCATGGATCTGTGCTCTAATAATGTGGCAGAATTTAATACTCTTATCATCTGTCTTTAGTTGGCTAAACAACTGGGCGTAGAATATTTAGAAGCTTACGGTGATTATAAACAAATAGTCAACTAAATCCGAGGGGAGTACGTAGTCCAACATGAAGAACTGATCCCCTATCATCAAGCGACAATTGATATAATTTAACTTTCATCGGTTTCTTCATAGAGCACGTACCCTAGTTACAAAAGATCGAGATGGACGGTCTTGTCATTTTTGCGACTTCTCTGGCTCTTTCCATTAGAACCCAGCATTCGATCGCAGTGATTGGTCGAGAATTGGTCTGTGTCAGGAACAACTTGCACAATTGTCAAAGCTATGCTACACAGACAGATATCGACATTAAATACTGGTGGTACCCCTTCATAGACTACGTTGTCTATGGAATTTTGCCTGATGATCCAAAGGAAGCTACTTCTTGTTTCTGTACAAAAATAAGTCGTGCAAATTTGGTTTCATATATTAAAAACAAAGAAAGTACAAAGAATCCTTAAACAAGAACTTCAAGTACAATTAAAATTTTGGAGAATGTTACAATTAAAATTCTGGAGAATGTGACGATGGAGATCGAAACCTGCAACTGACTCCTTTACTCCATTATGGTGGCCCTTGCAGGTCCGATTTTGATTAAAGTTGCGAACTCATGGTCAGTACTTCAACTTAGTAGTACTATATGTGAGCCTGCAAGTAGTACTAAAGTTAGGATTTAGAAGAGTTTTATCATCCACAAATAGGATTTCCAACCCTGTGTGTCTTCTATCTTTGTCTCTCTTATGAATCTTGCTTGATTTCGTCCATTATTTTTTGATATATTTTTATCCACCGTTCTAACCATGTCCCATAGTTTCTTTTAGTTACCAATGGTTGCTTAATTATTGTGTATATTTAGTTAGTAAATGTTAGACCATATTAGTTTAAATACTCATTGATTGTCTCTTTTTGTTTTTCCCAAACCATTATTGCTAAATGCATCAACCTAGGAAACTATTAATACAATACCATAGAAATTGCTTTTATAGGTTACTACAGATATAGTTACTTGTGTTGTTTGATTTTTTAGGACCAAATTATTTTATGGGGGGTAGGTTGTAGCATCCGCTACCCGAATTACCATACACAATTAGTGATTAGAATACACTTATAATTTTATGGAAATTTTGTTTCGAAATACTAAGTATAGTTTTGTAAGGATAATAATGTAACAATAAGGTTAATATAGCTCATGGAGACTCATATTAAGGTTTAGAATCATATTTAGGCCATTGGAGATTTTTGGAGATTTTTTTCTAGATTTTTTGGGAAATTAAAACCAAAAAACACAATTTTTAGGGCTTCCATGATTTACTGTAAGACCATACTTGCATGTTGTTACTACCAAATATTTATTTTAGAGTTAAAATGCTTAAATATATTTTATGTAATTTATTTGGATTTTTTTGGAATTTATTTGGATTTATTTGGTTTTAAAATAGGCCAATAACTAATTTTCTAGGATTTTTAAAATTTACTGTAGAAGCCTATGACCATAAAATGGCCCCAAGTATTTTTTAGGGTTTATAATAGTATTTTATATTTTCTATATATTTTCTGAATTTTTTTGATATTTTTACATATTTATTTGGAGTTATTTAGGTTAAAAACTGATTAATAAATAATATCTAAAATAAAAAATTATATTACCCAGTCAACAACATAGTCACCATACAGTCAGCGCCTTAGGCCCCAGCCGACATCCTCTACCTATAAATAGGGTATTAAAACCCTAGGTTATTATTCCACCGAATTAGAAGGAGAGAGAGAGAGAGAGAGAGAGAGAGAGAGAGACTTTTAAGGAGGTTCTCATATAGGATTTCTCGAAATTCGAGAAGTCATTGCGACTATCTCCGGACTCCAAATGTGTTCCCGTTTTTTTTTTGTTAGAGCCATATCGAGGTATAGTTTCTGAATATATAATTTTTTTTCATAAATTATGAATCTAGATTTCTGAAAAATTTATGGAGTACCAGTTGTCCAAAATCTGACACGTTTAAGTGTATTCAAGATTCTAGGATATCCTGAACTCGGAATCACGATCCATTTAAAGTTTCGGAAGGCTAACGCAATGAACCACGACATATATTTTTACTAGAATTAAATATTATTGTTTAATATTCTGAAAAATTTGTGCAACATAGACGTAAGTAGGAAACCACCAAAAACTATTATATGCGTGCCATGTTGGCGATAATTTTCTAACCGATTCGAGATTCTGTGAAACCGTCAATTCCAGCATTCATGTAGTGCTGAATTCTAAAAATTTTCACACAAAAATCAAGGATTTGCCTTAGTTGCCTTTTTGGTTAACGGATCACCACAATTTGCGTGTCACGGATCCCAAAATTGTAAAGTTGATATTTTGTAGCCTAAAATTTAGGGTTAGCCTTAAAATCATATTATAATGAGATTAAAATAGTACTTTAAGTTATTTTATTCATAATTAAATAGATTAGAATAGAAACCTATCCAACCACTTTTGTAATCTACCTTGTTTAATTTATTTGACTGGTAGATCGAACGACGTCTTGAGTTACAACTTCATCCTTTTCTGGAGCAAACAAGTATCACTATAGCCTATATTGCATTTATTTTAGGATGCATTTATTCTATTCCTTGACATTGTTGACTTTTGCTTTTCTGTTTCTAGTGCACGAGAGTTATAATTAATATGCCATACTTGTTGTTTATTGTTCAACATTTAAAGATCAAGTTATAGTTAATGTTTAAGTGATCATGTTACTTGTGAGAGAGTCGGACGGGAGAATATAGCTATTAGACATGTGGTACCCCATAAATAGTTAGCCCAGAGTTTATTCAGTCAGGGGACCGTCTGACAGAGTTTATTCAGTCAATGCACCTCACGTATTTGACTGACTATTCTTAGCACAACCACATATTGAACAATTGTATCCTAAAACACACAGTACATGTGACTTGATTTGTGTTGTCATATTGTCCAGTGGTTCACCTTATCCTAGTTGTACTATTATATTATTTTCCTGCAATAGTTGTGCTTCCAAACTGTTCAAATGTCATAGGGATACCCTTCTTGTCATATAGTATTTTGTTACAGTTCATCTTTCCTTTACTGTTATTATTTTGTGCTTGTATATTATATTGTGTAGTTTAGTGTTATGGTGACTTGCTCCAATCCTGACTGGATAACTATTTTTCAGCTTTAGACGATGAGACTTGCACCAAAGTTTTTGGTGCGTATCTTGCTGATACTGACGTTACCATTGTGCCAGTTGCTTCTACAGATGCGAAGTAGCATATTCCTTCTCATGCTTCTTCATATTATTCTTTTAGCTAGTAGGTTTAGTAGACTCTAGATTCTAGTTGCTATTATTTTATTTCTACCAGATTTGTTTCTGAGACTATCTTGAGATGTAGTAGATTATTCTTTTAATTATTTATTGAGACTATTAAGTTTATTTTCGTTATGACTTAGTTGTGGATGATATATGTGAACTGTGTGCTTTTTGTGGATCATGTTATCATAGACAGCATACTACCACCAATACTGCGACATAGGCTAGGCTTGGCCACTTACTGGTATCCGAAAAGTGGGTACGGGTCATGATATCTGTTGACGGTCCGACGACGAAGGAATTTGCTAGGTCTCTAGCTCACTGGCACGAAAGGCTGTAACTGGCCTCCTGAGTATGCTTTTTCTCCGTCTCTTCCTGTCCCTCCGTTGTGGGAATGCATACCTGCTATTTATAGCCATCTATACTGGATGGATTATGCGTTCACATATGTTATGCGCCCTGTTAGGTTGCTGCATGGGCATTCTTAACAAATATGGTAGCAACCGGGGCTCATTCCTTGGTCAGGCTGCCATGTGGCATCAATTAAGATATGTTGTTGATAAAATCTCGGTTTGGAGACATGGTGTTTTAACTCGTTGTATGCATGACTTGGTCAACTCAACACGGATTCAATACTGGTTGTTGAAGATCATTTTGGTTGTAACAGAAATTTTTTGGCTGCAGGGGGCTTCATGAAAGCTGATCGACCTATGAAGGTGGGTCTGCAGAGAGACCGGGCCGCATGGAGACCGAGACTTACGGATCATGGCCGCATGAGGACTGGGTCACATGGAGATTGTTCCTCGTAGAGACTAGGCTTTATGAACAATCTGATTGCATAAGGATTATGATGCATGGAGTCAGGGCCACATGCGAGCTCTTGTCGAGACTAGGTCTTATGAATACTTTGACCGCATAAGGACTGGGACACATGTAGTCGAGGCCGCATGCGAGCTCTATCATGAACATGTGGCACTACACTCCTGACATAATTATTAATACACTAACATAAATTTTTGTCTTTTAGTGTGTCACCTTTTTCACGACTCTCAAAATGTTCGGAGCAATAAATGACATATCAGAACTTTAGGACATGAAGTTAATGCAGTATCAGATCTCTATGCAACTCTTGCTTCCATTGCTGTTTGGGCCGCATGGATCCCCTTGAAGACTTGCTTTAGGGATCTAGACGAGTCTCTTAACCGCATAGCTTCTCTATAACCTGACTTTACCAAGTCATGTTCTGAGGGCCATCTTTTGGGCGCATGGTCCCGAATTTTCCATGCTTCTATAAGACCTCCTTCAATATTTTCAAACTGATAAGTTTGAAATACTTTGAACAAGAAGCATGGATGAAAGAAACTTTGAGCTGCATAGATAGCGTATCGCATAAACCAGCTGTCGAATAGACGAATATGCCAAGCTGTCAAATCTTTGTTAAATAAAATATTTTACTCGATCTTTGAGCGAATCTCTTAGGATTCTGAGACGTCTTCTAACACAGCTCCCGAGGCAACATTTTCTTAATGGATAAATGCGAATCGAAAACCCAAGGGTCGCCAACTGTCAAACGGATAAAGGCGGCTCAAAAATAGAGGCATTGCCATTACCTCTAGCCGTTTATTGTTGCTTATATATAGAGGCTCTGTTGGAGAGAGAAATCTTTACTTACTCTTTTAAGATCTTCTTCTTCTTTCTCCTTCGTCTCTAACTTCCTACTCGACGGCCATCGCCCCAAAAGCTTCAACTTCGTCACCGCCAAGAATACCGGCAAAGGGAAGTGTCTCACTGTCAAGACTAAGGCGAAGGACATGGCCCCCACATATCATTCGGACGTCCAAGTGTCGATCAAGGGTAAGGGCAACGGAGAAGACATCTGCTGAACACATAGACACTTTATGCACGGTCTACCACATGGATGAGAAATTAACTAGAACATGCGCCGACTTTTCCATATAACTCGGATGCATGGATGATGTCACTGCCACATTTTCTAGGAAAGGATATTTTAGTCATTTGGTAATTTATTAAATATTATGCTTGTTAAATATTTATTTATTGTATTATTTATTTATGGTTAGCATATTAGATTTATTTTTGGACTTGTGTTAGTGGACCTAACTAGTTTAGTTTAGACTCATGGACCAACATTTAATTCTAGTTAGAATTGAGCCCAATAATTAGAAGCCCAATTATTAGGAGGATGATTAATTAAGTTAAACCCATTAGACTAGAACCTTTCCTCCTTAAATAATTTCTTCATGAGAGGCCCCAAGGGATATTTTAGACTTTACATAGTAGTTTGGGGGAGGTGGCAAGTGAGGCCTATATAAAGGGGATGAAAACTTTCTCTCTCTTCATTTTTTATTCCAAATCTAGATCTAGAATTTCTCTCAACCAAATTCCATCAAATTTCTACCAAATTTTTATCCAATTCCTTTCCAAATAATCAATGGAGGCTAGTAAAGCAAGGATCTAGAAGGAGAAAGCATGGATCTATAAAAAGGAGCAAGGATCTACAAGTTGGAGGTCAATTTCACCAATTTTGGAGGTTTCATTGGAAATCCATCTTCCAATAGGTATAATTCAGTTTTCTTCCTTAATTTAGGTTCTAAATCTGAGATTTAACCATGAAAAGTAAATCCATAAGCATAGGCTACCCATAGGATTTTGTTTTGTGTTTATAAGCGGCCCATTGAGAAAGTTATGGTACTTTTTGTGTCAATTTTGGGGGAATTCCGAGATTGATATTTATTGTGTGTGTCAATTGATCCTATAGATTAATTTGGTATGTATTTATGTTTTTGGGGCTAGTGTCGTGTCCACAATTGGGTACGTGTAGGTCCTATCCCAACAATTTGGTAATACGTGTTGATTTGGGGATTTTTCCTCTGACACGGAACTTTGTGCATATCATATTTTGACACGGACACATAAATTTGTGTTTAACTCTTCGTATTATTCATAAATAATATATTAGACTTGCTCTTGTCCTTCGGGGTACGTTTGGATGTGTAGTGGACTCGTGTCGCAAGTGTATCCTAGATCTAGTGGGATACGGGTGTGATACGCTCCATGTGGTTGTGCATTTAATTCTAGATCTATTTCTCTTTTGTTCTTTGACATGGTGATATGTAATTATATGTATGTGTATATATATATATTATTGTGTATATATATTTATGTATTTATGCATCATAGATCTATGTATCTAGTTTATATTATATTTATGTAGCTATTTTTCTACATATGTATTAGCCTTTAAATATAGTAGTATATGTATTGTGTATATATATATGTTGTTATATATATATACTTATATGTATGTTTTATATATATATATATATATATATATATATATGAGATATTATGAATAGTGTACGTATATGATACTATAATATGTGTTGTAAGTATTATTGTTGAGATGTATATATATATATATATATATATATATATATATATATATATATATGAGATATTATGAATAGTGTACGTATATGATACTATAATATGTGTTGTAAGTATTATTGTTGAGATGTATATATATATATATATATATATATATATATATATATATATATATATATATATATATATATATATATTTGGTGAGCATGTATATGTATATAAAAATATGTAGCTAAGTATATACATATTAATATATAAATATTTGTGTATATATTATTATATAAGAGAGTGAGAGAGCATAGCAGCATTAGCGATGGCAATAACAATAGCAGCAGCGTAGCAACAGCACAACAGCAGCATTAGCGACAACAATAGCAACAGCAGCAGCGTAGCAACAACACAGCAGTAGCATTAGCGACAGCAATAGCAATAGCGTAGCAACAACACAGCAGCAGCATTAGCAACATCAATAGTAACAACAGCAGCGTAGCAACAGCACAGGAGCAGCAGTAGTGGTCTTTAGCGACAGCAACAAGAGTTTTAGCTACAGTTTTGCGGTTATAGCATATATATCTAATTATATATATATATATATATATATATATATATATATATATATATATATATATATATATATATATATATATATATATATATATATATATATATATATATATATATATGATATTAGTATAATGTATATGTGGATATATATTAATAATTGGTAGTTATATACTATATGGTAATAGTTAGTTGTTAGCATATAGTATTATTGGATAGTTAGTATAACTAATTATCTATTGTTATGGGTATCTCTAGTTATATATATGTAGGTATGTACGTATATATGTATTATTAGTTAGTGTGTAGTTGGTAGTTAGTATTTATTCTATTAGTACGTACTAGAAGTTATATTGGATTGATATATGCATACATATAGTTATTAATGGGTAGTTAGTATATATATATGAAGTTTTTGGTAATTACCCTGAGATACCAAGGTAAGTATCAAGATATACCAAGGTATGAGTAGTAGGTATTAGTATAGTAATAGGATAGTTGTAAACTAATTATGTGTTGTTATTAAGGTGACTAAAATGAGGTATATAGTATTGTATAAATATTAAATACATGGTAGTTTATAATTATTGTTGGGTAGTTAGTATAAATAAGGTTTTAAATTTATCTTGAGATACTAAGGTAAATGCCAAGGTATTGAGGATAACCAAGGTATTGAATTTGGGTATCAAGATAGAGGTTTAGTGTTGCGATACCAACTTGGTTCGAAACCAAGGTATCCATTTAGCATTTATAATTAGAATTTATATATTTAATATTGCTTTATTATAGATATATGATATTTACCTATTGTTTGCGTATTCTGAGATACGGTATCCTAGTATCCTAAGATGTAGCTTGTATAACCTAGATTTATAGTGTATGAACCTAACATCATTGAGATAGACTCATACAACCTAGAAATAGGTAGTTTGACATAGTTGACCATAGTTTGACTATAGTTGACCAAAGTTGACTTAGAGTTGACAGAGTTTGACTTTTGACTTAGATTTGACTTGTTGACCTAGAAGTTTGACTAGTTTAACTTATTTTCTTTCCAGAACCTTGTATTGATGTTGTATTCCATATCTAGGTCTTCGAGGCACCGTATCAGACATCTGTGAGACTATTCTTTGGACTTCAGGCGAGTATATTCTCTGATAGTTTCTTATTTATGATATCCTCTATGTTCATTGTATCTAGTATAGATATCCATGTCTTCTTGATACGATGGTTATACGGATTGGTATATCCGGATCTCGTCATGAGATATTTTTCCTTGGTATATGGTGTATCTTGTGCAAGTATTGTTTTATTGGTTATCTTGTATATATATAGACACTGATTCTCGGGAAGACTAGCTCTCTTCTTGGGGAATCTCGTGCCATATCATACCGTGGTTGGATCTATTATACTAGTCGAGGGTGGAGAGTACTTTAGTGTAGATATGTGATCATACCCTCGTTATATCAAGTATTGTTCATTAAATAGTATTAATCATACACCGTACGTATGATTAGCCAGGCCATATATATTGTATCATGTTCCCAAGTCGATCACATCTTAAAGCTAGTACTCACACACTTAGTCATTAGTATTCTTGTTCATTGTCATATTATTCATTATTGTTTTTATTTTAGTATTTCCTTATTGTATATCTCTCGTATCTATTGTGCATCTTGTATATTCACATCTATTTACTATTATATAGTTTTTATTATTGATTAGAACTGCTGTTAGAGATGTACTATGCTCCATTCCTGACTGAAAAATAATTTTTAGAGGATCCGAGAGATTGGTGTCTGGCATATTGGACTTCGACTTATAGATGGTACAGACTTGGACCCACTAGTTCTGGAGTGATTGCCGGGAGGTTGATCCGGATCACTAGTTTTTATAGTTAGTTTCTTTAGCATTTTGGTACCAAATTTATTTCTGGCATATAGTATGAGATTAGATATTATTTCTATTGTTTATATATATATTAAATAGATAGTTATGTTAGACTTTCTTGATATCTTCTCGTGCTTTAGAATGTGATTGAGTTTTGTGTTGAGATATTATTGGCAGATTTTATATTATTGTAAGATCTTTAGATAGTATAATTGACCAAGACAGCGTTCTACTGTCGATGTTGCGGCGTAGGCTGGGCGTTGTTCCCGACTTGCATCCCTACACCGGGTGCGGGTCATGACACATTTTTAGTAGTGGCCCATGCAGGTCAGGCTTCGCAAATATCGTGGTAGTACGACGACTTAGTTGTACTACTGCGAGCCTGTGATAGGATATAGGATATAGGATGTAGGATATAAGATATTAGGATTAGAGGATACTCAATCATAAATTTCTTGAGAGATTCCTGGGATGACCCTTGAGAATCTTATTACAATTCTTATTTCAAATCTTTTTCCTTGTTTTCGTCCGCTCTCACTTGTTGTTGTTGAAAAAGATTCTTGGTGATCGATTGTTGAATTTGATTCTTGGTGATCGGTTAATTTAAATTCTTGGTGTTCGTTATTAAGTTTGATTTCATATTGATAGAAATTTTTATGGACTAAGTTACGATATCATCTGATGACATATGTTGATGAGGACATTGAGAAAGGTGAAACGTCTGCTTTGGTTATGGAGCAAAGAGTTTATCGCATCCATATTAGTCGGCGTAGCAGAAACGTATGGACCCGACTTCGGATGTACATATCTTAGTTATGAAATTTAGAATTTTTTCGCAGCTATACTAGTTGGCACAACGAGGATTCTAGACGACATGATTATAGAGGTGCATACCTAAGTTATGGGATCTATCGTTTATCGCAGCTATGCTTACTGGCGTGACAAGGATTCTGAGTGTCATAATTTCAGACAGACGTGTATGATTCTCAGATTGTATCTTAAATTGGTCCTTAAAGTATCATCTCAATACTTATTCATTTCAGTTATTATAGTACTTTGTTCCATCATTCTTTAGCTTAGTAGTAAAGATACTTTCAGTTCTTTAGTCCAGTTCCTTATAGAGCTTCTTTCTATTAGAGTCCTTGTTAGTGTGATAATTGGTGACTTACAATTAGGTCTTTGTCTTGAGTATCAGTATTGCCTATTGAGAGTATGACTTGTGAGTTTGTAAGTGGTGCTTAATTGGACATGTGAGCAATAGGCATAAATCTAGGGATAACCCATAGCGTAGTACCGTGTAGCAATAGTTCTATGATAGGTGTCATTATAGATAGTATTGGTACTATAGGTATAAGGGGGAGTAGAGAGTATCAGCAGGGGTTCTATGAGTTAGTTTCAGAGTCAGCATGCCAGTTCTGGATAGTCATAAATTTATGTAGTTGGGTGAGCCATGTAAATATTTAAGTATCAAAAAAATTGTCTTAGAAATAAATGGAGCATGATATACAATTGGTTGGTTGATACTCGGGTCTGTCAAGAGTAAAAAAATGTATATGCATCAAGGGTATTAGTGAGTGTGCCATAGTAGAAGGGTACCCATAAGTGTATAGGAGAGTGTGAGGGAATCCGAATACATTGTGTTAAAGTAGTAGGACTTGTGATATAGGTTGATGTGAGTAGATAGGAGTATACCAGTATATGACAAGTGATGAGTATATCAGCTGATATTAATGCTAGTGATGTGTTAGAAGCAATAGGTGGAAAAGTGCCTAGAAATTGTGTGCAGGATGTACAGTGGGTGATAAATGTCAGTGTGGAAGTTCATAAGTATTAGAAAGTGGAAGCTTGAGTGTTAATATTATGTTATGGGTTAAGAAATATCAAGATTGGTCATGGAAGATATGTAGTATATCACTGGTTTCTGTATCCGTCTGTGAAAGGTTTGAGGAGAGATACATATACATCAATAGAGATATGGAACCATATGTCTACCTATGAGAGTGAAGTGAAACATGTGTATTATAGAAGTTAATAATTAGTACAAGTGATCATGAATTCTAGTCAGTGTGATGAGGTGGTCTAATGATATAGCTAGTGTCATAGAATATTAAGGGCATATGTTGTGTAGTTAGAAAGCTAGTGTTACTATATCAAGAGTGCTAGTATTTCTATATCAGGAATTAGTTGAGTAATGTGCTAGTAACAGTAAGTACCTTATGTAATGATGTTGGATTGGTGTGTCAGCTAATGGATAGAGAGTTATTTGGAAGTAATAGTGCAAGTAATCTAAGCAGTAGAGGAGGAAGACAATATATATATATATATATATATATAGAAGTAAGTAAGTATAGTATCTTGCTAAATTTGATTATAGAGGTCGTATGTATCAGAGAATAGTCCGAGGGGTATAAGGATACCTGTAAGATGTCATGGTGTTGTAATGACTAGAAGATAATTGTATATTTATTGTGATACTAATGTACAGATGAGAACCTTAGGATGATTAACAAATGTTAGAGGATGAGTTGCACCAAGTATCAGATAGAAAAAGATACCCTAGTAACAAGAGATGAAATACCTCAAGTATTATAAAAGTTTAGAAAAGCATTTTAGTAACTATTATAATAATATAGAGGAGAGACACGAGTAGCTTATTATGTCATCAATATATATATATATATATATATATATATATACATATCAGAGCTGGTGCTTGTGTAGACAGTAACAAGATTTAAATAAGACATCATATTGGGAGTATTAAGTTGGACGAGGGTGTGTTAATAAAATACATGATTGAAAAGGTATACAAATATTCCTTACAAGAGAATGATTGAGAAATTTTGGTGATTACAAAAATTAAAACAGAACAAGAAGGTAGTATCTTAGCAGTGTTTTGTATTGTATCCTAAGTAGCAAGTGCCAGTGAGTTAAGCATGTACATAACCTAGAATTATAGTATACATGAGTATTTGAAACTCTCAGTATTAAAAATATCTTGATGATTAATGAATGCTTAGTATGATGGAATAGGAGACATGTGGCATAGCATGTTATCCCGTACCAGTAGAGAAAGACACTCAGTAGGGCAGAAACTAAATTTTATGATAGTTAAGAGACTATACCCAGGTATGATTTCTCTTTCAGTAGAATGGTAGGATTGTATGTTATAGGATATATACTATTTTAGACTATGATTAGGGTTTGACCATAGTAAGATTTGTTTGAATAGGATATGACTGGTTTAAAAGAGAGGGGTGAGAGTTTTAATTTTGACAACGAAATTCTTCTAAGAGGGATAGATTTGTCACTACCACATTTTATAGGAAAGGGTATTTTAGTCATTTGGTAATTTATTAAATATTGTGGATGTTAAATATTTATTTAATGTATTATTTTTGCCGTTTGAATCGCATGTCCGCTTGAACGGAACAGGCCGTCATATTATACACCACTTACAAAAAGTTTCGTCCATGAGACTTCCTGAGCGTAAGCGTCGCATTATCGAATCTATCACAAGTGTAGCAATCGGTACTACTAGATCTGTTTGAACAAAATTTCCTACTTGTTCCTTATACCATATCGCGTGTATGTTGGGTCGGTCTCATTGAATGACTCTATCACTCAATTCAAGTTTCTGACTCGGTCTCAATTGCACCTTAGTGCAAAACATATTATTTAATATAGGGTACGTTATGATCCATATTGAATAACAATTTATGGTTGAGGCAAACTTATACAAGTCGTTATACTTGTCCATATGGATATAACTTATTCACTTGCACTAGCATTCGAGATTAGCATACCGCGGGTCTGGATCGTGCACATATTCAAAGCGTCTTTCAAACATATGCATGTCACCAACTAGCGATAGCGAAGTCTTTGCACTCGAGTTTAACATATCACTAGGTCTTAAATTGTGTAGACGTTCAAGGCGTCCCTCAAACACATGCATTCAACAAAACTTAGTGATAGTTAATCCGGACAAACTACTTGCGAAAATCTCATGGATTCTCGTCTTATGAATCATAAGGATACTTCCGACAGGGTCAATCAAATCCAAGTTATTTTTCATTCCAACTCAAATCAATTTTTGCACTACCTTGAAGCATGATCTATCCGATTTAACCGACTAACGTTCATCCGTTCGGGTCACACATAACGTACACTTACCATTCCAAGTCTAACACTAAGTCTTGTTGCCCCAGTTATATGGCTTTGTTCAAGCATTATGCTAAAGTCAGTCACATAAGTTATTTCACTCGGCACAGGGTCGTCTGCCTAATTACTAGGTCAGCTCACAAGGTCATAGGTACAAGTTCAAGCACACGATTCATTGTACAATTTTTTTGCACGATGCTCGCCCCAATTCTTAAGGTCAAATTATTGTTCATTTGTACGGGGTATTCTACCCAAGCTCGTTTTACTCAGATTTCTAAACATCGAGCATGGATCATCCTACATACAATAACACGTTCATTTATACCGGGTTTGAGTCCGTTCAGTAAAATACATGATATATCCAAGTTGCAGGACAAGCCTAGCAATTCGCATAGTCTATCTCCTTAAACATATTTTGATAGGATCCATATATCCATTCTAAGTCTAGACCACCAAGCCATTATTCAATTCTAAACCATTGATTGTAACTCCAAGTCGTCCAACTTGATTCATGTATCCATTCACGAAACAATCAAGCATGATTTATTCTAGTTTCTAGGCTAACTTGTCCTGAAATACTTCCGATTCACTTGCATTTCCAAATTCGTCTTATCGTGTCGAACCACAAGTCAAGATGATCCATCAGTTGTCATGCTCCGCTCTCCCGCAAGTTTAATCATCCTCGTTAGACGTGAGATCACCATGCCAACGTTTTTGCTGGATAATCGTCCTAATCCGGGCATGACACATGTACGAGCATAGAGTTATGCTCGCACAAGACAAGAACATCGAACCATATGGTTATCATCGAAATGATCGAGATACCTTATCATTTTACTTTGCTCTATCCAAGTTATATATATATTCCACCAAGTCATGTTCATTCACACAGTGATTATAATTTGTCTAGCAAAATCATCCAACTTTAATGTTACCGTTCGATAAATTCATAGTCTACTTCTAGCAATCCTCAAACAACTAAGTTCAATTATCCAAGTTCAAGTCTATCCACTTTTGATACGTTTCATTCATCGATTTTGTTTGGAATAATCACCAAACATGTTCTCATGAGTTCGGTCATCCCTGCCGTACGTAAAATCACCACACTGATGCTCCTGCAGGATAATTGTTCTCGTTGGGACTGATTGTCGAGAGTTATCATTCGAACTAGATTTTAAGATCGTTCTTCCAAACTCCTAGTCAAATTCATTATCGCTTATCTCTTTTATCGAATCACAATATTCATTCTCGGGCTAACTTCTATTCGAGCGATATTGTATTCAAGTTCAGTCCGTTTGGTTTAATCCAAAATTGTAAACCCCCTCATTTATTTCTATAGATAGTCTGGTTATGGGTTAGAAAAATTTTGGTTTAGCAGCAGATGTTCGAGGTTTAGAATTAAGGATACAGATGTCTGAGTCTTTAATAAAACCCTTGGAGCGTCCTACCGTTGTTGAAATATTCGGAGCCCAACATCAGCCCATAAATTCCAACAGATTGTTGCACTCTTGACTTGACATGCCAATTTAGGCCTAGACTTTTTCGTCACTCAAAATCATAATTCCTTGTTCTATAATTTAATTGCACAACTTTCCGTAACCGAAATCTATATTTAATCATGTATCGCACACCTGTGTCATTGTAATCAATTTTGAGACACCAACTCAACCCGTTGAGCTGGACCAACTAAAGGGTCTAAGACTGACACCAAGCCTACACCGTTTATGATCTTTGTGTCACTCCAAATTGAGACCCATGTGCCCCCATTTAATTTAAGAGCACATGGCAATTTATTCTAATTAAATTGGGGATACCAACTTTGACTAATCCCATTTTTAATCCCAACTTAACCCAATGCCCCATGAATTAAGCCCATGCAAAACACACAACACCCCCTCACACTACAAAACACCAAACACCTATTCTCCCATAAATTTTGCATTATTTCATGTGTTTGTGCAAATACCCAAAATTAAGGGGCTTATTTGCAAATATTATAATATGTGTCGAAACCTTATTGGTCAAGACCAAATAAAGAAGCCCCCTCTCCCTTGACCGGTCCAACCTCACCACACTCTCTCCTTTGGATGAGCAATTTCCTCTATATGAAATCTGAGCCATCCATTTGAAAATGGGGACTCATCCTCACCACACCCACCCATCACACCTCCCTATAAAACATCACCATCATCCCTTCATATCTCCCCATGCCGGCCCTAATCCCCAAACCTTGGGAAACCCCCCACCTTCTCTCTCTTCCCTCCTTCTTCATACAAAACCGAAACCTCTCATCCCCTTTTCTTTTCTTCTTCTTCTTCTTCTTCTTCTTCTTCTTCTTCATTCCTTCTTCTTCTTTCCTACTTCAACTCCGATGAGCCTCGACACTCCACCACCACCTCGACTCCTCATCTATACCTCACCTTCGGCCTACTCCGACCGGCCACCCGCTGCCTCAACCACCTCCAGCACCCCCACACTCCGGTCGACATCTCCCCCTCAAACACCCAAGCCTCTACGACCCCAACTCTGGCCACCCGCTGTGCCATTCCTGACATCTGCCCACTTTACTGCTCCGGCCAACCAACCTTGAAGCATCACCACTGACCTCCTCTCCCTGACTGCAGCCGGGCCTCCTCAATTCCGTCACTTTCCCGCTATCGACTTCGACGAGTTCATCTACCCCGGCCACCTGCTCACCGGCCTCCCTCAACCACCATCTCTATCGGTCCTCACCACCACCACCTCCACGAGAACAACGACCTCCCCCTCGCCGCTGCACCCCTACTCCGACCGCCCTGCACCACCAGCATCACCCCCCTTATCACCAGCATCATCATCTTCATCATCTCCATCACCCGCATCACCACCAACAACACCCCCACGACATTCCCCTCCGGCGAGACTCGCCACCCGCCGTATCACAGCAACCGGCCACCTCAGGCCGTGACCACCCCGCCTCTCCTCGTTGTCTTCATCATCAACATCATCCATCATCTTCACCATCGACATCAACACCCCCTCCGGCCGAGCTCTACCACCGCAACCACCCTCGTGCCGCCGCACGCTGCCGAGGTAGCCTCTTCCCCAGCTCCCTATTTAAACCTATATTTTATATTGTTTGGTTAGTCTTTTATTGTGTTTGTATATTGTTATGAGTAACTTAGTTAGTTAGGGTTAGGGTTTAAGAGGTTTAAGTATGCATTGAGGTAGGGTATGATATTATGTACTATATGCACTTGATGGTTGTGAATGATAAAGAATAAGTTTAGGGTTATGAATGCTAGGTATGGGATTTTAGGGTGTTATTCCTTTATTATATACATATTGATTTTGATGATGAGCAGTTTAAATGGTTGTCAAATGATGTTGCCTTATTAAAATAATGAATATTATTGAGGTGCTGATTTAATTATCGTAGAATATTGTTGTGATATCAAAGCATTGGTTAATTTGAGAGCTAATATTTAATGATGAATTTAATTGAGAAGTGGCTAGGTTATTGGGGAGCGGTGTTCAAATAATTTACTGACTGAGTTTATAATTGAGGGTTTAGATAATTAATAATTATTTATTTTGAGGATGATAATTAAACGTGCATGATAATGTCTGGGAATACCAGGAGCAATCTGAGGATTGATCATGGCTTGAACTGCTGATAAACACCGTGATGGATAGTGGGATTGCGGATTTGTTCTGATGGTATTATACAGGTGATCGATCGTATTAGATGTAACGAACCTCCGAGTCAACCTTGGTCAACCCTCTAGCTTCGTGTCCATGTGAGTTGTAGCTGAGTTTGATCAAATATTAAACATGTGTCACACCTTATTTCAGTCGCGTGATAGTTTATTGATTGAGTTTGTATCTCGTCTCTAGGTACTACGGGACCTGCGGACTTGAACGTTGTACCGGATCCCCATCTTCAGCAGCCGGATCCTGGCAAGTATACCTTGCCACCCTGTATTTCAGTTACTAGATATTTATTTTTTCATTACATGCATTGTACGCGTGTTTGATTAGGATAGTTACTTCGCGTCTGGATCACAACCGGGTGCTGACGTTCGTCGGTAACGTCTGGTAACGAGTGCTAGATGTTCGTAACACCTTGATGTATGTACCTGTGTATATCGTAACCCTAGGACACATTCAGACACTGTCATCGTGCCAGATTTCCTGTATCCTGATACTGACATCATGACCGAAACCTGGGATGACCTAAGGGTCGCGTTGATTGATAGTTACCCCAGTATGACGAGACTGCAAGATAGAAGTTCAGGTTCAGCGCACCATCGTTGACCGCTTGGGATGGAGAAGACAGTTACTGGACGTTTGGGCTCCTCTGCACGCGCTTATATATGTATATGTCCTGTTGATGTAGTGTTCCTGTATCCGGAGTAGTAGTATCACCCGTGTGACTTTGTGCTCAAAGCTACGGTATGCCCCGTGTGTCTCTATGTTCGGAGCTACGGTTTTATTTTGGATAGCCCACGCGTCGAACATTATCTTCAAACTGTGTCTCACTTAGGGGGCTATGCTAGATTATACCGTCGTTGCACTTGTACTTTCTGTTGTACTTTGGCATGCTGTATTTTTGTACCTTGTTACGTCCCTCTGAGGACCTGGTCCCCTGCCAGTTTTGCAGCATAGACGATTACGGAGCATTTGGAGTTGCTGATGGAGTTGCTTGTCTTGCGGGCATTGGTACCAGGTACTCACATCATTTCTACCGGCATTATGGTTACTTTATTCATATTGATTATTTATCTGCTATTGTAGTCTAGTTTTTATAGACTCATCTCTTCTCGAGTCTATTCGAGTTTGTGTGTTTACTGGGCGGCCGACTGTAGCACATGTAGCTTATTCTTTTATATTTTTGTTCATTATGGATTGAGACATAGATGCTTATATTTACTGGATTATTCAGATAGTGACCATTTTGATTACAGCTTATACGTATTCGAGTCGGACCAGAGTCTAGTCGAATATGTAGCTGGCGTGTCGCGTATTCCTGGTCCAATGTATTTTGGGACTGGGGCATGACAAAAATTGCTCGCACGATCCTCCAAGTTTCCAACAAGTTTTCATTAACCAAGATATCGATTTCCATATCCATGAATCCCTATTTGATATAAGCCTTATCATTTATTCAAGATATTCTCAAATCGTTCAATCCAACTATCGCACTAGACCTATGAATCCGTTTGGACATTTCCAAAATGAACCATACACCACTCAGAAATTGAGTCACCCAATTAAATCCTCAATCGTGTTCGCATCTATCGCTAGCATATTCACCAAGTTTTCTTAGAATTTATGTATGGTACCTAAACATCGCCTGATAAATCTTAGTCTCGTATTATATATATATTATGGTATTATGTTGATAGTTATCCAAGTAAACCATATCTGATTTGTATCTTTCGACACGAAATACCGTTCGAGCTATTTCCCAAAATCCAAGCACGATTCCCTATGTTCGCCTTAGCGATAATATGATAATATTTCTATCGGTTGTCATTCTAAGTATGATTTGTCTTATCTGAATAATATCTCAATCTTGTTGCAACTAGATTGCACCAAAAGGGTCTTGGCGTGCGATATTCTACATAACTTAGCCGAAAGACTGTGTGCATAGCTAAATGTTCGAACGATATTATATTCCACACACTAACCAGCCAAAAAATCATGTATAGGTATTCGGGTTCGCACATAACTTACAATTCTAGCACGAGTCTATTCCCACAAAGCCTAACACAGGTTGGCATAAAGGCCATCGCATCATAATTTTGTACAAGCAATTATATCATTCACATGTACTTTTTTTAAAATTATTTAGACTCATTATTTGGAACATCCCATCGGGTAAACGAGAGAGTATATGCACATAATCAACGAACGAACTTTCAAAACTGAGAAGATCGATAAAAAGTCCAAAGGGGTAAAGCCATGCTTTGATACAAATATGTCATGCCCCGATCCTCGCAGGTAATCGACCATCCCCGCTGGACGTGAATCACTGCGCCAGTGCTCCCGCGGGATGATCGTTCCCCATCTAGGCGTGATGCCGTACGAACGTAAGCCGCGGCCGTACAAGGCTATGATCCGAACAGGCAGTAAAATGTCTAAGCCATAGAGTCGCACAGATAGTCCGAGTGAACGGAATAAGAAATGCATAGGCTATTGGTAACAAGTTCACATAGTCGTCAATAGAGGAAGCATTGAAGAACACATGCGTAGAAGTAAAATAAGCACTTTATTGATATTTTATAAGTGTTACAGGCGACGCTAGGCCGAGATTATAAGTCGCTCGAGCCTCTCTATCTGAAATAGTAAAAGCGTGCCAAGTGGCTACATTTATGGAATGATACATAGGTGATGTTCCAATATTATATCTTGTATATGTGCTTCTGTTCCGGACGCAATGCTCCAAGGCTCCAGAGTGAACTCTACGCCTTAGCACGCATGAATGAGACATCCGCACCGAATGAGGTTCTCCTACATCCTGCAAGCAATCTGGTGGGTTATCAATACATGAATGCACCGGTGGGGAGGCTTCTCGCCCGCTCGATAAATCCAAATACGTTATATAGGTTCCGTGCACCATCTATTAAGTTATCTTTCTAGTCTTGTCTTAGGATCAGTTTTATGGCAATGATGAATACCCTAACTCGTGTGGCAGTATGCCATACGATATATAAAAGAACACGGCGAGACTTATCAACTTACCATCCGTCCTTCCCTGTCCAAGACAAACCAAGTTAAATCAAGCACGAGTATATATAATGAAATCCAGGGGCAATTGCATAAGCAAATACAAGTATCGCGAGCGAGGTTATATTTCTGGTGCACGAGTTATACGAATTACTCAGGTGTGTTTTAAAAGATGTTCAAGTGTTCCATATGTACAAGTGTGTTATACTCAAGATTGTTCAGGTATTTTCCAATTTCTGGATGCGATGCAATGACTCACACGCGAATTACTGCTAAGCGAGGATGACTTATCTATATGAACTAGAGTCGATGGCATAGCCATAAAGGATGAGTCATTGACGAGGATGGAATACAACGAGAGCACATGATGCGCTATAAACCATCCCATCAGCACACGAGACCCCACACAAAATTCTATTTCAGATCGGATCATCCCCGGTGCCCCGGAGACCATCCGTAGAACGGGATCCAAAGATCGTTCTTGTTTTCAAGTTATCCACGACATGCAAGTCTTGGTCTTCCAGATTCACAAGATGCTCGAGATTCAAGACATGTTTAAATCTTGATTCTTTCTCTGAATGAGTATTGCTCCACGAGTTATGATTCTTACTTTACTTGACATGATTCTCGTTCAGTGTTCAACTTGACATGATGCATTTCTCTGGTTCGGGGATTGCCTTTGCGACCTAACGGTCCCGGATACTTGCAGGTTCATATTGCACAGAAGGACTATTTGATAGTCTTCTGGCTAACTAGATGCATGCACGATACAAGATAGTGTTACTTGATTGTGGCATAAGTTATTATGGCAAGCATTGAAATTAGGCAACAAGTACAAGTTAAACATATAAAAAGGCAAGCATGTATTTTATGAAAACAAAATATTTATGTTTGGCACGGGCCTAAGGGTAAAGTGATGAGTGAAACCGTAAAGGGATATACCATGCGACATGATCTAGGGACATGCATTATAAATAAGTAAATAGTGCTCTACGAAGAGTATAATGTTCTACTCGAGGCATAGCGAGGTCTACTTGCACAAGGCAAAGGTAGCATACGATGGTCCATTTATAAGCAAAATTTTATTTTCATGTTAAAACACGAGCAATATAAGTTGGGATTATTCTCTTAGCTAGGTACGACATATTTTTTATTACCATGCAGGGGGTGAATCACTTAGCGACTAGCATGTATCATCCATATTTTAAGTGTGCTAGCTAAGCAAAGACAAATTTATCATAGCCACCCATCTTAGCGATGATTCGCATCGATCGAGCAATACTCCGAGCGAGCCTTTGAAAGTCTAAGTCTGAACTCCTGAAGGGCCAAGTCTAGAAATCCTTTGCCTCAAATGAGTCTTTTCGCTGAGCAAAGTGGGTTGGGTCATTGCACTTGTGCCATTTGAATCGGCTGTCCACTTGAACGGAATGGATCATCACAACCGTGCGAGCAGGTCGTGCTCTCCAAATTATCCGACCAATCGGACTAAAGAAGACGGCATTATCGCTCCCATCCTGCTATCCCAGTACTGCTCCGAATGAACACCTGATTTCATTGAACTTCGTTTGTGATCTGCACATGAAACCAACTCAAATCAATACTTGCTCCCAAATCCCACAATCAAATTATAACCAACCATTGCCTCATTCAATCCTACTCATCGTAATGCACCGTGCGGTTGTGAGGCATTACACATACATACATGAGCGAGTCACTTGCGAGGATACATGGGACACATGATTTGTTGAGTTGGTCTATGATGGAGAATACTTCGAGGGCGGTATCTGCCATGGGTTCATACAATACTCGACTACTAGCATTGGAGCAGATAGGTCCTCCTGGTCCGCCGGTATCGATACTGACTCCATCGATTCCATTGCCTCCTCTATCGTGACCGATGTCACTTTCACAACAACAAGTATGGCTTCCTCTTATCCCAGATGCGCAGCAGTGCTCTTCCTCCTCCTGATTCGTAGTATTTCTTATTGGAATATTTTTAGTATGTTTGTGTGTATTGGCCCATTCTTGGGTCTTTGATGTACTTATTTCATATTTTTTACTATATTATTTGGATTAGACGGATGTGATATTATTTTAGATAATGTATTTATTTGTTTGGACATTCCTACATGTTTCAATATTTTTGACGTATTTGTGTATGTACCGGTGTTGAGTGTTCCACCGAAGGGGTCGACGAACCCAGAGAATTCAACTGAGGGTTGCTCCGGTCTATTTAAATAAACTGTGATTTTATAACTGCAGGCAGACTTTTTTAGACAATATTTTTTGAAACTGCATACTTTTTTTTGGTTTTTTTATTTAGCGAAGTTCTGCAAAGTTTGCCGACGTTTACCGAAGTAACATTACATCGCTAATATGTGGCAAAATATCGCTGACTGAAAACAGTAACGTCGATAACTGTGTCAATACGTCGGTACTCGTCGCTAAATAACTGACATGGCAATTTCTTTCATGTTAGCATTGATGTAGGAAAATGTCGTCGGTACTATCGTTTATATAGCGACGTTAAGCGACAATATATATTGTCGCTGATATACCGACATCGAATAGCTGGACATCGCTAATAACAAAATAATTGGCGATGTGGACGCGTCATAAATATACGTCGCTATAGCGATGAATAGCGACAAATTTGTTGTTAGCGACCATAGTTTACGCGACAACACCAAAACGTCACAAATTACGTCGCTAATTATTTTTAAGGATATTTTTTACCTATTAGTGACGTTTGTTGGCGTCGCTAATATGAATTATTTTGGTAGTGTAGGTTAACGGGTTGTTAGGTGACTAGAAGGCCAAACACATCTTCCTAACTAGTCCTTTCTTTAATTATGACAAAACCCTAATTTCGTAACCTACCTTATGTTAATATAGTTAATGATACTTTGTATATATAGCAACTATAGAGTAGAGCCTAATTTTTTACTATCACAATTATATAGGCACTCAAGATGGTATAATTTCAGAGACAGGATCGAGATTACTATATACTCATCTTGGAGTTCCAGGCAAGTATAGCTTGCCTTGTTTTACTGTTAAAATTAATTATTATTGTTCATGTGCTTCTGCTCTGAATATAATAAAGTTTTACGTGTCTGAGAATGCCTCAGGTGCATTCAACAAAGGCGTCGATGTTTTGACTTGTGTATCAACCTAGTTCTAGTGGACATACCTAAAGTTATGGAGTTATCATTATAAATACTAAGACCTTGACACGCATCATTTTACGACACTAAGAGTGAGAATGAGAGCACGTTATGGCATGGGCTTACGCACCCGATTATCTACCAGTACGAGTAGCACGTGTGTTGGAATATAGCATAGTTGATTTAGTTCTGGTTATATTGTGACTTGAATATAGTTCGATATATCCACGTCATAGACGCGACTTGTATATTGTAATTGAGCAGGGAAAGATAATTAGTAGAAGTATTAGAAAGACAACTGTCTGCCGTAGTCTCCGAAAGGAACTACAGAGTTATGAGCCATTATAGTTACCTAGTTATGGGCATTAATAGTTACCCAGTTATGGACATAAATGTTAGTCGGTATATCAGGCATTGGTCTCTAGCTATGCGTTATGTCAGTTGTTGATATATGGTAGCATATATATTTCTGGCATTGAGTTTGCAGCTAATTTCAAATACTTTCCCTATTCTACCTACCCATACGCAGCAAAGTTGTCTTCAAATTGCATTCACTTAGTTGGTTTGTTCACCCTATGTTTACACAGTATTTACATTATGGCATTTTTTTGTATCTTGTTACGTCCCTCTGAGGACATGGTTCCCTGCCAGATTACAGAGTTGACAAACGTTATAATTTGCTGGAGTTGTTGATGGGTATCATCTAGGTATTGTTATTAGATACTTATATCATATTCCTTTACTGTTCACCTATTATCTTATATTCGTTTATTTTTTGATGGTACATAGCCTAATATTTATAGGCCTGTATTATTTTTCTGGCCTATTCGAATATATATATATGCTAGTGTGCTACAGACCATGATACATATTATTTATACTTATATATTATTTTTTCTATGTATTTAGACATAGATATACTTATAAATAGCATACTTTTAGAGCGTAGTACATATAGATGGATCCATTAAATTGGGAATCATACCCTAGACTGTATTAGCTGGCCATTGCCACGTAGCCCGGTTTCGTGTATTTTGGGACTGGGGCGTGACAAAGCTATCGAACCAGAACTAAGTAAGTAGATATAGCAGATGCACTACCAAAATGGCCTGCATTCTAATGAAGTAGCATCAAACAACGGTGAGTCCATGTATGCATCACTCAATGATGAGCCATGTCGGCTCCACACGATGCCAAGCTAATAATAATGACGGGAAAATAATAAACATGTATAGGATTACCCTATTTAACGTTGTACTAGAAATATGCCCCTTGTGATTGAGTGCTTCAATTCCATTCAAAAAGCGACAAGATAAGGGGTCTGCATGAAACCTAGAGATTCGTCCCTCTCGATGATCTAATTATTCAAGCTAGTTGTTCTAATTATTAATATTTTCATTTAGGATTCTGGGTGTAGCATTCCACATAATCCATCCTAAATATGTACTCCCCTCGGGGATATGCAAGACTAGATAATAATTTGACAATCACAAGAACATGACAGGACAAAAATATAACCATACAGTTATAGGCATGACTAGCATGCGCTATAACAAGCCACAACCGGAATATACAAGAGACATTAATCAAGAGTGTGCTACTACGAGCCACTATCAAGCATGTACAGGACAAGAATCATGAGTGCAATACTACGAATCATAATCAAGCATGTACATGTATAAATAATCATGATTGCGCTATTACGAGCCACTAGCAAGCATGTACAGGACAAGAATTATGAGTACACTATTACAAGTCACTATCAAGCATGTACAGGATCAGGTCAAGGCAAGTACATGACAGTCAGGTTAGCAACTACATGCTAAAATCAAGACAGGGATGGAAGATATACGATAGTACAATAGTATTAATACATGTCTAAGCAACAAGCAAATACGAAAGAAAACTAAAAAAACATGAAATATACAACTTAGGTACTAAACCGGTATGTCGTCGGTACAGACTAGTATATCGACGGTACACTGAAATAAAGCACAGCAAGTTCCAGTACAGGAAAATCAGTATATCGTCGTTACACACCAATACACCGTTAGTATGCCAATTTAAAACACAGCAGTAAAGTCAAGTTAGGCAAACCGGTATGCCATCGGTACACACTAGTACACAATTGGTATGCCGATTAAAAATACAGTAGCTTTTCAATTTCAAGAATGGTCCAAAAATGTTATACCATTGGTATACTACAATATATCGTCGGTATGCCAGTTCTCGTAGGAAATCTATAGGAGAAGTCCATGAAAGACTGGTTCCGGGGCCGAAATTACGCTGTCAAAAATAAGTCCAGCAAGATTTCAAGAGTAGGGATAAGTCTCATATAGCATATATACTAGGTCTTATGGAAATCACTCCAGTATCACCCCGATATCGAGTTTTTTATCACGTAAATATCAAGATTTCTACAGAAAATCAAAACCTAGCTCAAACCAAATTCATAAACATGCAAATCAACTAGAATCATGTAGGAAACATTTTTAACAAAAGTGAGTTTTGAACAATTCTAAGCATATAAAATCAAGAAAACAAAAATGGCAATAAATTAATATTGTTCAAGAATTCGTCAAGATGTATATCGAGCGGTTCCGACAAGCTGCGCTGAGCCAGCCTTCTGGCAATCCCGAGACGACACTGATAGTGATGTGCAGGATAAACCTACTTCCGACAGTCAGCCTCTGGATGGGTAATAACCAACTTAAAGACTGGATGCCGTTCATTATAAACGATGTCGACACCGAGAAGAAGGTCAAGGATGCTTGACTCTTAGGCATATAGATCCATGTTGCCGATGATAGGGGAGACCTCCCAACAACAACAACGGCGGCAATAGCAGCCGCGACGGAAAAGGGAAACAGGCTATTGTCGCTAACGTAATCAAGAGGCCTGAACAAAAATAGGCGGAATCTCCAAAACCAAATGAGACTTACTCTTTCGAGGCTGAGGATGTCATACCCATCTTTGACATGCTGATGAAGGAAGGAAAATATCAGCTCTTCGACGTTAAACCCCAGCCTGAAGCGACAGACTTAAATAACCCAAAGTATTTTCACTTTCACGGCTATGTCCACCACCCGACACGGGACTGCTACACCTTAAAGCGGTACATCTAGCATCTGATCGATATCAAAGCCCTCTTCTTGGACTTCAACAACATAACAGTTGCCTCCAATATGGTATCCCTCCAGTTCGGTAACTTTCCCGCAACAGAAGCCCAGGACGGAGTCATACCGATCCCAAGGGAAATAATGGAGGTAATCAATCTTCCCCCAGCTCGCGACCAAGCTGCCGGTCTAACACCTCTTAATACGCCTCGAGGCAAGATCACGTAGGTCCGTCCGGATCTGGTCCCAGACTTGACGCAGCAAGCAGCGCCTTCCGCCGTCAAGCCTAAAATACAAAAAAACATGTCTTGTCGCATAGTTTCTTCCACCGCTGAGGAGGCATGGGCAAGGGCAACTAGGTTGGTTCTTGCTTACCAGTGAGATTACAAAGCTCCCGATATCAATGCACCTCCAACTACTACACATGTTGCTAAATACCGGCATGATCGCCCCTGTATTACACAGGGTACATCGTCGTCATTAAGGTGGACCGGATGCACATCGATCCCGGTTCATCAATCAGTATTATCCTGCGGAGTCTGCTTCGGACCTTGGGCATCCCGATGGATCGGCTGGTAGCCATTAATACTGCTATCAGTGGCTTCAACGCAGGAAGAAACTATCCTCTGGGCAAGATTTGCCAGAAATGTCAGATCTACGACTTAAAGACAGAGGTCACTTGCTAAGTCATTGATGCTGATGTATCCTATAATATCCTGCTGGTACGACCTTAGATATACCAATACATGATCGTGCCATCAACTCTACACCAATGTCTAAAGTATGTGGACGACCATGGCATGGTCAAGATAAAATTCACGGACGTATACCCGTTTAAAGGGGTCGAGGCCTACTACTCTGATTCAGTCCTTTGTAAGCAAGTCCATCGAGATGAGGGCGAAAGTGATGCTGATGATTAGGCTGAGGTCGGGACTACACCATATTAACCCTTGAGAGTTCGTCTAAAGATACGTACTCCCGACACAACTTCTCCCTTTATCGTGAAACTGAACAGGAAGGCACCCGAACCTTTGGTCGTCCGCCTTCGTAGGCCGAATCAACTATCAAATGAAGATCCGACACCATCTACAACATCCTAACCTCTGGTCGTTCACCTTCATAGAACAAATCAACCACGGAGGAACATCCGCCTCCTTCTACACCTATGGTCATTCGCCTTCGAAGACCACCAAGGGAAGCTTCGGCACCTGCTACAAATTCCGAACCCTTGGTGGTAAAACTGCACAAGAATCTACCGAAGCCTTCACTTGCGCTGGGAGTAACCCTCGAGAAAGATAAACTGGAGGAATGAGTGGCCACTCATGATAACTTCCCTTATCTCGATGATGTAATCCCCGAAAAGAAGTACCATATTTTATTAATAAAGGGTTATCTTTGAACTACTCCGAACTTGCACATATAAGCACCTTATATTCTATGGAGCATGGTTTGGGCCTTCATCTGCAAACATAGGTGGCTACCATCTATGCAAGAAACTAGATCCTTCCTAGTCAAGGTTCCTACTTCACGGTTCTAGCAAGGAGAAGGGGAGACAAACCCATCATCTTCGGCAGGGTTGAATGCCCCCGGTCCTTCACCCCGGAGGAAAAAGTGCCATAAATCGACACCGAAAAAATATAATTCTACTGGTTCAGCGGTCAAGCCAAACATATTATGCAGAAGATGTGTTATGATTTTAAAAATAACTGAGGGTTAAACTACGGCAAAGGTCGACGGCTGCCCCTGCGTCTACATGCTCCCACAAGCAAGTTCGAGGATTACTACAATAAAACAAAGCATGGCATAGGGTACGTAATGCATCCTACAACCCTAGAACGTTCAGAAAAAGAAGATGAGGTTCACTCCACTATTCGCAATCTTTCGCTTGGGACTCCGACGTCAGTATTGGGGAGATGCTCAAGCAAACGTTGCCTTCAAACATGGTGTCAGTCGACCCTGAGGAAGACGACAAAGATCTACAGGAACTTCTAGAAGTAGAATTGTGGGCACAACGCCTAGACGCACAATGGGAGATGCGGTTCAAACAATGAGAACCTCCTACCGAGGATGAAATAGTACAGGTTAGTCTGGGCGACGAATCCTCCAAACCTAACTTTATCAGCAAAAGTCTGCCCGAAGAAGACCGAAAATCCCTGCTACAGCTCATCAGGGAATATATTGATGTCTTTGCTTGGAGCTACGAAGACATGCTAGGACTAGACACCAAAATCGTGGTCTACAACCTCAATATCTTGCAAGACGCCAATCTTGTCAAACAAAATCAACGGCAGTTCCGCCCGGATATCATGAACGCCATAGAAGATGAAGCCAACAAACTGATCGCTAGTGGCTTCATCCGCGAGGAACAACATCCAGATTGGATGGCCAATATCATGCACGTCGTCAAAAAGAATGGTAATATCCAGATCTGTATCGACTTTCGTGATCTAAATTCGACATACCCTAAGGGCAAGTTTTCTCTCCAGATTACCGATATTATGATTGAAAATACTTGTGGCTTTGAGCACATGTCCTTCATGGACAAATTCTCTTGCTACAATCAAATCAAGATATCTCCTGAAGACGAGAAGCATACATCATTCAAAATACTGATAGAAGTATACTACTATACCGTCATGCCCTTCGGTCGGAAGAACTCAGGTGCTACATACCAATGAGCTATGAGCACCATTTTTTGTCAACATCTACGCAAGACTGTGGAATATTATGTTAATGACATCGCTGTCAAGAGCCGCTCCAAAGATGATCACCTCAGGGACTTGAAGACTGTGTTGGACCTCATGAGTACGCGTTAGCTCAAGATGAACCCTACCAAATTCTTACTAGGAGTCTCCAACGATAAATTTTTGGGCTTTATCATCACTTCTAGGGGTAGTCACGTAGACCCCGATAAAACCAAAGCCATCCTGGAGATGAAGCAGCCAAAGAACCTCCGAAAACTCCGCGGCTTGCAAGGAAGGTTGGCATACATCAGGAGGTTTATATCAAACCTATATGGGCATTGTCGGCCGTTCACCCAACTCATGAAAAAAGGTGTCTCCTTTGTCTGGGATGAAGAATGCCACCGCGCATTCGATGACATCAAGGAATACCTATCGAACCCTCCATTGCCGGTAGCCCCGGTCGGGGGAAAGCCCTTCATACTTTATGTGCATACAATGGATCACTCCTTCGGCGCTCTATTAGTCCAAAATAGGGATATGGGTCACGAATAAGTCATATATTATCTCAAATGATGGTTGACGCGGATCATAGGTGTAGCACCCCGTTCCCCCGGTACGGGGAGCGCAGCTAAGAAACATAAACGATATCGTTCGATCGGGATAGATTGAATTAAGAACTCGTCCTCGTTATGGATTTGTTTCTTCGGAATCGATTCCTATATTCAGTGGACCGCGCCCTAAGGATCGACTTAGCGGCAGAGTCAGGAGGGACCTCTCCGCTGCTATCTTTTAATGCCTCGGTTTTCGATGTCGCTTGTTGCTTTCGTGCTTTGAGTTGGTTTTGGGATTTGCTTGTTTTCCTTGAACGGTTTCGATGAGTTTTATTGTTTTCGTTCATTGAACTGCACTTCAATTTCGAGATTGGAAAGAGTGGAAGAAGTATTGATCGAGCTGTTCGTGATGCAGGTGAACGAGCAGTAGGCGGCTTGCGAGCAGAGTCGTGAAGTGCCTCTTTCCTTCACCCTTACAACTACCCAAGTGAGTGGCTACCAACCCGATTAGCTAGCCCTGCTTCCAAGCTTCACACCCTAAAATCTTGCATTCTCCTTTGCCCCGATCAAACGATACCAAGAAATAATAAAAGAAACCAAGATAAAAGGGAATAGACTTGAATTGTATTGCTTGTCAATTAAACTTGTGAACGGTTATATCTTTGCATGCTTGTTCGTTCGAAATGTTTATCTATGCATAGATGAAAGTTAGAATGTACAAAGCCATATCCTGAATGCATGAATTTAATGTAGATGCAATATAAATGAATCATGCAATACTGCTTGTCTTGTACTCATGTAGCCTCAAGGCGAATCACGTAGCCTCCGGACGAATGCTTGTTAACGTAGCCTCCGGGCGAATGATTGTTAATGTGCGATCACGGAAAACTTGTGCACAAGGTATAGTTCCTGCGGGCGGCTGCTGGGGCACTGGCACCATTCCGGCTCCGGACGGAACTAACGTTTAGTCTCACGTACTAGGACGGGATGGTATACGGCACCTCACGTTCTTGCACGTAGCAAATCATCTTCATCACAGACTAGTGTCCATTATGGCAATCAAGCCAGTGATCATCTTGTATATTTAAACCTGTTGCAAACTAACTTGTGTCTTCGTGGCAGGGAAGGCATGGTAAGTATTGTGCAGGTTATTCAGACGGACATGTAAAATCCACCGAACGGTGGCACGTTCATTTCAGTAAATTCTATATGCTGCTTGCTTGTAAATGAACTAAGGAAGATAGAAACCCACAAAATATGCATGCTTCATTAAAACAACATGTTGATTGGTATAGTTTGGCTAGCTCGCCTTCACCAGTATGTTTCGACATACTGACCCTCGTTGAAACAGGTTCTCCGCACCAAGGCGAACCGAGCGAGGAGCCGAAGTCGTCTTCCCGAATCTAGTCCAGCTGTAGGCGTATCCTGATCGTGCCGCTTTTGAAGTACTTGAAGAGAAGGAGCTTGCAACTTTCCATACACAATGCAGCTCCGTGGCAAAGCCGTCCTCCAGCCCGGAGGTCTTTACCATTTTATAGTTTATAAAGGGATGTAATGTATGGGACTGCTATCTCATTTTGAGTCAACACTTTTTTAAGCCCGTGCGGCAAATTAGCTGACTCGTTCAGGAGTTTGTAATAGATGTTCATTATCAATAAAGAGAACTTTTCCATGTTTTAAATCTGTATTTTAATTTATCTACGTACTCTGAATATGTGCTTGCTATGCAAATCATTAAAGCCTTGTGCGGGTGCAACCCCAGGCCCGCACGGCGATCACGATTCGGGGGATGCCCCAACGATTCTACAGAATCGGGTCGTGACATAGTGGTATCAGAGCACAGATTCAAGTTCCTTAGACTCTCGCACTAGAAAAGTTCATTTAATGATCAAATTCCTGTGCGAACTCTTGAACTCGCTAGGCCAAAATGAGATACGTTCATGCAATAAGTTCATAATACATTATGATCCTAATATAATTTACCTTCTTTTGAAGGAATAGCTCCAGCGCAATCTGCAGCGCAAGCACCGGACGAAACCCAAGGGCAACAAAATAGTTCGGGCACTTCGGGAAGTTCAGAGAGACAGCGAGCCGTGCCAAGCATCGATCCCATCCAGCAAATATTGTGGATGTTGGAGAAAAACCAACAAAGGGACGAGGCTTGCTATTAACGGGAGAGTCAGCTCAAGTTTCAAGACAATATAGAAGCACGATTCTCAGTCCAACAAAAGTAGGTGGATGCCCTGCAACAGATCATTCAGACTTTGGCTTCCAACCATTCCACGACAAGAGCGCCGACTCCGGTGGAACAGTCCGTGCTTGAAGTAGAGATGCCACAAATTCTAAGGGCGAGGGACGTGACTGCCTTCGACTTTGGGCACTTCAAGAAAGTCTGCAACACCCCATTCAACGGGACTGAGGACGTAATAGTAGCTCTAGCTTGGTTGGCCGAACTTGAAGATCACTTCGCTCTACTAGAGGTCCCCGAAGAGAAGCACGTCGCCTGCGCACAACTACAGCTCCGCCTTAACGCACACGATTGGTGGGACGTGCATCGACGATCTCTCCAATTTGATCACGGAGAAGAGGCGATATCGTGGACAACTTTTCGTGCCGCATTCGAAGAGGAGTTTGTACACCCTCCAGTACAACGTCGGATGGAGAACGAGTTCGTGCAACTGAGGCAAGGCAGCATGACAGTTAAACAGTACTCCGTCGAATTCAACCGACTCTCCAAATTCGCTTGGGCCTATTTACCTGATGCAGCGAGTCAAGCTAGAAGGTTTGAAGGTGGACTACGCCCTTCCATCAATGCGCATGTAGTCGTTCATCAGTATCGGATAATGCGTGAAGTCATGAATCATGCCCTATCACTTGAACCACAGTATCCTCATGTTGCTGCCGGCGCTGTGCATACATCCAGTCACAAACGCCAAAGCAACGAAAAAGAAAACACCGCTGCAAAGCGCCGCAACAACGGTGGTCCGTAGAGAGGGCAGCTATGTCACTTCTACAAGAAACCAGGGCACCTGGCCAATGAATGTCGTCTGAAACAAGGATTATGCCTTATCTGTGGCGATACAAACCACAGAATTCATGACTGCCCCAAATACTCTGCTAAACATCCTCAACATAACGTTCCCTGATAGTAGGTCCTGTTCCTAAGTTTCGAGGACGAAACTTCCAATTGGTTGGGTAGGATGTAGCGCCCCGTTTCCCCGGTGCGGGGAGCGCGGCTAAGAAACATAAACGGTATCGTTCGATCGGGATAGATTGAATTAAGAACTTGTCCTCGTTATGTATTTGTTTCTTCGGAATCGATTCCCATATTCAGTGGACCGCGCCCCAAGAATCGACTTTGCGGCAGAGTCAGGAGGGACCTCTCTGCTGCTATCTTTTAATGTCCCAGTTTTTGATGTCGCTTGTTGCTTTCGTGCTTTGAGTTGGTTTTGGGATTTGCTTGTTTTCCTTGAACGGTTTCGATGAGTTTCATTATTTTCGTTCATTGAACTGCACTTCAATTTCGAGATTAGAAAGAGTGGAAGAAGTATTGATCGAGCTGTTCGTGATGTAGGTGAACGAGCAGTAGGCGGCTTGCGAGCGGAGTCGTGAAGCGCCTCTTTCCTTCACCCTTCCAACTACCCAAGTGAGTGGCTACCAACCCGATTAGCTAGCCCTGCTTCCAAGCTTCACACCCTAAAATCTTGCATTCTCCTTTGCCCCGATCAAACGATACCAAGAAATAATAAAAGAAACCAAGATAAAAGGGAATAGACTTGAATTGTATTGCTTGTCAATTAAACTTGTGAATAGTTATATCTTTGCATGCTTGTTCGTTCAGAATGTTTATCTATGCATAGATGCAAGTTAGAATGTACAAAGTTATATCCTGAATACATGAATTTAACGTAGATGCAATGTAAATGAATCATGCAATACTTCTTGTCTTGTACTCATGTAGCCTCAAGGCGAATCACGTAGCCTCCGGGCGAATGCTTGTTAACGTAGCCTCCGGGCGAATGATTGTTAATGTGCGATCACGGACAACTTGTGCACAAGATATAGTTCCTACGGGCGGCTGCTGGGACACTGGCACCGTTCCGGCTCCGGACGGAACTAACGTTTAGTCTCACGTACTAGGACGGGATGGTATGCGGTGCCTCACGTTCTTGCATGTAGCAAACCATCTTCGTCATAGACTAGTATCCACTATGGCAATCAAGCCAGTGATCATCTTGTATATTTAAACTTGTTGCAAACTAACTTTGTGTCTTCGTGGCAGGGAAGGCATGGTAAGTATTGTGCAGGTTATTTAGACGGACAGGTAAAATCCACCGAATGGTGGCACGTTCATTTCAGTAAATTCTATATGCTTCTTGCTTGTAAATGAACTAAGGCAAGATAGAAACCCACAAAATATGCATGCTTCATTAAAACAACGTGTTGATTGGTATAGTTCGGCTAGCTCGCCTTCACCAGTATGTTTCGATATACTGACCCTCGTTGAAACAGGTTCTCCGCACCAAGGCGAACCGAGAGAGGAGCCGAAGTCGTCTTCCCGAATCCAGTCCAGCTGTAGGCGCATCCTGATCGTGCCGCTTTTGAAGTACTTGAAGAGAAGGAGCTTGCAACTTTCCATACACAATGCAGCTCCGTGGCAAAGCCGTCCTCCAGCCCGGAGGTCTTTACCATTTTATAGTTTATAAAGGGATGTAATGTATAGGACTGCTATCTTATTTTGAGTCAACACTTTTGTAAGTCCGTGCGGTAAATTAGCTGACTCGTTCAGGAGTTTGTAATAGATGTTCATTATCAATAAAGAGAACTTTTCCATGTTTCAAATCTATGTTTCAATTTATCTGCGTACTCTGAATATGTGCTTGCTATACAAATCATTAAAGTCTTGTGCGGGCGCAATCCCAGGCCCGCACGACGGTCACGATTCGGGGGACGCCCCAACAATTCTACAGAATTGGGTCGTGACAATAGGGACACCCCCATTGAAAAGGAATACCTTGCTTTAGTATTCGCTATACGGAAGACTCGGCATTACGTGACAGGATAAACCATTCATTTGATCTCATGAGTCAAATCTCTCAGGGTTCTCATGACCAAACCAGAGGTGCTTAGTTTCCATCTGGCTACTTGGGCGATACTAATTTCCCCATACGACATGGTATTTATCCCTCATAAAGTCGTCAAGGGCCAAGCACTGACCGACTTCCTAGAAGAAAATCTGGTGCCAGAAACCTCGAAACTCTACGAAAAGATTCCAGATGAAGTGACGAACTCAAATGTGACTTCGTGCAAAGTTGTCTGGCGGATGTTTTTTGACAGCACTTTGAAAGCAGGGCCCAAGGGCAATATCGTTGCCGGAGTTGGGATAGTATTAATCTTCCCCTACAAACTAGTCATTAATTGAGCTTATTCCCTCATGGAGCCCTGCTCTAACAATGTGGCAGAATATAACGCTCTCATTATTGGACTCCAACTTGCTAAACAAGTGGAAGTAGACTATTAAGAGGCATACAATGACTCCAAGCTGATAGTCAACCAAGTCCAAGGCAACTATGAAGTCCAAAATAAAGACCTAATTCTGTACCACCAAGCTGCACTCGGCATTATCTTAACCTTCGAGGGATTCTTTATTGAGCACGTCCCTCGGCTGTGTAACGTCGAGGCTAACACCCTGGCCGGCCTTGCTGCCTCCTTGGCTATTCCAGATAACACCCATCAGCTAATTATATTGATCGATCAAGAGCTGGTTTGCCACAAAAATAACCTTTGCCTATGTCTGAGCCACGCAGTAAAAGTACACAATGATACCTAGGACTGGAGACTCCCATTCATTGACTACGTGGTCTATGGAATTCTCTCCAAGAACTCAAAGAAAGCTACATCGATCAGAAGACGTTCCCTTCAGTTCTATTATGAAACAACCACCAAAATATTGTATCATCGTTCTTATGAAGGTCTTCTGCTATGATGCCTATCGAATACAGAAGCAAACAGGCACTTCGGGAGGCCCATGATGGTATCTGCGTTTGGGCTACTATTGACCCATAATGGTAGAGAATGTCATCGACTATGCAAGAAAGTGCCAAGCGTGCCAAATCCACACAAACTTTATCCACTAATCATCGGAGTTCCTACACCTAATGGTATCATCTTGGACGTTCGAGGCATGGGAAATGGATATCATCGGACCAATAAATCTACCTTCGTCTAAGAGGCATCTGTTCATCCTGGCCATCATCGAGTACTTCTCCAAGTGGGTGGAAGAAATACCACTCGTGAAAGTCAAGACATCCAATGTGATCAACTTTATCAAGCATCACGTCGTATACCGCTTTGACTTGCCGTAAAGGATCATTCATGACAATAGTCTATAGTTTTCAAGTCATGCATTCTACCGGTTCTGGGACAAAAATTGCATTCAGAATATGATTTCGACTACCTACAACCCAGCGGCAAATGGATTGGCTGAGTCATTCAACAAAACCATTATCAAGCTTCTCAAGAAATTTGTGTCTTCTAACAAATGTGACTGAAACGAGAAGCTGGATGAATGTCTCTGGGCCTACCGTACAACGGTTTGGACAGCTACAGGAAGTATGCCATTCTCTTTGGTGTACGGGAGCGAAGCGGACCTCCCCCTCGAGATCCAAATCCCTTCACTCCGAGTGGCTCTTTCTAATCAGCTAACCGTGGACGAAAATCATCGCCGACGACTACAAGAGCTGGAAGCACTCGACAAAAAATGTTTCTTAGCTCAGTAGCGCATTAAGCTATACCAAACGTGTTTCTAGAGAGCCTTCAACAAACGGGTCAAGGAGAGAACTTTCCAAGTGGGAGACCTTGTCCTGACCGTGAGAAGACCGATGGTCATGACCCACAAGAAGGTCGACAAATTCCAGCCCAATGGGAGGGCTCATTCGTCGTAGAATCGTTATTCTCCAACGGCGCCTACCGGCTGGCGAAACCCAATGGCGACTTGCTCATGATGCCTATCAACAAAAAGTTACTAAAAAAGTACTATGACTAAACTAGACTTGTACTCCCCTTATCACCAGCGGGATAACCCATATATACATCTCTTCACTCTTGGTTCTTCATCCCAAGCAAATGCCTATGTGCAATATTTTTTCCTTCTTTATAAATTCTTCTAAAAGTCATCATTTGTATCCAGGAATCCTGGATACAGTACAGATGATGGATCCTCAAAGTCTACCTAGCGGAGCAGTCCTCAGGTTCACTTGTACACTCCTGTAGTGACCACTCAAAAACCAATCTCGTTAGACGCTAGCCATTTTCATATTGCCTCTAAGATATCATCCAACCAATCTCCCCAGCGGGGTAATCTTCAAGTCTATCTTCATTTTTGGATAGACCATACTCAGTAAATTACTCCTCAATAAATATCTCGGACATTGGTTCACGTCCATATTATCTCTGAACTATCGTCCTAACATTTCTCCCCAGCTGAGTTTGCCATATCCATATTACCTTTGAGTAAACCTCCCGGGTTTTGGCTATCGATCATCATGTTCATATTACCTCTGATATCGATTGTCATCCCACTTATTACCCGTACTCACCAAGTTACACCCACGGTATTAAGTCCACAAAAACTGCCGCTTTCATATCACCTCTGGCAGGGCTTGTCTCAAACATATTACTTGCACTAACATGCGTAAAAAGTAATGGGTCCACAAAAACTGCCACGTCAATATCACCTCTGGCAGGGCTTGTTCCAAAATCTATTACTTGCACTAACATGCACAAAAAGTAATAGGTCCACAAAATCTATCACATCTACATTACCTCTGATAGGGATTATTTTTGAATTTATTATTTGTACTCGAAGTATGCAATATATAATAAGTCCACCAAGAGTCCTCCAGTGGAATTTACTCAATGGAAGCAAACAGCCACATTCATACTACCTCTAGCATGCTTCCTTCTCCTTCCACAAAAATACCAGGGTCGTACCTAACCTCTCGGTATGGCTATTGATCAGCTCACATCTACGTCACCTCTGAGTTATCGTTCTCACCTCCTCCCTAGTAGGGTTTGCCATGTCCTTCGTACCTCTGAGCAAACCTTTCAGAATTGGCTATCGATCATCACTTCCATAGTACCTCTGATATCGATCGTCATATAAACTTATCACCTGTACTTAAATTTAAGTACGCCAATGGTGTTAAGCCCACCAAACTTGCCACATCTGGCAAGGCCTATTTCAAACTTATTACTTGCACTCTCATGAGCAAGAAGTAATAAGTCCACCAAAGATCCTCCAGCGGGATGTCCTCAATCCAAAGGAAATAGCTACGTCCATATTACCTCTAGCTCATTTCCTTTTTCTTCTACCAAAAATATCGGGATCATACCTAACCTCTCGGTAGGAGTATCGATCAGTTCACGTCCATAGTACCTTTGAACTACGTCTCTCCACTTTCTCCAGCAGAGTGAATCTATCACTAGAAGAAAACGGTCACGCCCATATTACCTCTATCATGTTTTTCTTTATCCCTACAAAATCATATCTTACAATGTACACATTACCTCTAAGTAAGTTATTTTCAGAACTTTTTCATGTCTATATTACCTCTGAGTAAAGTTCTAATCTTCGACTTTCTGCTTTCACGTCCGTATAACCCCTGATAGTGTTATTCGTTTTAGCTTATTATTCATACTTAAGGTGCGTCATGGGTAATAAGTCCATAACCCAAGAGTTGTCCATGTCCATATTACCTCTAAACAAACATTCTTGCCCAGGGACTTTCTACCACCACGTCCATAATACCTCTGATGGTGTCAGTCGTTCCAACATATCATCTGTACTGAATCCTAGGTACGCCAAGGATGATGAGTCCAAAAAAATTTTACAACGAAATTATCTCAAAATAATCATGTCCATCTTACCTCTGAATTATTTTTTCACAAAAACTCCAGTCCCACAAAATTTTATTTTACCATGTCCACATCACCTCTGAATAAGATACCTCTAACGGAATTCCAAGTTTACCACATCCATGTTACCTCTGAGCAAACATCCCTCCAAATTGTCTGCTATCAATTCATTCTAGACCCCTGATAGTGTCAGTTATTTTAACTTATTATTCGTACCCAATCTTAGGTACGTCATGGGTAATAAGTCTACCAAAATAGAATGTCCCGAGAGAATGCAATGTCCTACTATGCCCATATTACCTCTACTAGAATGTTCGCCTTCTTGACCAAGTCAAAACTCTCTCACATGCTTCTTTTTAAAAGTATTTCAAAACTTATTCAAGTTTTAAAAACTTTGAAGGGGGTCTTGTAGAAGCATAGAAAATCCAAGTCTATGCATTAGAAGATATGACCTCAAAGCCTGTCTCTAGTCATATTGCAGAGAAGCTATGCGGCTAAGAGACTCGTCAAGATCCCCAAAGCAAGTCTACAAGTGCATCCATGCGGCCATACTACAAGTCGCATACATACAAAATCCATGGGTCAAGCTCTCAATGAGGACCAGACTCCATGTGGCCCATGCGTCCCAGATCCCATGTGTCATATGCGGCCTTGACTCAATGCATCCTCGTCCTCATGAAGCTAAAGTCTCCATCAGACTAAGGGCAGATGAGAGCGCAGATGCGGCCTCGACTCTATGCAATCTCATCATCATGCGGCCACAATGTCCATCTAACCAAGGCCAAATAAGAGCACATATGTGGCAACGTACCCATGCAACCTCGTCATCATGCAGCCACAATATCCATTCAACCAAGGCCAGACGAAAGCACGTATGCGGCAACGGCCCTATGTGATAGTCAGTTTGCAAGATCATGTCATTACAACAGAAAATATCTTCACAAATTCAATGCAGACTACTTGTCCAGTTGACCAAGTCACGCACACAATAGGTTGAGAACAATCCCGAGATTTTATCAACCGTATATCCCAACCAAGGCTTCGTGGCAGCCCATCCGTGATATGCGTCCACAGTTGCAACCATCAACATGATGGCTATAAATAAGAGGAACTTGAACGTTCCCAGGGCCCCCCTTTTTTTAGAGACCGCGGAGGAGAGTACACATGTGGCCTCGACTCTATAAGTCCTCGTCCTCATAAAGCCAAAGTGTCTATCAGACCAAGGCCGGACGAGAGCACATATGCGGCATCGACTCTATTCGTTCTCGTCCTCATGAAACCAAAGTTTCCATTAGACCAAGGACAGACGAGTGTCACGACCCGCACCCGAAAATCGGGCATGAGCCGTGGGTACGTCCAGCCTACGCCGCAGAATCGGCGGTAGAACGCTGTAAAGGTCCGTTCTAGGTCAACCATATCTATCTAGATAACTTACAGAAAAATCCGGCATGACCTCTCCAAAAGGAGGGCAAAACCACGCAATATATATATGTGAATAAAATCCTCTCCAACAGGAGGGCAACCACGCAATATATATATATATATGACAATAATCTCAATCACAAAACTAGAGGAAGAATATAAGCACGATATGATATAAACAAGAAACAGAACCAAGAGAGCAAGGCAATCCAAAATAATACAGTCCAGGTCTAAAAGCTACAACATCACAGCATCAAAAGAATAAGTACAGTCATCCAAAATACAACCCCTGGAAATAACCCAGGAAACCCACCTAGCTAACTAGGGTGCTATCGGCGTCTCCTCGGCGCACTCCTCGATCTCAGGGTCACAACAGTCGTCAACACCAGGCCCGTAGAACGTAGGGCAATAGTCCTCAGGATCCTCTGGAAAAAAATATGCCCAGTCAGGACTGGAGCGAAGTACATAACTCTGAAAGCAACTCCAAATACATGGTAAGGTGTATATGACGAGCAATAGAAAAGTAATCAAGATGCACAGGAAATAAATATATGCTGGAGCACAAGAAGTAGCTGCAATGTAAACTGGAGAACAATACAAGTAGTGGAAAAGTAACTGCAGGTGAGAAACATGAATACTAGCTAAGTGCCTTGAGCACAAGTTCGTTATATGATCGGTTTAGGTTGCACATGAAAGTCACTACGATAACTCCGTTATGCGTGAGTTGCATAACCGACATACACATGAATACTGTTTGGCTTTGATCATATAACCAACTCACTACTCCCCTCCCCCACTAATACCATTGGATCCAACCACAACACGCTACGTACATGATAATAGCTCGCGCACACGAAGGCGAGAGCACAAGAAGCACATGATAGCACATGATAATCAATACCCGAAGCACATGATGAAATACACGTGATAGAGTACCCGCTGAACACGGTAAGGGGGATAGCACCTCATGACGGGATCCACTAGTACCAGCTCGTGTAATAAAGTGTCAGAATCAAGTATTACAGTTCTAGAACAAGTGATATAAACGCTATCATGAAATAGAAACTATCAGAGGTAGGTACTCGCCTGATGTCCTGAGCAACTGATGAGGATCGAGGTCCGGACCGGTGTCGCAAGGACCTAATGCGAAAAGCAAGGATTAAACAGGGTTCTAAGCATTTAAACTGATATAAAATAATTAAAAACAGGCTTCTAGGGCTATTCTAGGTCGAACGGTTCAAACCGGTGAAATTCGGGTCAAAAAGTCAACCCGGGGTCCAAAAAGTCAACTCTAGGTCAAAACTAGGTCAAACGTTGACTTTTGCAGTCAACGGGGACAATTATGGTCAAAGCTAGGTCAAACTAGGGTGCCCCTGAAATTCTAGGTCAATCCGAGCTCATTAAGCTACTAAACTCTCAAACTCGCCTAATCGGGATACCGAGATACCCTCGGTATCCGATACCTCGCCCTAGGCCACGCACCCCGCCTAAACCCGCTAAAACCTATGCTAGCACGCGTAATTATATACATATAAACATATAAAAATCACTCCCAAGCATTTCCTAGGCTAATGCTCAAATACCCCGCTCGAAACTCAATACCTTGAATATCTCAAGGTATCGAGATACCTCGGTATCTCAAGGTATTGAAGTTTCGCCCTAAGGCCCCTCTAACTAGCTACCTAGCTATTAATTATATACCTAGTTATTAATCTAGGCTAGATAATATATATATCTACCATATATATATACATCTAAGTATGTATATACCTATGTATATAGATATCCACACACATTTACCCGTTACCCATTACCTTACCTAATCATAACATATATATATATAACTATAGGCATATAGATATCTATATGCTAGATAGGTATATCTAAGTATCTAGCTATCTACCTATCTAGTATCTATCAATCTAACTAACTATCTATCTATCTATCATATATATCTATCAATCTATCCATACATATACCTATCTATCCAACTACCTATCTATTAATTAGATATCCATCTAACTATCTAATCTTTCTATAAACTATCTACCTAACTATCTATATAACCACCTATCTATATATTTCTATCTAACCATCTAACTATCTACCTATTAATCCATCTATCTAACTATCTATTAAGTCTATCTATTTATCTAGCTATCTAGCTAGTTACCTATCTATCTATCTATCTATCTAAATAATTAGATATCTAACTATCTCTGTAACTATCTATCTATATAACTTATATCTAATCTATTAATCTAGCTATCTCCCTCTCCCTCGCTGCGAAATGCTAGCTGCTGCTGCTGCCTGTGCTCGCATTGCTGCTGCCTACATTGCTGCTACTGCTGCTCCAAAAAGCTGCTGCTGCAGCTGTGCTTCTGCTGCTGCTGCTCCCAGCAGCAGCATGCTGCTGCTGCTGTTCCAGGTTCTCTTCCCGCACGCTGGCTGCTGCCTCCCCCTTCCTCACACATACACACACACACACACCCATATATATACATATATATATCACTATCTATATATATATATACATACATATATATCTATATATATATAACTAGATACATATATATATACACACACTTAACTACACATTCTAACACACACACACTAGCACACTCACACACTAAAACACACACACACATAAATATATATACACAGCTACAAATATATATATAAACACACATATTAATATATATATATATCAATACACACACACTCTAAGATATATACACACACACACATATTCAAATATATATATACATATACACACGAGCACACTTACACATATACATATATATATACACATAGACATATACACACATAAGCACATAGATATAAATACACTCATATATATATAAATATATATACATAAACAAACATACATATATATATAAATATATATATATATACACATATCAAAACAAACACAACCACGCACACAACACTCAAACCACACGCCCTACTCACGCCCAACGACCCCGACACTCACCAATACCCTAAAATATATAAAATATAGCCCGAAAACTCTAGCACACACTCCCCGATACTAACCCAACGCGCGCACAAAGCCGAAACGAGGAAACCAAGTCGAAATGGCCGTTCGGTCATTTCGACGAACACGTGGTGCGCGGCTCGGAAAACCTCCTGAAACGCACACCAAACGAACTCGGAATCGGCCCAAAATTTACCCACGCGCTCTACACGATGTCTAGATCCTAGAAAATGCGCTCCCACATCGATTCTAGGCCCGTGGCGGAAACGCACACAAACTTAGAATCGGCGACGACGAAAAGCCCCAATTTCGCCCGAAACGCCCGTTTCTCCGCGACGCGGCTTCCCGTGTCCAAACAGAGACACGCACTCACCCTCTAGACACCCGACAACGTCTACCTAGGTCCATCTAACCTAGGGCATCACCCAAAATTGGGCCAAATTCGGATTCCACCCGAATTCGACACAAAACCTAATGTCAAAGTTTCTAAACTCACCCAAACTAGTTCCAACTTCCTCCTACGGGTAGGGTTAGGGTCTAGGAGGGTTCTACAACACTAATTACACTACACAAAAATAATTAGGAAGGGGAAAGTTAGGTTTTACCTCTTGGGAGTTGGAATCCCAAGGCCAAAGTCCCAAATTCCCTCCAAATCAACTCCCTCAAGCTCCAAGCCACCAATTCTAGCTCTCACACTAGATCTAAGCTTCTCACACCTAGGTTAGAGAAAATGCAAGATGAGGGTTAGCTTAAGGAAGAAGGAATGAAAGAAAGAAAGAAGAAAAGTGGAAGAAACTCACCTTGGGGAAGAAGGAAGAAGAAAGAAGAAGTGGAGAAGAAGAAGAAGAAGAAGAAGTGGAGAACACAAAACAAAGGGGAGGGGCTGCTGATGGCTGTTCTCACGGGTGGGGGTGGTAGGTAGGGGCCGGCCTAGCTAATAAATGGGGTTTTACAACTTTCCAAATTCCCAAAACGCCCCTATTCACTCGGTTTTGGGTTCCGGGTCTCCAAATGCACTCAAACTAGCTCCAAATCTCTCCAACTAACCTCCTAAAAATAAAATAATAAATCTAAGCCCCAAAATAATTCTCACAAGGGTGTGGGCTGGGTCGGACATGGGTCCACTAGGGTCTGACATGGGTCCAGGCTAGCCAAAACCCTAAAACAATCAAAATAAAAATAAGACAAGCACTAATTAAATATAAATATAAATAATTAAATACATTACACTATTTATCAAATAAAAAAAAAATATACCCTATTTTCTAGAATTGGGTAGTGACAAGTCTACCCTCCTTAAAATAATTTCGTCCTCGAAATTAAAAGACGAAACTAGGACAGGAATGCAAAGAAAGAACCATACCTCAGGGCTCGAAGAGATAGGGGTATCGCTCGCGCATTTCATCCTCCCTCTCCCAGGTCGACTCCCCTGGAGAGTGATGTCTCCACGCGACGCGAACCAAGGGAATAGTCTGGTTCCTCAACACCTTCTCCCGCCGATCCAGAATCTCCACCGGCTGCTCTGGATAGCTAAGAGTAGGGCCCACTGCGATCTCCGAGTGATCCAATACATGACTGGGATCCGCCACGTACCGTCTCAACTGCGACACGTGGAACACATCATGAACTCCCTCCAGCGTAGGCGGCAACTCAAGCCTATACGCCACGGCGCCGACCCTCTCAAGAACACGGAAGGGTCCGACGAAACGTGGGCTAAGCTTCCCGCCTCCACCGAAGCGAATAGTGCCCCGCGTCGGAGAAATCCTCAGGAACACCAGATCTCCAACCTAGCACAAACAAGGTCTCTGCACTTAGTCTAAAATAAGCAATCACAAGCAAACACAAGAACAAAATCTAGATTCTAAGCTATACCTCGAACTCCAAAGGTCTCCGGTGGCTATCGGCCCAATGCCGCTGCCTGTCCTGCGCCACCCGAAGTCTATCTCTAATGAGCTTGACCTTCTCCGCTGCATCAACCACCATCTCCGGGCCAAGCAAAGCTCTCTCACCTACATCATCCCATGACAACGGAGTGCGACACCTCCGTCCATACAACGCCTCAAAAGGTAACATCTCGATACTGGCTTGGTAGCTGTTGTTGTAAGCAAACTCTACCAAGTGCAAGTGATCCTCCCAAGAGCCTCTGAAATCCAAAACACAAGTGCGAAGCATGTCCTCAAGTGTCTGAATGGTCCTCTCTGACTGACCATCTGTCTGTGGGTGATACGCACTACTAAACTTGAGCTGGGTGCCCAAGCTAGCCTGCAGACTCCTCCAGAAATGCGAAGTGAAGCGACTGTCCCGATCTGATACTATGCTCACTGGAACTCCATGCAGTCTGACTATCTGGCGCACATACATCTCTGCTAGTCTCTCTGTAGACGTACCCACTTTGAATGGTAGGAAGTGGGCCGATTTGGTCAACCTGTCCACGATGACCCAAATCGCATCCTTCCCGCCTGGAGAACGGGGAAGTCCAGAAACAAAATCCATGGTCACATGCTCCCATTTCCACTCTGGAATGGGTAACGGCTGGAGTAATCCTCCTGGCCTCTGCCTCTCCGCCTTCACCTGCTGGCACACTAAGCATCGGGATACGAAGCGCGCTACCTCTCGCTTCATCCCGTACCACCATACATGCTGTCTCAGATCTCTATACATCTTATTGGCACCTGGATGCATAGAGTACTGGGATCGATGCGCCTCCTGGAGAACCTCCTCGCGCAACGACCCACTCGGCACACACAACCTGGTACCGTGCCGCAAGGAACCATCATCAGCAATGGTGAAGTCATCTGCTAATCCCATCTGAACCTGCTCCCTGATGCTCCTCAGGGACTCATCCTCAAACTGTGTAGCCCTGATCCGGTCTACCAACTCTGACTGAATCTGCAGTCCCCACATCTGCATCTCAACTCCAGGCACTATCACCTCAATGCCCAAGCTCTCTAGATCTGCCAGAAGATAACGATCTGTAGTCAGGCACATAGCTACCGGATACCTGCTCAATGCATCCGCAACTACGTTCGCCTTCCCTGGATGGTACTGCAATGATATGTCGAAGTCTTTCATCAACTCCAACCATCTCCTCTGCCTCATGTTCAGCTCTTTTTGGGTAAACACATACTTCAAGCTCTTGTGGTCTGTGAAGATCTCCACACGCTCTCCGTATAAATAGTGTTTCCACAACTTAAGAGCAAAGATGACCGCTGCCAACTCCAAATCGTGGGTAGGGTAATTCTTCTCATGAGGACGTAATTGCCTGGAAGCATAGGCAATCACCCTCCCATTCTGCTGCAACACACATCCCAGTCCCTTCCCCGATGCATCACTATAGATAGTGAATCCTCCAGAACCTGATGGCAACGTCAACACTGGAGCTGTCGTCAACCTCCTCTTCAGCTCATCAAAGGCGATCTGGCACTCCTCTGACCAAACAAACTCCACGTCCTTCCGGGTCAGCCTGGACAACGGCTCTGCAATCCGAGAAAAATCCTGAACAAATCTCCTGTAGTAGCCTGCCAGTCCCAAGAAACTCCTGACCTCGGCTACTGAACTCGGAGCACTCCATGCCTCAACTGCCACGATCTTTCTCGGATCCACCGAGATACCCTCTCCAGTCACCACATGACCAAGGAATTCCACCTTGTCAAGGAAGAACTCACACTTTGAGAGCTTTCCATAAAGCTCCTCCTTCCTGAGAGTCTCCAGCACTATCCTCAGATGCTCCTCGTGCTCCTCTGGGGTCTTCGAATACACCAAGATGTCATCTATAAACACCACCACAAACCTGTCCAGATGCTGATGGAACACCTTGTTCATCAGATTCATGAACACTGCCGGGGCATTAGTCAACCCAAACGGCATCACCAAGAACTCATACTGTCCATATCTGGTCCGAAAAGCTGTCTTCGGAATATCCTCCTTCCTGACCTTCACCTGGTGGTAGCCTGTCCTCAGATCAATCCTGGAAAACACCCTCGCTCCGCTCAACTGGTCAAATAGATCATCAATACGCGGCAGCGGATACTTGTTCTTGATTGTGAGGTTATTCAGAGCCCTGTAGTCGATACACATCCGTATCGACCCATCCTTCTTCGGCACAAAAAGTACCGGAGCACCCCACGGAGAAGAACTAGATCTGATAAATCCCTTGTCCTGAAGCTCATCCACCTGCTTCTTTAACTCTATCAGCTCACTGTTGCTGACTCTATAGACGTGCTGGGATATCGGCTCCGCGCCTGGCACCAAGTCTATAGAGAACTCCACGTCTCTGTCCGGAGGTAACCCTGGCAACTCCTCCGGAAAGACATCCATATACTCCTCTATCAGTGGATGTAGCGACCTCGGCTCTACCACCAGGGCTCCGCAGAAGACTCCCTCGGTCTGCTCCGCTGCTCCTCTGGCAAACTGAAACTCTGGCTCACCCGGCGGACTAAACAAAACTCTGCCTCCACGACAATCTATACTAGCACAATGCGTACTCAACCAATCCATCCCGAGTACAATATCGTAGCTCGGAAGTGGCATTACGAGTAGGCACACACTCAACTCCCGGCCTCCCAAGGTAACTCTCCGGTCTCTGCAAACATCACGGACTAGGATGATACCACCCCCGGTCGTGATCTTGCAGAGTCTAGCTAAAGGTTCAGCAACAAGATGGTGTCTAACAGCAAAAGATACAGACACAAAGCTATGGGAAGCACCGGAATCAAATAAAGCAAGTGCTGGAATGGAATCAAGGAGAACAGAACCTGAGATAACATCACCAACTGGCTCGGCCTCGTCCACTGTCAGGGCAAAAGCTCGCCCCTGCTGTCCTCCTCGGTGCTGCTGCTGGTGCTGGGCGAACCTCTGCTGCTGAGTCTGCAAAGGCTGACCTCTCTGCTGCGCTGCAGGTGCTCTGGCTGGTGCCCTCTGAGCGGCTCCTCCGCCCTGAGCTGTACGGGCAAGCGCTGAAGGACAATCCTTCAGCTGGTGGTCTGCGGCGCCACACAATAAACATCTGCCCAGCCTCTTTCTGCATATGTCCCATCCGTGCCCTGGCTTCTTACAGAAAGGGCAAACGATGGGCTGCCTCTGGCCCTGCTGCTGACCCTGCCTCTGCTGCTGGGGCGCCTGCCGGAAGGGCGCCCGACCCTGACCCTGGTGCTGCTGGGTCTGCTGGAATGGCCTCTTGGCCGGGCCTGCACTGCTGCCTGCTCCGGAAGTGTCTCTGCCCCTCTTCGTCTTCAGCTCCAAATCATCCTCAGCCCTCTGAGCATCACTGACAATCTGCTCGAAGGTCGCCTCGCGGTCGCTCCTAGTCAAGGACTTGACCGCCATGGCTAAGCCCTTGCGGAACTTCCGCGCCTTCGCTGCCTCTGACAACCCCTCAACAAATCTGCCCAGACGGCAGAACTCCGCTGCATACTCATCCACTAGCATACTCCCCTGGACGAGCGCCTCGAACTGACTCTCTAAGGCACTGAGAGCCACGTCCGGGAAGAACTTCTCCTTGAAAAGCTTCTTGAAAGCCTCCCAAGTCAATCCCGGAGCTGCTATCCGCGTATCCGTGCGGAACCAAGTGAGGGCAAGGTCGAACATCTGGCTGCCCGCTGCCTCTATCTGCATGCTGGCTGGGATCATCGCCAGCCTGAAGATGCCCTCTATATGCTCGATCCAGTCGTCGGCGTACAGGATCCCCTCTGTGCCGCGGAACTCCTTAGGCCGCATCCTCTGAAAATCGATGATAGTACCCGGCCTAGGATACTGAGCCTGCTCTGGCTGTGGCTGGATCTGAGCCACTCTGTCGACCGCTGTCAAAGCCACCTGATGAGCATTCTCAATGCCCATCCTCATAATATCTGCCTGGCGGTGCTGCGCATCCATCATCTCTCGGAAGAACGCGAACAGCTGTGTAGCATCTACTGGCGCAGGCGGTGGTGGAGGAGGTACCACCGGGACAACTGGGGTGGCTCTCGGATCAATGGGAGTAAGGGGATCTCCGAGAGAAACTGAAGCTCCCTCAACCGCAGGAGTGGCGAGTGGAGCGGTAGCGGCTGCCGGAAGTCGAGCAGGTCGAGAGGTGGCAGACCTCTCGGTGGCAGCTGCTGGGGCGGTACGCTGAGATCTGGTCTTCGGAGGCATCCTGAACACAGATCAAAAGAAGTCAATATAGTGCAAGAAACGATAACATCAATGAAGGACAGTAATATTGCAAAAGAAAACAATTTCGGAAAAATTAAAGATAGCAAAAGGAAGTAGGAAGGGTCCTAGTTGTGATTGAGCACACTCTCTCTCAGCCTATCTCCTATATCCTACTGCAGGTAACCTAAGAAGCAGACCTGCATGGGCCACCACCAAAAACGTGTCACGACCCGCACCCGAAAATCGGGCATGAGCCGTGGGTACGTCCAGCCTACGCCGCAGAATCGGCGGTAGAACGCTGTAAAGGTCCGTTCTAGGTCAACCATATCTATCTAGATAACTTACAGAAAAATCCGGCATGACCTCTCCAAAAGGAGGGCAAAACCACGCAATATATATATGTGAATAAAATCCTCTCCAACAGGAGGGCAACCACGCAATATATATATATATATGACAATAATCTCAATCACAAAACTAGAGGAAGAATATAAGCACGATATGATATAAACAAGAAACAGAACCAAGAGAGCAAGGCAATCCAAAATAATACAGTCCAGGTCTAAAAGCTACAACATCACAGCATCAAAAGAATAAGTACAGTCATCCAAAATACAACCCCTGGAAATAACCCAGGAAACCCACCTAGCTAACTAGGGTGCTATCGGCGTCTCCTCGGCGCACTCCTCGATCTCAGGGTCACAACAGTCGTCAACACCAGGCCCGTAGAACGTAGGGCAATAGTCCTCAGGATCCTCTAGAAAAAAATATGCCCAGTCAGGACTGGAGCGAAGTACATAACTCTGAAAGCAACTCCAAATACATGGTAAGGTGTATATGACGAGCAATAGAAAAGTAATCAAGATGCACAGGAAATAAATATATGCTGGAGCACAAGAAGTAGCTGCAATGTAAACTGGAGAACAATACAAGTAGTGGAAAAGTAACTGCAGGTGAGAAACATGAATACTAGCTAAGTGCCTTGAGCACAAGTTCGTTATATGATCGGTTTAGGTTGCACATGAAAGTCACTACGATAACTCCGTTATGCGTGAGTTGCATAACCGACATACACATGAATACTGTTTGGCTTTGATCATATAACCAACTCACTACTCCCCTCCCCCACTAATACCATTGGATCCAACCACAACACGCTACGTACATGATAATAGCTCGCGCACACGAAGACGAGAGCACAAGAAGCACATGATAGCACATGATAATCAATACCCGAAGCACATGATGAAATACACGTGATAGAGTACCCGCTGAACACGGTAAGGGGGATAGCACCTCATGACGGGATCCACTAGTACCAGCTCGTGTAATAAAGTGTCAGAATCAAGTATTACAGTTCTAGAACAAGTGATATAAACGCTATCATGAAATGGAAACTATCAGAGGTAGGTACTCGCCTGATGTCCTGAGCAACTGATGAGGATCGAGGTCCGGACCGGTGTCGCAAGGACCTAATGCGAAAAGCAAGGATTAAACAGGGTTCTAAGCATTTAAACTGATATAAAATAATTAAAAACAGGCTTCTAGGGCTATTCTAGGTCGAACGGTTCAAACCGGTGAAATTCGGGTCAAAAAGTCAACCCGGGGTCCAAAAAGTCAACTCTAGGTCAAAACTAGGTCAAACGTTGACTTTTGCAGTCAACGGGGACAATTATGGTCAAAGCTAGGTCAAACTAGGGTGCCCCTGAAATTCTAGGTCAATCCGAGCTCATTAAGCTACTAAACTCTCAAACTCGCCTAATCGGGATACCGAGATACCCTCGGTATCCGATACCTCGCCCTAGGCCACGCACCCCGCCTAAACCCGCTAAAACCTATGCTAGCACGCGTAATTATATACATATAAACATATAAAAATCACTCCCAAGCATTTCCTAGGCTAATGCTCAAATACCCCGCTCGAAACTCAATACCTTGAATATCTCAAGGTATCGAGATACCTCGGTATCTCAAGGTATTGAAGTTTCGCCCTAAGGCCCCTCTAACTAGCTACCTAGCTATTAATTATATACCTAGTTATTAATCTAGGCTAGATAATATATATATCTACCATATATATATACATCTAAGTATGTATATACCTATGTATATAGATATCCACACACATTTACCCGTTACCCATTACCTTACCTAATCATAACATATATATATATAACTATAGGCATATAGATATCTATATGCTAGATAGGTATATCTAAGTATCTAGCTATCTACCTATCTAGTATCTATCAATCTAACTAACTATCTATCTATCTATCATATATATCTATCAATCTATCCATACATATACCTATCTATCCAACTACCTATCTATTAATTAGATATCCATCTAACTATCTAATCTTTCTATAAACTATCTACCTAACTATCTATATAACCACCTATCTATATATTTCTATCTAACCATCTAACTATCTACCTATTAATCCATCTATCTAACTATCTATTAAGTCTATCTATTTATCTAGCTATCTAGCTAGTTACCTATCTATCTATCTATCTATCTAAATAATTAGATATCTAACTATCTCTGTAACTATCTATCTATATAACTTATATCTAATCTATTAATCTAGCTATCTCCCTCTCCCTCGCTGCGAAATGCTAGCTGCTGCTGCTGCCTGTGCTCGCATTGCTGCTGCCTACATTGCTGCTACTGCTGCTCCAAAAAGCTGCTGCTGCAGCTGTGCTTCTGCTGCTGCTGCTCCCAGCAGCAGCATGCTGCTGCTGCTGTTCCAGGTTCTCTTCCCGCACGCTGGCTGCTGCCTCCCCCTTCCTCACACATACACACACACACACACCCATATATATACATATATATATCACTATCTATATATATATATACATACATATATATCTATATATATATAACTAGATACATATATATATACACACACTTAACTACACATTCTAACACACACACACTAGCACACTCACACACTAAAACACACACACACATAAATATATATACACAGCTACAAATATATATATAAACACACATATTAATATATATATATATCAATACACACACACTCTAAGATATATACACACACACACATATTCAAATATATATATACATATACACACGAGCACACTTACACATATACATATATATATACACATAGACATATACACACATAAGCACATAGATATAAATACACTCATATATATATAAATATATATACATAAACAAACATACATATATATATAAATATATATATATATACACATATCAAAACAAACACAACCACGCACACAACACTCAAACCACACGCCCTACTCACGCCCAACGACCCCGACACTCACCAATACCCTAAAATATATAAAATATAGCCCGAAAACTCTAGCACACACTCCCCGATACTAACCCAACGCGCGCACAAAGCCGAAACGAGGAAACCAAGTCGAAATGGCCGTTCGGTCATTTCGACGAACACGTGGTGCGCGGCTCGGAAAACCTCCTGAAACGCACACCAAACGAACTCGGAATCGGCCCAAAATTTACCCACGCGCTCTACACGATGTCTAGATCCTAGAAAATGCGCTCCCACATCGATTCTAGGCCCGTGGCGGAAACGCACACAAACTTAGAATCGGCGACGACGAAAAGCCCCAATTTCGCCCGAAACGCCCGTTTCTCCGCGACGCGGCTTCCCGTGTCCAAACGGAGACACGCACTCACCCTCTAGACACCCGACAACGTCTACCTAGGTCCATCTAACCTAGGGCATCACCCAAAATTGGGCCAAATTCGGATTCCACCCGAATTCGACACAAAACCTAATGTCAAAGTTTCTAAACTCACCCAAACTAGTTCCAACTTCCTCCTACGGGTAGGGTTAGGGTCTAGGAGGGTTCTACAACACTAATTACACTACACAAAAATAATTAGGAAGGGGAAAGTTAGGTTTTACCTCTTGGGAGTTGGAATCCCAAGGCCAAAGTCCCAAATTCCCTCCAAATCAACTCCCTCAAGCTCCAAGCCACCAATTCTAGCTCTCACACTAGATCTAAGCTTCTCACACCTAGGTTAGAGAAAATGCAAGGTGAGGGTTAGCTTAAGGAAGAAGGAATGAAAGAAAGAAAGAAGAAAAGTGGAAGAAACTCACCTTGGGGAAGAAGGAAGAAGAAAGAAGAAGTGGAGAAGAAGAAGAAGAAGAAGAAGTGGAGAACACAAAACAAAGGGGAGGGGCTGCTGATGGCTGTTCTCACGGGTGGGGGTGGTAGGTAGGGGCCGGCCTAGCTAATAAATGGGGTTTTACAACTTTCCAAATTCCCAAAACGCCCCTATTCACTCGGTTTTGGGTTCCGGGTCTCCAAATGCACTCAAACTAGCTCCAAATCTCTCCAACTAACCTCCTAAAAATAAAATAATAAATCTAAGCCCCAAAATAATTCTCACAAGGGTGTGGGCTGGGTCGGACATGGGTCCACTAGGGTCTGACATGGGTCCAGGCTAGCCAAAACCCTAAAACAATCAAAATAAAAATAAGACAAGCACTAATTAAATATAAATATAAATAATTAAATACATTACACTATTTATCAAATAAAAAAAAAATATACCCTATTTTCTAGAATTGGGTAGTGACAACGAGAGCACGTATGCGACATCGACTCTAGGCTTTCTCGTCTTCATAAAGCCAAAGTGTCCATCAGAACAAAGGCGGAAGAGAGCACACATGCGCCCTCGACTCTATGCGTCCTCATCCTCATGAAGCCAAAGTGTCCATCAGACCAAGATCGGATGAGAGCACATATACAGCCTCGCCTATATGCGTCCTCGTCCTCATGAAGCCAAAGTGTCCATCAGACCAAAGGTGGACGAGAGAACGTATGCGGCTACAAGACCCATGCGGCCTCGCCAACATATGGCCAGAGTGTCCATTAGACCAAGGCCCAAATGAGAGCACGTATGCGGCTACAAGACCCATACGGCCTTGCCATCATGCGGCCAAGATTCTATGCGGACTCCAGTCCACAAGATCTTCCCGTTACAACTGCAGAGATCTTCACACAGTTGGTGCTGATGACGTGTTCAGCTGACCAAGTCTCGCACACAACGGGTTAAAAATAACCCCGAGATCTCTTCAACAGCGTATCTCAACCATGATCACGTAGCAATAGTCCCATGGCATACGGCGATAGTAGCAACCATATTCTGTTGAAGGAGCCTTATGCGGCCACCAAGCAGGAACATATGTGGCATCCATAGCACGTCCACAGGGCGAAAATAAATAATAAGGTACCATACTCATACAAAGGGCTGGCTGCCTATCTGCGAACTTACACTCAGGCAAGAGAGAACAGCTTCTGCATCGGATCATCTACGTAGAAAAGAGAGTTGCTACACTCCTAACCCTCCATCGCTACCCTCCAGAAAATAAATTTGTACTTAGATCGTCTTCTAGGATCTCTCTGTATTTTTTGCTTTGTTAATTAAATCAAGTTCTTTCTTAAAGACTTTTGAATTTAATGGCGAACACGCATGTGTCATAAGCTTGCCCATGAGTGTCTCAAGAGTCATGGTGGTAATGTCATTTTCTTTCAATAATTACAATAGCCTTGGGTTCCAGTTCTTTGTGAGTCCCCTAAGAACTTTGTGTATCTTTTCATGATTGTTGTAATCATTGCCAAGAGAAGAAAGAGGATTAACAATATCAAGGAAACGTGTGAATATTTGTGTAATGGTCTTATTAGGCTTTATTTTGGATGCCTCGTACGTACTCTTGTGTAAGCCTACTGATTTTGGATTTCTTCACTTGTGAAGTTCCTTCATGAGTTACCTCAAGAATTTTTTAAACCTCATGTGAAGTGGTACATGTAGATACTCTATTAAACTCAATCATGTCTACAACATAGAATAAATAATTATAGCTCTAGCATTAAGATTAGCATTTTTTTTCTATCTCAGTCTATTTATCATTAGGCTTATCAACAAGGTTACCATCTACAATAATTCTGGCATGCTTTTTGTTGCCATCAATGACAATTGACCATAAGTCAAAATATAGTGACTTGAGATAGAAGCTCATACATGTTTTCTAATACGTATAGTTGGTTCCATCAAATATGGATTACCTATTTGTGGACTAGCCTTCACCATTGTTGGTGTAAATGGGTTTGATAGTTGCCATAAGTTCTACTCTTAGGATCATATGAAGCCTATGGAAAGATAACCCGCTCTGATACCAATTGAAGGCAACTCTAGAAGGGGGGGATAGAGTGTGTGCCATAAAATAAAATTAAGGCTAGTTACCAACTAAAACTTTAATAAGCAATATAACAAGTATATGGAAAATAAATAGAGTTCAGAAATCATAAACTCTAACACCATGATGTATACTGGTTTCCCTCGTGGAGGACTAATCCAGTCCTGAGAATTCTTGCTCGAAGTTAAATCTACTATTATCACAAATAGCTTACAACACAAGCTTTGATCTGAAGCGCTTGTCGACTTCTTATAACCACGTATTTTGATCAGAAGAGTACGCCGACTTCAGACTTGAAACAAATCTTAGAATTTTCTAAGCTAGTACAACTCGAACAACTTATATTCGAAACCGCACTGGCGCTTAGAAGGCTTGGGAATTGTAATCTTGGGGATGAAGAAGAATGAAGCACAGATTATATTCTCAAATGATTAGATGAAAGTAGAAATTAGTGTGTGAGAATGGTATTGATTTTAAGACTATTTATAGGCTTTTTGTAGACTGAATTTGAGAAGAGTTCGGTCCCTAAACATTCAAAAATCTGAACGTTGGAGCCTGGTCTACAGAAAGACTGAGTCGAATCAGAAAATTAGGTTTCATCTTAACCGAGTTTGGCCCAAGTTCGGTCCAAACTAAGTTGGGCAATTTCCAGAATATTAGATTCAGGTTTCAGACTGGTTTGAATTGGGTTTAAGTTGATTTTGGGTAGTCTAATTTGAGTGGACTTGAGTGTCATCTAGTTACCAAGTATCACTCGACTTACAAAAGTCCTAGACTCAAATAAAATATAAAATTACATAAGAAAATTGAAAAGAACAAGATGCAATTTGTAGCATTCTGATCTTGTATCTAGTAGCAGTGATGTAGTATGATGATCTTTAATCAGTTGTACCGTATTGTAGCATATCGAATCAAGGTTTAGTTCAACTATCAAAATCAAGTTGATCATGACCAAATGGACCAACATAAACATCGATCTCTTCTCCTCCTCCGTGATGCCCGGCATCGCGGAGCCCATGACGCTGGCTCCTCTTTGAGCCCCAATACGAGCGGACCCAACCCCCTTGCTTCTCCTCGAGCCCCGACGCCGACCCGACCCCTGTGCTCCTCCCCAAGATCCTCCTTCGTTTTCCCTGACGGGAAGCGTCCTTGAGCCCCCGAAATCGTCTTTGAGCTCCGACGGTAAACCTTATCTTGGGTGTCTAAATATTATTTTGTACCTGCTTTTAATTATGATTTATATGTTAATTTCTTTATATCAATCTTCAACTCATAGCTTGTCCATTTTCCTTAGCAAGCCATATGGATTAGAATATAGTAAAGATAACCTTCCAACATGAGTTTAGCTTGCTTCCTAAGTGCGTTGACTTGCTCATTGTTTGCAAGTTACAAAATAGGTTATCGCTGAAAAGATATGTTACCTAGACACAAATACAACACAATACAACATTATCGTGTCAAACAATTTCTAGTTTTCTGTGTCTGAGCGTCCTACTAGCATGCATGTATATATAACTAATCGTGCCATCAATTTTGTAAAGACGATGTTTAATTAGTATAGGAAGGAATAAAGGATGATTCCTCCACCTTTCTTGTATTAGAACCCATCCAGAGCCTAACTAAATTTGCTCATTGGGCTTTGAGACTCTTTTCCATGATTATAATCCAAAATCCACATACACTTAAAAGACAACCTTAGTATAAAGTCTCTAAATGTACATAATGCTAAGTAAACAGTAAAAAAGTTGGCTCATTTTTCAATACCAGGCATGCGTCCTAAAAATCCATATCAGAATGATCTGAGTTCAATCCGTTATTGTCCCATGATCAATATAGAAAAGCACATAATTAGCCATAGGCATGTAATTCTAGGGGTGAGTATTCGGGTAAATCGGTTTAAACCGAACCAATTTATCCAAAACCGATTAAACCGAAACTAAATAAATTCAAACCGAAACCGAACCGAATGTAGGAGAAACCGAAAAAAACCGAACCGAGATAATTAAATCGGTTTATTCGGCTTAATCGGTTTATTCGGTTGGGCCAATTTTTTTAGTGGGCCGGATAATTGGGCCATTTTTTGTTAATGGGCCTGGACTAAACAATTGTCCAAAAAATTCATAAAAATTTATACACAAAATATACATACAAATTCATTTTTTGTTACTGGGACATTATATACTCAACTATTAAAAAATGATACACAGATACAAATGATACACAGACACAAAATCCATAAAAATTCACAAGTCACAACAATACATACACAAACAAATGATACACAATAACACAGATACAAAATCTATAAAAATTCACAAGTCACAACAATACATACACAGATACAAATGATACACAGACAGACAAATACAAAATCCATCACAAAAATACATACACAGATACAAATGATACACAGATGACAGATACAAATTCCATAAAAATTCACAATTCACAACAATACAAATGGGACATTATATACACATCTCCAGATTTTTCCTTGCCAAACATCATAACTGGTGTAGCCCACTCCTTCAGTCCTTTGCCAGTTTGAGGTGTGCTTGTTGACAGAGACATGAAACAATCAAAAGAGACATGAAACAATCAAATAATGATACATGAAACATAAAACATTAAACTCTCAGTCTCAGTACATAAAACAATTATTTTGAGCCTTTACCTCTGTTTGATTAATGAAGGGAGACGATGAGCAACTGAATGAACATCACTGATTGAAAGTGGCGGACTTAGCACACATTGAGAATCTTGAATGTGGCATATTTAGCACACATTAAGAATCGAAACACTCAATTTTTTCAAGCCTAAACAGAACCCAGATAGTCAAATCCAAAATCTGCATGATGGAGCAAGAGAAAGTATGGTTTGAAGTCTTTGAAGCTCAGATCAGATAGACAATTGTGCAATTAGTATCTGTCCACTTACTAATGCCATATCATCATATCATCATTGCAAGTATTTGAAGCTCAGATAGGCAATTGTGAATGTAAAAATGATGCATTCATTGCATTGTAGTAACTGTCCACTTACTAATGCCATATCATCATTGCAATTTTCTTTACATACTTGTTAGCAACTTATAATGGAATAAAAAAAATAACTGTAATACACAAACTATTAAAAATTAACATTGGCTAATTGTTACATATAAAGTGCATTGATATACTAATTTATGTATAAACTATAAAAGTGGTAGTGCATATAATATGTAAATGTGTAAACTTGGGGCCTGGCTACCAATTTACCAATTTACATATAATGTGTAAACCTGGGGCCTGGCTACCAATTTACATTTCAGTGACACTGTTTAATATTACATAATCCAAAATGATGCAGTGCATTGTTTAGTGAAAACTGAAAACAATAATTTCTTCAAGTCGAAGTCGAAGTCGTCATTACTCTTAGCATTCTTCAAGAGAAAATCAATAGATGCAATCTCTTCAAAAAACTTGTTTGAAGTGACATATAAAGAGCCCGACACACGTAAGGTGAATTCATAGAAATGTTCTAAAAACGTACACAACCTTCTCACATTCATCCAATCTTGTTCGGTTGGAAACAAATTCTCACCCTCAAGTTCTCTTTTGAATGAAAGGTCTTCGTCTTGGAATCTCTCAAAGGCACTTTGAAACCTTTGGGCCGTATCCAACATCAAATATGTTGAATTCCAATGGGTGCTCACATCTAGACACAATAATTTCTTGCTTTCTATTTTTTCAATTTGAGCACAATATTTAAACTTTTGAAAACGTGAAGGTGATTGTCTAACATAGCTAATAGCTCTCCGGACACGAGCAACTGAAGAAGACATCATTTTTAACCCATCTACTACAACAAGATTGATAATATGTGCAATGCAACGCATGTGTAAATACTTGCATTGAAGAATACTATTTCCCCGTTGTGCAAACTTTTTGCTTAGATAAGCAATAGCAACGTCATTAGAGCTAGCATTATCAACGGTGATTGTAAAAATTTTCTCAATGCCCCACTCAATCAAACATGACTCAACTTCCCTCCCAATAGCCTCGCCTTTATAACTTGAAATTGGACAAAAGTTGATAATTCTTTTTTGTAATTTCCAAACTTCATTAATGTAATGTGCCGTAAGACACATATAGTTTATCTTTTGATTAGATGTCCATGTGTCCGTCGTAAGACACACCCTTTGATTGGACTCCCTAAAATAAGCCTTTAACTTAGTCTTCTCACTAGTATAAAGATTGTAGCAATCTCGTGCAACGGTCCATCTCGACGGTACACCAAACATCGGACATGCAATAGAAACAAAACGTTTGAAGCCCTCACCCTCGACAAACCAAAATGGAAGCTCATCGACAATTAGCATATAAGACAAGGCCTTCCTTACGGACTCTTGATTAAATTGCCAACTAGTGAGAGTTGACTTGCCTTTCTCAACACAATGCATACTCAATATTGATTGAGAAGGACCTTTGTGCTTTGGATTAAGGGGACATATAAGCCAATGATTTCTAACTGAGGAGGTCCCATTAATTATAGGGTGACAATAATACTGTTTTTTGCAGTAGTTACACTCTGCTTTTGGGTTCCCATTCTCTTAAAATTGTCTAAATTCATCCCAATAAACAGCCCTTTTTTCCCAATCCGTTTGTTTTTTGCTTTGAGTTTACAATTAATTGTGTTAGGGTCATTTGTGCCTTGGGAACTTGTTCCCCTCACAACCGGAACCTCAAGCTCAATAGGTTGAGCTTCGCTTGACATCTAAATAAACATGAAAACAAAAAAATATATTTCAATTCAAAAGCAAATTCACAAAATGAAACTGAAGATAAGAAAACGCACATTGCATGAGTATGATGTTGATGCCATGAACTTGACTTATTTGACGCAATAAATGACCTATTAATTTTTGATAGTAATTTTAGTATGAGAAAGTAATTTTAGTAAATAATATAAAAGATTTTAAAATGTGCCAAAATGTGCCAAATATTTTATTTTATTTTCAGATTATTACAACAGTTAGTTACAACAGTTTATTATTACAACAGTTTATTGTGCCAAATATTTTATTTTATTTTCAAATTATGATGTTTAATGTTGATACCATTGAAAATAAAATGTTCCAAAAAAAATTTATTGTGCCAACAGTTTATTATTACAACAGTTAGTTACAACAGTTTATTATTACAACAGTTTATTGTGCCAAAAAAAGAACTAAGAACTAATGTTCTCATAAATAAAATATTCTTCTCACTATGTAAAGATTATTCAATCAACAATAATTATTCAAAATTATTCCTATTAAGCTCTCCTTCATTTGACATCTAAAATCAAGAACTAAAAAAAAACAGATATTAATCAAAAAAATCAGATACTAAAAAATTAAGAACTAAAAAAAAACATTCAAAACAAGTTCAAATCATTCAAAACTCAACTACATACTAAAAAAACAAGAACTAATGTTCTCATACAAAATAAATTCTTCTCAGTATGCAATAATCATTCAATCAACAACAATATTCATTTGAGACTTTTAGCCTATAGGCAATCTGGCCATTGCGCGCTGCGACATATGTGCAAACTAAGCATTATAAGCAATAATTTGTCCTGCAAGTGCAAACTGTAAACTGGACTAATGACATATATTTATTCCAGAACACCCAAGATGCAAAGAGAGAATTCTTACAGCGATTCAAGCCAAGATAAATTCCAGAGCACCCACTTCAGATTGTTGAACATGCACACAATTCAACAATATACAAACAGTTCAAGAAAACACTTCAGAACCAGTACACTATAATTATTAAAATGCATATCTAATTTACAAAATATTTAGATGCATATATAATTCACAAAAAAATTACAAGAACATGCATGAAGCATATCTAATTACTAATTTACAAGAACATGTACATGCATATCTAATTTGCATATTTTATCAAAATAACTCTACTAATGTAACTGATCTACTCATCTGACAAATAAAATATTGCTAACAAGAGAAATAATAAATAAAGGAAATATATTGCTATAACCAGATTCCAGACTTTAAATATATTTTCATAAATAATAAATGAGAGAAATATATTGCCAGAAATAATAAGAAATAAGAAATGTATTACAAGTTACTGATCTACACATTTAATCTAAACATGAAACATTTGATCTAAACATGCATAATAAGAAACAGAAATAAAATATGTATAATTATGCTAAATATAATAAGAAAGTTTCTAAACATGCTGCATGCTAAAAATTTGATCTAAACAGAAATAAAATATGTATAATTATGCTAAACATTTGATCTAAACATACTGCATGCATAATAAGAAACAGAAACAGAAATACATTAACTAACATTTGTTATTTTTTACACATTTCATCTAAACATGCTGCATGCTAAAAATTTGTTATTTTTTACACATTTGATCTACACAATGTAAAAAATAACATATACTGCTAGAGAAATACATATTTTTATATACTGCTGTAAAAAATAACATATACTGGTAGAAAAATAACATATACTGCTGTAAAAATAACATATATTGCTAGAAAAATAACATATACTGCTGTAAAAAATAACATATAACAAGCACACATTTGATCTGCCACAGAAGTTCAGATCCCAACTATATTGCTAGATAAATACATATTTTTAAATGAAAGGTAGAGTTCAGATCCGTAGATCCCGACTCCAGAAAGGTAGAGAAGTTTAGATCCAATGTAAGAAATAAATAAAATATGACATATACTGCTAGAGAAAAATATTACCTAGCTATATTGCTAGATCCCGACTCCAGAAGTTCAGATCCATAGATCTAGAAAAAAAAATTAGAACAAGTTAGGAGAAACAAATAATAAACAAAAAATAAATGACAAATATTTTTTAAAATGGTAGAGAAGTTCAGATCCAGACCTTAGAACTTCAGATCCACCCTTCAGAAGTTCAGATCCAGACCTTAGAAGTTCAGATCCAGCCTTCAGAACTTCAGATCCAGCCTTCAGAAGTCAGAACTTCAGATCCAGAGAAGAGAGGCGGTGAGAAGAGGCAGGACTATCAGATCCAGCCAGCCGACGGCGGTGAGAAGTCAGAACTTCAGATCCAGTTCAGATCCAGCCAGCCGACGGCGGTGAGAAGTCAGAACTTCAGATCAAGTTCAGATCCAGCCAGCCGACGGCGACCAGCGGGGTCCGGAGATGAGAGGTGAACTGGTGAAGTTAGGCTGTTAGGGTTTTGGGGGAGGGGGGGAAGGGAAGACCGGTCACCGGAAGAGAAAAGAGAGCGGCAGCAGGGATCTGAGTGAGGACTGAGGGAAAGGAAAGGGAAGGAAAGGAAATGAGCGGAGACCGTAGAGAAAGGAAATGAGCGGAGACCGGAGAGAAAGGAAATGAGCGGAGAGAGAGAGAGAGAAATGATATTATATACCTAGGGTTAGGACTGAGGGTATTTTGGTACTTACACTGTGTAATTCGGTTTTCGGTTTTTACCCGAAACCGAATTCAAAATCCGAACCCGAAACCGATAACCGATATTATTATTTTCTAAACCCGAATCCGACCCGAAACTGTTTTGAACCGAACCGAATAGCCTATTCGGTTCGGTCCGGTTCGATTTAATGTTTAAAACCGATTAATGCTCAGTCCTATGTAATTCCTCGAATCCATATGATGTTTCATTTGGAAAAGACCCTCTAGTGCATGTAGGACCAAATAGGTCTTCTAACCGAGAAGAAGAATGCCAAAGATTCGATATCCAAAGCTTTCTGAGGGTCCTTCAAACATAGATACTCTATCCGTCCACCACAAAATTCAAGCCACATCCAATATTTCATTGTAATATATAAAGTATCTTTTCTTTTTCTTTTTTTTCCAAATTCCTATATTTGTTTTCTAATTCTTGCGTGGAAAATATATTAGGTTTTCGTGGCGTAGGATTAGTTATATGTGGAATTGGACTCTTACTTGTTTTGAGGACTACATCTACTTTTGAGGACCACGTAAAGTCCATAGATTTTATTCGGGATCCAAGGAGACCAGTGTCCGATTCTTGGGTCCAAACAACCACCCTAGAAAAAAGAAAAAAAAAAATATTTGTGAGATTCAATACACAATTTGAGCTTAGTAGCGTGCATGGCTGCAGAGAATGATAAAAAAAAAAAAAAAAAAGGATAAAAAAGCAATAATTAACTTATTGAGTAGGACTTGTTTTCTCTTGACATTGCCATCTTCTTCCCCCATTAAGAATGATCCTAAAATACACGGCCCCTTCCCTACCGAGAGAGGAGCCCTAGTCGGTCTCGCTATCAACCAATGGAGAGTCCTTTTGGTGAAACACAGGAACAAGTGGTAGCAAATTCATCCTCAGACCACGCCATATAAGGAAATTATTGATTGGGTAGTAGGTGTCCTTATCCCATGAAAACATCCTCAACATCACCCATGGGTCCCACACACTGTCACTATGGGCCCCACCGTACCCCCTTGCTCTTATCTATATTCACGAATGCCCCATATTGCTCTCGCGGAGCGGTTGGTTGGTTGGTTGGTTTTGTTATAGAGGACGATTTAATCAAACACCTAACGGGATGACAGCGAACTAATAATTGGGGGCAAAATAGTAACTTCAATAATTCTTTTTTTGCCAGTTCTCCTTGAAGATCAAAAAATCGAGTCTATGTGATTACCCAGATAAGATATAAGACGCCGACTGGATGATGGAAGATAAAAAAATCGGACAATGGACCAACAAGATATGTACAGCATGTACAAAGTCAAATACGAAATATCGGTTCACGTAAAAAAAAAAAAATTTGAATTGGAAAAAAATGTTCTCGTTGGTTCTCTTTTTTGAGTTAAATTTTCTAACTTGTCCTTTTGGGTTTTAATCTGGAACTACTACTCCAGTGGGGACCAATTCAATTCGGGCCTGAAATTTCTGATTTGGTCCTCCAATATTTAATTTTGGTCTCTGGCATTGTGGGGATAGCAAAATAAATTAAAATCACCTGAATTCTAGAAATAAAAAATATTAAAGTTCTTGTGGTCCCTCCCAAATTCTTGGCAGTTGTCTTCTGGAAGGGTATTTAATTTTTTTGGTTAGATGTTTTGGCATTTTAATTTTGCTACTAAAAGCTAAAACAAAGTTGACGTTGATTGCTTGAAAAATAAATTTGTTATTTCTTTTTTTAGAAAGAAATAAGTAAGCTAAAATTTAAGGAAGTGACGGTTGTTTTCAGTCGTATTAGTGTGCTGAATTATCTACAATGAGATCATGGTATTAATAATACCTCTTAGCTTAAGCGGTTATGAGGTGGAGACATAAGACCCAGACTCTATACTGTCGTGTAAATGTTCGATTTTTTTTATGGGAGCATAATTATGAAAATAATTAAGGAATTATTAGTTCAGGACTGGAGTACTATGATGAGAGCCAAATCTGAAGGATGCGGTAATAACATCTTTCAAAAGAGTACAAAAAATTATTTCCAAAATGTTTTTGTTTTTTGCTTTCTTGAAAACCTACAACAATCTAATACATTTTGTATCTGGTAGATTGTTTGATTGGTTAGCACCTTGAAAAAAAATGCACATAATATATATTTTGGTAAATTACAAGAAACTTCCTTGTGGTTTGGACGATAATCATCAGAAACCCCTACTGTTATTTTCCCCCCATCAAGTTGCTCATTTCCATTTCTACTCTTATAGTAAGACTTAAAAACAGCTCAAAATTGAGCCATCTAAGCATTTGTAAATTATCCACCATTTATTAAAAAATTAAAAATTCGAAAAAATTGTTGAAAAAATTTAAATTTGTTAAAAATTGTTGGTGTTTTTGCCTTTGAACTAGTGAAAGTTAGTCTCATATTGGTTACGCCACCAAGTAGGTATCTCAATATAATGCTTTGCTTTTTTTGAGGTATGCACATGGGTGTCATATGTGAGTATTTTTCTATGAGAAAAAAAGATTAACTTCTCATAAAAGCATTTATGCTTTTTGTCATGCTCTTGGAATATTTCCATTGGAGCTAAGTCCCAAAGGGGCTTAGTGACTCGGACTCGAGACGGGCTCGGGTCAAGGGCGCAAAGTGACGTTTTGTTGGCGTACTCCCCATGAAAGCATTTATGCTTCTTGTCATGCCCTTGGAATTATTTCCATTGGAGCTAAACCCCAAAGGGGCTTAGTGACTCGGACATGGACTCGGGCTCAAGGGCGCAAAGTGGCACTTTGTTGGCGCACTTTGCACTTAACACATCAACATCGGCGTATGCACTTGTGGGCATTAGTTGCGCTCGTACGCTCGTTTTATGCGCAATTTGCATGCGCTGTTGCTAGAGTGGTTGCATGCACGGGCGCATGAGCAGGTAGCTGAGCGGGTGGCGGGCAATGCGCGTATGCGCGAATGCACTACTGCGCAAATGCGCCTCTGGGCTGCTACGCTGCTGAAATGCTGGCAGAGGCGGTTCAGATTCGGTTATGGAAAGATTGCGTCTTTAATGCAGATCCGATTTTATGAAATTTGAATTAATTTTGTTCTTATCTCTTTGTAACCGACTAAGGTGGCTAGGATCCTCTATAAATACTATATTCTCAACCCTCATTAGGAGATGATTTTTGAGACAAAAAGAGAGAGAGTAAAAGGGAGGTTGTTTGCTGCCACGAGGAGTCCAGGGAGTTCACGAGTCAGAAGAGGTGACACAAGCATTCCAGAAGTTCTTTGAGAACTTGCTGGTTCTTAAGAGCAGATCGTGTGGAGAGAATCTTGCTTTGAGCAATAGTGATCTTCATCACCCACAAATCAGATTTCCTTCTTCTTCTTCCTCTTCCTCTTCTACTTCTCCTCTAATTGTAACTCATTATGTTCGTCTACAACTGCGATTGCAACGAGGAACAAAGATTATTTTTCTAATTTTTGTGTTCTTGTAAGCAAATTGTAATCATAAATATTTTATATAGTGATTCGTTGGAATCAAGATCTAGGAAGGAAACTTGTTTGCTAAAGCTTCTGAGTTTCGAATACAACACCAGAATCAAACAGAGGGTAGACTAAAAAGTTTATCATTACCTCTATCCCTGATCGTGTTCAAACCATCTTTTGATTAAGCCTCGAGTCTAACAATCTCAAAGCAAGATCCGAAAAAAGATGGAGAATAACCATACAAACCTTATTGATACACGTTTTAACAAACTTGAGAAGATTGACGGGCTATACTTCTATTATTTGGTTGAGGAATGAGTCATCTGTCAAGTGATAGACGTGTGTTGCCAGATCCTGGATCACTACCAGAAAAAGTCAAATTAGCGACGTCTAAAAACGTCGCTAAATAACCAAAAATCGTCGCTAATTTGGTTTAACGACGTAATTAGCGACGTTTTAAAGCAGTCGAAAAAAACCAAGTCGCTAAAACAAAAAACGTCACTAAACGTCGCTATACCGACATTTTTAGCGACTTTAATGTGTCTCTAAATTTAGCGACGTTTAGCGATGCCGCGTCACTACATAGCGACGTTTATTGAAGTCGCTAAACGTCGCTAATTAGCGACTTATATAGCGACGTTACACCGACGTCTTTAATGACCTGGCAATACTGCCATGTCAGCAGTTTACGACGTACAACGACGATTTTAGCGACGTCATTAGCGACGTATTTAGCGACTTGTTACAGCATCGCTAATTAGCGACGTATTTAGCGACGTAAGTTAACGTCGCTAAACGTCGCTAAAAACGTCGCTAATTTTCAAAAAAATAAAAAAAATTGCATTTCTGGGTTTACCAACCCCCTTGGGTTCATTATCAGGTATATAATGGTAGTAGAAATAATTGAATAAAGAACACAGTAGCAGCTCCAAGAGGAAAATTTCTAGTGCACTGGGTAAATACAGGCCAAGTATCAGTCATCAGTTGTAAACCAAAATATAAATAATATAATAAAATTTGAAGAAAAGAAAGCATCCAACAAATCTCATCGTAAACGTAAAGAATATGGCAAATTTATATCCATACAATCGCATCCTAAATAATATAAAAAAAAATTCAGTAACTAACTATACTACTGCGGATCTGCAGGAGGCTGACCACCGGCGCGCTTGAAGGATAAGAACTCCTCATACTCGTCCCGTGGAATCGACACCGATGTCGATGGAGAAGGCAGTGACGTCGGTGGAGTCTGTGTTGATGTAGGCGCACCAGGAGGCCGTGCCCGCTCCAAGTCTGTAAGTCGTTGGTTGTAAGAATCCAGGGTAGATAACAGCCTCATACTGCTATGAACTATTGAATCCTGCATCATCGTCAGCCTCTCGCCCATTGATACCTGTGACTCCTGCAGCTCCATGATGTTGCGGTCATTGGCGGCTCTAATATCATTTGTCAATTCCCGGAGCTCCGTCATGCTGCGGTCGAGCATATCGAATCGTGCGATGAGCATCGGATCGTCCGCCTGCGGCTGGGACCGGGGCTGCTCCTCCATCCTTCGTAGCAACTTGTCACGGAGAGACGCAATCTGACGGTCAACGGCCTCCTGGACGGCCTTCTGGACTCTGGCCGATGACTACGAGGGCTGCGACTGTGAGGGCTGTGTGGAATGCGCAGCTGTCGGGGAGGCCCTAGATGACTGCGTCGCAATCAGGGTGCCATAGGAGCCCGTACCGTAGTACGTACCCCTCTGGAGACCACCAGCTACGACCACCCACAGGTCGTCCGCCGACGGAGCTGGAGCGGGCTGCGACGAAGTACCAGCCTCTCTAGGTGTAGGTGCACTAGCAGTCGCCTGCTCACGCAGCCTAAGATACTCGGCCTAGAAAGGTTTGGAAACTCGATAATTGTCTAAGTTATATTAAAATTAACACAAAGTAAAGTAATACTTACATAGGTCTGCGAGGCCCTCTCATCAATGAGATTTCCGTCCTTGCGATGGGTGGCCAAGAAGACGGTCACCATGTTGGCATCCTCACCCCTCTGTACCTGTTAAAAATATATTATTTAGTACTAAACTTAAACATTTTTTCCTAGTACCATTTTATGGTACTTATATTAAAATAATATAATTTAAAAGAAAAAATATACCAAACGACGGAAATGTTCCGTCATCGGAATCGAGCCACCACACCACTTGGCAGCATTCCGCCTAGCCGCCTTGGCCTTCTCAGACCTTTCCTTGTAGCTCGGATCGTCGAATCTAGCCCTCATCGCAGTCCACTGCTCAGGCGTGATCCAACCTTGGATCGGTTTTCCAGCACGATCATGAGCCTTCTGGTCATCCAGAGCATCTCGGATAAGCTTGGCGGCAACGGTCGAAAAGAGCCGCTCGATCAACTCGATCCGGTGCGTAGGATAAAAATATGTTTGCTACAATAAATAATTTAGTAAGTGAGCATCACGGATAAGTTATATAATATGCATAAATTAGAGGATTTATTTAATATACTTTTACCTGGAAGTGCGCAAACCAGAATGCCTTCCTCTCCTCCGGAGCCTCAGAGTAGTTGATCCAAGGGCCACCGTAGTTGTTCTTCAGAAATTGGCCCAGGCATCTCTGAACCGACGATGGACGATATCTATACAGAGATAATAATTTAGAATACTGAAAAAGTCAATATACGATGAATAAAGAAATATACGATATATATTATACTAAACCATCTAATTGACTTACTTTGTACCGTCGGCCCAAATCTCTGTCCTCGTCTCCTCCGGAGGTGCGCATGGAGGATCTTGCTGATGCTGGGACAACGTGGGCACGACCTCCTCGACATGCTCATCTGTCCCTATGGTTCCGTTAGCAGGAGGAACACTGGACGAGGGTGTACTATCACGCTTGGAACTACTCGTCCCAACAGTCGGAGATGTGAGTGATCGATATGCTGGAGTACTGGGCGACGATGATCTGGAACCCACAGTAGGCAGTACCGGAGGAGCATTTTGTCTACCTCGGGACCTGCCGAATCCTCCGTGTCATCCTGTCATATCTGATAACAACATATGATGAATATAGAGAAACACAAATATATAGTACATTCTACAGTCGAAATGTGATGCATATCTCTATCTCAAAGCATTCTACAGTCAAAATATAATACATATATTCGTTAATGGAATATATTTTACAGTCAAAATATAGTTATATTCTACTTCGTCAATTTTTCAACCTTGATCTACATTCTACAGTCAAAATATAGTTACATTCTACATGCAATATATTTTATTTTCAATCATCTTCAGAAAATTCATCTTGTTTGCCTTCCTCGTCCTCCTCTTCCTCTTCCTCGTCTTCACTTTCATCTACTTCGTCTTCATCTTCGGATAATTCTATATCTTCTACATTATTACTCGTGTAATGAGTAACTTTCGTTGAGTCCACATCTACAATATTTGTTACAAGAGGTAGATCGTCCTCCTGATAAGCTATTTCGTCAATGTCAAAGGTATTTCTAGATTTTGTCTTGCATACTGCCCACCAATCCGACCTCGCTGTCCCCCGTCTAGGATAAGTTATGAAGTACACTAGCTGTGCCTGACTTGATAGGACAAATGGTTCGTAGCCTTGATATCTACGCTTGTAGTTTATATCCACAAGGCCATGCTTGTCAATTTTCCAACCTTGATCTTGAATCGGATCGAACTATTCACACCTGAATAGCATGATATTAGCAGGTTCTGTGCCATAATTATATGTTAACTCCACAATCTCTTGTAAGATGCCAAAAAAATCATTGCCCGGATTGACGTCTTTGTAGTTCGAAGATTTGATACACAAAAACTATTTTTCATGGAATCAAGATCCAGAAAGCTTTCTTTGATAGGAGCATTTGTTGACTTGAACCTGAACCCATTCACACAGAAACTTGGCCATATTTTTATGGCAGTAATTGGTCCCTTGGCTAGAGTTCTAATAGATTCAGTCTCGGGTGTTATTAGACGATCGACCTAAATACCAAAGTAGCGATAATAAGTTATTTATTTTGCAAGTACAGAAATAAAAAGTAATTACCAAGCATCTTACATATGCGCTCAACCAAGAAGGAAAATGGCATCTCATATCTTGTTCTACTTCTTCGTCTGTTATGTAGGGTCTAACCAACCTCAACTCATCATTATATGTGCTGAAAAAACAATGAAGCAACTGCTGATTAGTAGCATAATAGTATCTTATACTATTACATTGAGATAATGTAAATATGGACGTATTAATTACTTACCCCTCTAGCTTCTCCACTTTATCCTCGTCGTAATTGAGTAATATATACAATTGAGCAGCCCTTAGGTCATCGTCATTCAAATATCTCTTCTTTATTTTTCCTGAAGGCTTTCCGGACGCATTGAATACTTTGAGTATTGCATCATTAGATTCTTGATATGCGTCATCGTTTCTCGGAGCTTTCGTCCTATTAATAGCAACATGCGGTTTGAAATACGTCGAGCAAAAGTTTATAATCTCCTCGAGAACATAAGCTTCACAAATAGAGCCCTCAACCCGTGCCTTGTTTTTTACTTTTCTCTTTAGGTGATTCAGATGCCGCTTAAAGGGGTATATCTACCGATAACCGACAGGACCACCAACACGTGCCTCATAGGAAAGATGAATTGGCAAATGCTCCATAGAGTCAAAGAATCCAGGAGAAAACACCTTCTCGAGCTTACATAGTGTTACCGCAATGTCCTTTTCTTGCTTTTTTAGACGATCGACGAGCAACTTAGTACAACAAAGATCTCTAAAGAATATGCTCAGCTCTGTCAATGGGTCCCAAACGACCTGCGGTAAGAATTCCCGAAATGCAATCGGAATTAACCTCTCAATGAATACGTGATAATCGTTGCTCTTCATGCCCACCAGTTTGTTCTCCTTGAGGTCGATGCATCTTCTCAAGTTCGACACGTACCCGTCTGGAAACTTTAGACCCTGAATCCACCTACAAAGTCTACCTTTATCCTCTTTCTCCAGTGAGAAAATTGACTTAGGTTTCTTTAACTTTCCATTCCCCTCCTCTATCAAATAAAATGCAGGACGTCTGCATATTTCTTCTAAGTCCAACCGGGCCTTCGGATTATCTTTCATCTTTCCCTTTACCTCCATTACAGTATTAATTATGTTATCAAACACATTCTTCTCGATATGCATGACATCAAGGTTATGTCTGATCAGATTGGTGCTCCAATATGGCAGATCCCAGAATATACTCCTCTTCGTCCAGTTATGGGTGCGACCAAATCCGTCATACTTGTACCCCTTAGCAGGCTCTTCGATAGCACTTGGTAAATCTTTTACCTCTTCCCATATCATGCATCTGGGCCACCTTGGCGGTGGATTGGCCTTCTCCACAACTCCCGTACGAAAAGCATTCCGGTTCCTCCGGTACGGATGATCCTTCGGCAAAAATTGTCGATGACAATCGAAGAAGCACGGTTTGCCTCCGTGTTTCAAACGAAAAGCCTGAGTACGGTCCATGCAATACGGACATGAGAGACGACCATGGGTGCTCCATCCCGATAATATTCTATAGGCCGAAAGGTCGTTGGTGGTCCACATAAGTGCTGCCCTCATCTAAAAATTCTGCTTTCTAGAAACATCGTACGTGTTGGCACATACTTCCCACAGCTGATTCAACTCATCTATCAAAGGCTGTAAATACATATCGATTTTCCTCTTTGGATTGTTCGGACCCAGGATAATAACGGTTAGGAACATATACGGAGTCTTCATGCACATCCAAGGCGATAAATTGTACAGAGTGAAGATCACAGGCCAACACAAATACTGGGAGCCCGAAAGTCCGAATGGGGTAAAACCGTCAGAGGAGAGCCCCAATCTGACATTACGTGCTTCCTCGGCAAAATGTGGATACTCTCGATCAAAGTGCTTCCATGCTTCTCCATCGGATGGATGATCCAATACTCCTTCAATCTATTTTCGCCTGTGCCAACTCATGTTTTCTGCAGTCTCCTTAACCATAAACAACCGCTGCAACCATGACGTCAAAGGCAAGTAGTGCATTGAATCGGTAGGCTTCCTTGCACCAACATAATTTCCTCGAACAGTGGCCTTGTAGTGACCAACACCACAGAATCTGCATGTATCTTCATCCGTGTCGTCTTTGTCGTACAACATGCACCCGTTGCGACATGCATCAATTTTCTCGTATCCCATCCAAAGCGATCTCACCATCCTCTTAGATCGATAGAAGTCTTTAGGCAACTTTGCACCCTCGGGCAAGATCTCTATAATCAAATCGAGCAGTCGATTATAGCATTCTTGTGATATGTTAAAATCGGACTTGATGCTCAATCATCTTGTAACCACCTCCAACGGTGAATGATCCTCACAACCAGGATATAGTGGAGTCCTTGCATTCTCCAACAACTCCATAAACTTTGCAGCATCGGCATTCGGTGCCTCCTCAGCTGTGTCATAATTGTCCGGATTGAAACTAGGTCCCGCCGTATCATAATTGTCCGGATTGAAACTAGGCCCCGCCGCATCATAAACCATGTTCACCAATCCGTCGTCGTAGGCATCGTGGTCGTGGATATCCATTTACGGCTCCACGTAAGGTTTCGACTCCGATGCTAGAGATATAAGTTCTCCGTGCGCGGTCCACTGATAGTAATTCGGCGTGAAGCCCTTCGAGTATAAATGATATATAACTTCCACTTCTGGATGATATTTTCTGTTGCGATATCTCATACATGGACACTTAATTTTGGTACCGTCCATGTACTGAGGGAACGCCTTGGCGAACTGCAGGAACTGCTGTACACCATCAATGAATTCATCCCACACACCGCACATGTCATCAGGATGATGGTTGTACATCCATGAACGATGACGCAGATAGTAATTCATATCCATTTCTAGATACTTCTGCAAAATTGACAGTATGTATCATATAAATCATTACATATAGTGATTTATCACCTAATTTCATAACTTAACCATACTATAAAAATTATAACTGATATAATACATACTTTCATTTATCAAAGTCTAAAATAAGCAATATTCAAAACAAGTGACCATTTATCAAAGTCTAAAATAAGCAATACTTTTATTTCATAACTGATATAATACATACTTTCACTCTAATTGAACTGCACTGCACTGATCACTCTTACCAATTAAATCCATGATACCATAGTATCAGTTAAGGGCTGTATTGGCATGCAACAAGTGACCGGTGAACACCTACCCGATACTGTGGTTATACAGTGCATGATTAAAGTGTGAGTTTTTTCTCGAAATTCAAAGCCAAAAAGAGTGACTAATAACTTCCCAACTGAGTTTGTCATAGGCCTTGGACATATCTATTTTCAGAGCAAAGAAGCTATTCTAAGAGCTTTGTTTGGATATAGTGTGAAATAATTCCTGGGCTATTATCACATTATCACATATTTGCCTTCCAGGGACAAAGGCATTTTGGAATGGAGATATCAATTTGTGGAGGACGGATCGAATCCGATTAGCCAAGATTTTGGTAATAGTCTTGTAGATGACATTGCAAAGTGAAATTGGTCGAAATTCAGTATGTGGAAGCTTTTGAAGATTTAGTAGCATCAGTATGTGGAAGCTTTTGAAGATTGAGTAATTTTTTCTCCCCTTCTTAATCTCTTCCTGGAGGTTACCAATCCGCTTCCTTCCCCAGTATTTTGGAGTCGGCGGGATCTTTTTCAACTTAGTTTGGATGTCTGTATACTGCGCTACAGAGTTCCATTTGCTCTCGAACCGAACCCTAACCCCATGTCGAAAAACCTAACCCTAACCCTAACCCCATGTCAAAAAACCTAACCCTAACCCTAGGTCCTTATCATGTCTGTGTCAGTGTGTGTGTGTGTGCCGTGTCTCTATCACTGTCTGTGTGTGTGTGTCGTATCTGTATCAGTGTCACATATGTTTTGTGTGAGAGAGAGAAAGAGAGAGAGAGAGAGAGAGAGTTAGGGTTTACCTAGAGCTCGAGGAGGAGGAGGGGGATGCCGGAGTAGCCGCGGTGGAGAGGCGGTCGACGGAGCAGGCGGTCGATGGAGCGGGGGGGGGGGAATTTTTAGGTTTTAAATTTTCGACAGATGGGGAAAAATGAAACCGAGCCCTAATTAACCAAAATTTAGCGACGTTTAGCGACGTCAAAAAAAGACGTCGCTAAATTAAACTTTAGCGACGTTAATGACGTCGCTAAACACATTGTTAAATATTTTTAATATAAACGTCGCTATATACGTTGCTAAACGTCGCTAATTTAGATATATTAGCGACGTGTAGCGACCAAAATTGAACTTATAGCGACTAATCTTTTAAAGACTGAATAAAAGTCGCTAAACGTCGCTAAATGTCGCCAATTAGCGACGTCTAGCGACGTTTTTACATGTAGTCGCTAAATTAGTGACGTTTTTATATGGAGTCACTAAAAAACGTCGCTAATCCCGCTTATTCTAGTAGTGGATCAACCATTCCTGCGGATAGAGGTGAACTTGATCTGACGTCGATGGAGACCACATTCCAAGAGGAAGGGATACGATATCTGATGCAAGTTGGCGCATGAAGATGTCTGATAAAGTTGCCGCATGAAGAAGTCTACTGCTCTTACCGAAGAGAGACTGATACTATGCATGAGCTACATCTGCGCATAGCAATAGTTGGCACATGGCAGAACTCAGTGCATACCAGTATCGGGGCAGGGCACTCACTGCGCATGGCCGGCTCAGTATAGTGTAGTCACTGCGCATGGCGTCCTTAAGGCGCAAGGCAGGACTTGGCATATGGAATCACCCTTGTGGATGGCTCTGAAGTAGGATATGCACATAAGGCTATGTTCACCTTGGCGCATATCTCTTCAAGCATTAAGGACCATAAGAACGAGGATTGCGGATCCAATTTTAAACAAAAATAGCAAGGTAAAAGATTAAATTGGTTACCTTGATTACTTAACTTGGTTGCTATGATTGCGTAGGTTAAGTCATTTGGCGTGATTGTTGACAGGTGAATGGACACTAGTGCATCTTGCCACGAGAGCTCTAGGAAGAGCATTTTACCAAGGTCAAGCCTATCACTGAAGAAGGTCGAAGGTCTCGATAGCGAACAATGATCAAGTAAAGAATCTGGGGATTGGGACCATGGTTCTGGACTTTGAGAAGTTACTGTGAAAGGAGTACGTGTAGCAAAGTACCAGTGATTACCAAGGACCGGATCTTAGGAAGTCTGTTGCAGACTTGAGGGTGAACATCAATGGTTGCCAGATGGTGATATCTTGGTAGGAGACATACTTTGAAATAAGGCTTTTAGTATCAGATGGATGTTCGAACTTCTTCTTGTGAGTAGTCTCATTATAAGAGTTGTGGGACACCAGACTATGACATGTACTCCGTACCGCAAGATGTCTAGTCTAGGGTTTATCTCCAAATGTAAGGGTAAGGTATTGAAGAAGTGTGAGGTCTGTGCGCAGACAAAGATCACAAAAAAAGGTTCAAACTGGTAAACCGAAGCATAAATCTTCTGGAGTTGGTGCACTCAGATATCTGTGACTTCAAGCAGTTCTCCACAAAGGCCAAGATGGAGTACTTCATTACTTTCATCAACGACTACTCGAAGTGCGCATTCGTTTGTCTTCTCAAGTCAAAAGATGAAGCATTCGAGAAGTTCAAGGAATTTAGGGCTGAGGTTGAACTTCAAATCGAAAAATAACTCTAGCGACTCAGAAGTGATCGAGACGGAGAGTATAGGTCTATTGAATTTATATCATTCTACAAAGAATATAAAATTGTCAATGAGACAACTGCTCCGTAGTCTCCTCAATCAAATGGAGTAGCTAAGAGAAATAATAGGACGTTGATAGAGATAATGAATTCAATGTTATTAATTACGGGTCTTCCAAACTGCTTCTGGGGAGAAGCTGCGCTTATAGCTACTTTTATTCTGAATAGAGTGCCGTACGAGACTTCCTATGTCACTCCTCATGAACTCTTGTTCAAGAAAAGACCCAACTCGAATGTCATTCGTGTGTGGAGGTGTCTGGCGTATGTAAAGTTATACACTTGAAGATTCAGAAGCTGGGTATAAGGACTACGAAGACAATCTTCCTGGGTTATGCTGAGAAGAGTGATGTTCGGAGGCTTCTTAATAAAGAATTAAATCATATCATCGAATCTCGTGATGCAGAATTCTTTAAAGATAAATTTGCAAGACACAAGAACATTGTTATCATGAATATTCTAGAGAATAGTATGTGTGCACAGGAGGCTAACGCTTCCAATGAAGATGTAGTCAAAGAAGAAGTTGTCATTCCAATGTCAACGTTCGAACCAAAACTCATAGAACCAATAGCTAAGTGAGTGAGGAGACAAAAGGACTTTGAAGATTATTTTATCACTATCATGTGGAAGCTGATCCGCTTACCTATAATGAAGCGATGAAGACCAGAGACGTTGTCTTCTGGAGGGAGGCTATCAATGATGAGTATGACTCAATAACCTCCAACAATACTTGGGTGTTGGTCGATCTACCTGAAGGAGCTAAACCAACTGGATTGAAGTGGATCTTTAAGAAGAAGATGAAGTCGATGGAACTGTTGAAAAGTTCAAGGCAATGCTGGTTGCCAAGGGGTTTTCTCAAAAGTAAAGGATCGACTACATCGACATATATGCTCCAGTAGTGCGGATGACGACCATCAGGATATTGATTGCTCTGAGTAAAATTTATAAGTTAGTTATTCATCAGATGGATGTTTAAACAACATTCCTGAATGGAGAGTTGACCAAAATAATTTGCATGCAAGAGCAAAGAAGGATTTGTCGTTAAAGGGCTTGAAGAAAAAGTTTGTAAGTTGGTAAAATCATTATACGGTCTGAAGAAAGCTCCCAAAATATGGTATGAGAAGTTTGTTAAAGTCAAAAGATCAAACGGCTACCGTGTCAGTGAGACGGACAAGTGTGTTTACACAAAGTTTGCTGACGGAAGAGGATTCATCGTTTGTCTGTATGTAGACGACATGTTGATCCTTGGTACGGATCTAGCATGTGTCACTGAGACAAAGAATTTTCTCTCATCCAAGTTCAGTATGAAGGACTTGGGGGAAGCTGATGTTATCCTGGGAATCAAGATAATCCGGAGAGACACTGGAATGGTGATGTTACATCGAAGATGTTCACATGCTATGAATATCAGGATTATTCTAGGATCGATACTCCGTACATATGTGACAAGAAGCTGAAGCTAAATCCTAAAAAAGTGTCAGACAGCTAGAATACTCAAGCGTCATCGAAAGTTTAATGTATGCAACAACTCCCACAAGGCCTGACATTACTTTTGCCATGGGAATGCTGAGTGGATTCACGAGCAACTCAGGTATGGAACACTAGAAAGCTGTGAAGAGTGTAATGAGATATCTCAAAAGGACTCAAAAGTATGCACTGCACTACAATGGATATCCGAAAATAGTGGAAGGCTTCAATGATGCAAGCTGGTGTTGAGAAGTAGAGAGCGAAAGGTCCACAAGAGGATACGTCTTTTCCATGGGTGGACTGCTATATCGTGGAAGTCAAAGTAGCAGACTATGCTCTCTCATTCTCGATGGAATATGAGTTTTATGCACTAGCGGCTACAGGAGATGAAATATAATGGCTTCGGAAGCTCATGTATGATCTTTCATTGGTTGGTGCACAGATTCTCGCGGTACCGATATATTACGACAAACAAGAGACTACAGCGGTGGCATCAAATGACCTCTTCAATGGTAAGAAGAGGACTGTGCGGCTAAGGCATATGGCAGTGAATGATCTGATCAAGACTGGAGTCATTGCCATGATTGATGTTCGAATCCCTGATAACCTAGCAGATCCGTTCACCAAGGATCTCAAGTGCCAGCTGTTCGAGGACACAACAATCAAAAATGGGCTTGAAGACATTCTAATATTGTCTCTTTGTAATTCTACCATAAAGTTTTATGCTATTAGTTCAAATAAAAATTTACTAGGCATTTAGTTTTTTGTTCAAAGAAGGATCATTGACTGAGAAAATATCAGGTACAGTGGGTAGTCCTCAAGCACATTGTGGGATAAGTACCCGAAACCATTGTGGTCTACTATTTGTTGTTGAATAGAACACTTCTTGTGGGAGGATGACTTTAATGCCTTAATGAGTTCTCGGGCAGAGTGAATGTCCTGTATGCTTTTCAAGAAGCACAATAGCAGCACTACAAAGGAGTGTAAGGTCGCCATGCTACAGTGGGTCTCACTATGAGGTTCCTTGATAGGGTAATGCCTCGGCTTCGTGAGCCATTTCACAACAGTGTTGCACCGCACATAGGCAGGTAGCCTAATGTTGTAGAATAAAAAGTTGTAGGTAGTATTACAAAGAGGCCGGTGACCTCATATTAGAGTGGTATGATACCACCAAGAGGCAAAAGATATAAATCCTCGGCTACGCGAGCCATGTCATAACGGCGTAACACCGCAAGAAAGCGCAAGACTTCATATTTGGTAGTTTGGAACTACAAAGAGTATAAGACCTCATGCTATAGTGGATGACACAATGATAAGGTTGAAGCCTCGACTTTAGGCCATGTTATAGCGTCGTAGTACTGCAAGAAAGTGCAAGGCTTCATGCCAAGGACTCTTTAAAAAAACTTACCTAGAGTGTATGAAAAGTGATATAGGCCGTCTCTTGAGAAAAAACTTGTAGACGCCCAAAATACATACACCAAAACAAAGCATGCACTAGGCCATTAATGTGCAACTGGAAATACAGCTGATGTCGTTGTGTTAGTGGAAAGAATTGCAACTATGGTGCAGAATTCAATACTTAGTCCATTCTTGTATCATACTGTTATTTGACCAATACGAAAAGATTGAAGTCAAAGTGATATCTATTCTAATACATGAAGGGCAGTTACTGTGAGGAACGCTCAACCCATATATTGAGATATATGAGAGATTGTTGGTATTTTTTTCTTTGGACTAGTGAAAGATAGTCCCACATTAGCTATACCACCAAGTGAGTATCTGAATATAATGCTTTGCTTGTGTTGAGGTATGCACATGGGGTGTGGTGGGGCACTTGGGTGCCATGTGGATGTGTTTTCCTTGGAGAAAAAATGATTAAATCCTCATAAAATATTTATGCTTTTTGTTATGTTCTTGGAATTATTTCCATTGGAGCTAAGCCCCAAAGGGGCTTAGGGACTCGAACTCGAACTCAAACTCGGAATCGGACTCGAACTCGGACTCAGAGTCGGACTCGGGATCAAGGACGCAAAGTGGTGCTTTATTTACGCACTTTGTACTTAGTACGTCAGCATCAACGCATAGCACCTGTGCGCATTAGTTGCGCTCGTTTCATGCGCGAGTTGCATGTGATGTTACTAGCATGGTTGCATGTGCGGGTGTATGAACATGGTATACACCTTTAAATTTGAAAGCTCTAAGAGAGATTTATTTAATTAGCAAACGAAAATAGAGTACAGAGAAGTCCTAGGAGACAATCTAAGTACAAATTTATTTTCTGCGGGGTGACGATGGAGGCTTAGGAGTGTAGCAACTCTCTTTACTCCATAGATGATCCGATGTTGGAGGAGGAAGCTGTTCTCTTTTTTGCTCTTGCTTGACTATAGGTTCGTAGATAGCCGGAGGGGTCTGTATTAGTGTAGTACCCTACTATTTATAGTCATCCCGGAGTACACATATGTTGGGCCACATGGATGCTGGAGGGTGCTATATGTCCCTTCTTAATAGGATGCAACTGCACCTGTGAGCGGGCCAGGCTGTCACGTGGGTGCTTATTGAGATTTTATGTTGCTGAATATCTGGGTGGTTATCGTCCCTTGTGGGCGTGACTGGGTCAGCTTGACACATAGTCCGCACTTGGTTGGAGAGACTCACTCTTGTCGTAAGAGCAAGACTTGGTCTTCATGGAGTCTGAAATATACGTGGCCAGAGACTCATAGGACGCATGGAGTCTGGGACGCATAGAGCCAGAGACGTATGGGACCGCATAGAGTTTGGGACACATGGGGCCAGAGATGCAAGGGACTCATGGAGTCTGGGATGCATGGGGTCAGTTGTATTATACACGTGGCACTGTACATCCATTGAGAGTGAAGTTCTGAGCTGACGTGAGACCACTGTCATTTTGTGTGTTCACATTTTTTGAGGCATTCAAAAAATCTTCTTTTGTTCAAATTCTATGTCAGAGACCATCCTGCTGATGGGACGCTATGTTAGGTCCCTCTGCGGCCAAGATGCTTTAGCTGATTGGGACGCATGGATGTCATCTTTCTTTGCCGCAGGAAGACTCTGCGGCCTGATCTCTTCTGAGCTTTTGTTTTGTGACATAGGGTTGCATGGATGCATATTTTTAATGCTTCTACAAGACTCCCTTCAAAGTTTTCAAACTGATAAGTTTAGAATACTTTGAATAAGAAGCTTGAAGGAAGAAGGACTTTTGGCCGCATGGTTGGAAGGTCGCATGGACGTTGGGCCACATGGGCGTTGGGTCGCAAGGGCGAGCACTTCCAGGCTATCAAATCGTCATTAACTGATAGATTTATTTCAGTTTTTTAGTGGATCTCCTTTGGGATTCTGCGCCATCTCCTTACGTGGGGCCCGAGGCATTAGTTTTCGAGGAGATTAAAGAGGATCTCGTAAATGGATGCGTCAGGTTCATCCTCATAAATGTTTTGGTTTACTGCCTTAATCTTTTCACGTGACTTTTTAAGCCTATAAATAGGTGGTTAGGAGGAGAGAGAGAGAGAGGGAGAGAGAGAGAGAGAGAGAGAGAACTTTATATCTCTGTTTCCTTTCTTTCTCCTGTGAGGGATGTTGAAGACTGCGGCTCTTTTCGTCGAGGAGTTCGCTGGGGGCGGCCTCGATCCGTAGCCTCCTGATGGAGGTAAGTGAGCACCAATCTTCTCGTATTTGGGCTGCCAAGGACATGGTCTTGCCGCGTGGATGAGAAGTCATCTAGGACGCGTGCAGACTCATTACAAAATTCTGCTGTATGTATGAACATGCACAGACTTTCCATAATGCCTTGTCGTACGGATGAGCACTCCTCTACAATATGCATACAAGGCCCATCTGAGGTTTGGTCGCATGGACTGCAGTATGCGCGCAGAGCCTACCTATGGCTTAGCCACATGGATAAGAAATCAGTCCATCTGCAGCTTGACCGCATGGATGAGATTTTCTCTTGCTCATGCATACGGTCTTGGCTATCTTGAGATGTCCCTTCTGTTCGTGGCTGTGACTTGGCAACGACAGGCGGCCGTTGTACATTTTGTAATCTCCGTTGGAGACTGATGTGTGTGTTCTTCTTATGCATCTCGGATCAGGATAGTCACTTCACGTCTTACTTTTGGAGGAGTTTGCAGGCTAGCTTGGGTACTGAACACAAGTTCAGTACCGTATATCACCCTCAGATAGACAAAAATTCAAAGAGGACTATCCAGACTCTCGAGGATATGCTATGCACCTATGTTTTTGATTTTGGAGGCTCTTAGGAGGATCATCTTTACTTGGTAGAGTTTTTTTACAACAACAGCTACCAGGCTAGTATCGAGTTGTCACCATTTAAGGTGTTATATAGACGGAGATGCCGCAATCCATTATCATAGGATTATATTGGAGAGGGTGCCTTATTGGGACCAGAGATGGTCGTGGATACAGCTGAGAAGGTGAAGCTCATCAGGGATAGACTTCGGGTAGCGCAGGACATACGACAGCATTGGGCCGATAGCTACCGGAGACCATTGGAGTTCAAGGTATAGATTTTGTTTGTATTGCTTGTGATTGCTTGTTTTTGATAGAGTGCTAAGGCTGTGTCTCGTGCTAGGTTGGTGATCTGGTATTCTTGGGGATTTCTCCGACACGAGGTACATTTCCTTTGGTGGAGGCGGGAAGCTTAGTCCATGATACATCGGACCCTTTGGTATTCTTGAGAGGGTCGGTGCAGTGGCCTACAGAGTAGACTTGCCGCCTATATTAGTGGGAGTGCATAACGTGTTCCATGTGTCATAGCTGAGATGGTACGTGACAGATGCTAGATATACTAGATCACTTGGAGATCGAGGTTGGTCCGACTCTCAGCTATCCAGAGCAGCCCGTGGAGATTTTGGACCGCAAGAAAAAGGTGCTGCGAAACCAGATGATTCCTTGGGTGTGCGTCGCGTGAAGGTATCACTCGCCAAGAGAGAGTACCTGGGAGCGAGAGGCCGAGATACACGAGCGATACCCTTATTTGTTTGAGCCGTGAGGTATAATTCTTTCTTGTATTTATTGATTGTTCTTGATAGTTAGTTTCTCCTTAATTTCGATGACGAATTTTTTTTAAGGTGGGTAGGATTGTCACCCTCACTTTTTCAGCAAGGGGTAGTTTGATAATTTGACATGGGTATTTAATTTTAAGAATATAATATTGAATAATTGTGTGATGATTGTATCATGCATTTAATTAAGTTGAGCTATGATTACTGGACTTGTATTAATTGGTTATTAGAGACTTGTGTCATGTGTTAATTATTTAGTTAAAAAGAGACTAGACAATATTTAGACTTGTCACATATGGACCTATTTAGATTTTTCAGGAAAATTAGTGAGCCCAACTTGGACCCAAGCCTATTAGTCATTCCCCTAATTAAATTATAAAAAAATTACTTTAATTACAGTTAGTTAGAGACTTCCAAAAATATCCATCATTAATTATTCCTCATAATGCAACATGTAAGGGCAACTTGGATATTTGATTTTGCTTGGAAAAGGGGAGAAGAGGCCAGCCACTATAGAGGGGGGGGGGGGTTCTTCTCTCTCTCCTCATTTATATTTTATTTCGATCCAAATTCTAGATCTATAATTTCTTATTTTTTCTCCATTAATTTTCTATATAATTCACCACTAATTCCTTCTCAAATTCATCACCTTGGAGTCTTGGAGCTTGGAGAAACAAGAAGCACAAGGAGGAAAAACTTTGGAGCTAGAGATCGTGTCCAAATCGTGTCCAATTATATTTTCATTTAGAATCTATCTCCCAATTGGTAATTCTTGAATTTTCCTCTCATTATGGCTTCTTAATCATGCTTTTCACCATTAAGAATGACCCCATGGCATAGGACTACCTATAGGAACAAGTTCTAGGCTATTTAACTATGTTTTGTGAGTTCTATGTGATATTTTATGTGCATGTTGGGAAAATTATGAATTTGAAACATCAATTGTGTGTCATGAGACCAATTAGATCTAATTAGACTTAGATCGGGGTTATGGGACTAGAAACGTGTCCATAATTGGATACATGTAGGCCATATCATGGTATTTTGGGATACTGTCCGACACGAAAACTTATTTTAGGTAATTTGTGTATGTGAGTGTATTTTCTCTTCAATTTTCTTTGTAGCTAATTATATTAACCATATATAGTTGTTATTAATATGTATAAATGATATTTGTGGTTGATTGTAGGTTTTGACTTAATTGGAGTGCGTATCTTGAGAGTATCCTAGTGTATCACACTAGTGCCCACCGCGTGTTTGATGTATTACCCATTAGTGTGTGTTAGTATATACATATTCTGATTTATATATTTATATATATATATATGTGTGTGTGTGTGTGTGTCTAAGTTTTGTGCAACATTAGTTATGTATGAGAGGTGTCTATATGTGTGATTGAGAGTGAGTACCAGGTGTGGTACCAAACGGTGTGTAGTAGTGTATACTATAAGGGAGAGAATGTTTAGTTTAGAGGTTGAATCGAGCAGTGCATAGGCTGCAAGGGCAAAGATATGAACCGTGTACATGTGTCAGTTGTAGGCTTGATGACGGAAGTGTTCAGGTTGAGAGGTTTGTATAGTGTATGGTACTTAGTGTTTTATGTAAGTATTGATACTTGGTGTATTAAGGGGCTTTGGATTTGCATTGGTATTCAGGCAGTATGCAGCAACTACAGTAGCAACCATGCATTGGAATCAAATACAATAGCAATCAGGCGGTGTGTAGGAATTACAGCATCAACCAGGCAGTGTGCAGCAACTGCAACCGCAATCAGGCAGTGTGTAGTAGCAATAGTAGCAATAACAGCAGTGGTAGCAACTTGTGGTTGCTTGCATTATAGCTATGGGGATTTAGGTACCCTGTGTGCCTGGAGTTAGGGTCGAGCTAATGAGAACAAGGAGCAGTAGCAGTGTACTTAGTACACTGCTATAGGAACAGCTGCAGTAGCATTGAAGGCAAGTTGCAGCAGCAACTTGCTGCCATGAAGAGCAGCAACTGTAATAACAAGATGTAAGGTGGAGATGATTTATTAGTTGATATAGGGTGGGTTCAGTTTAACAAGGGGGTATCGCCCAAGTATATGTGTAGTACACTCTTGTACAGTGAATATAACACACCTCTGAGCCAAGCAAATTAGTGTATCGGTAAGTATCAAGATGTAAGGTAAGAAGTATATCAGATACCAGGGTGATATGTATTTGATACCAAGTTGATAAGTATCAGGTGGGGGTTACTGCACTGTGTACCAGTGTAAGGAAGACTGGAGTTTAGTAAGGGTGTTAACATGGGATGAGTGTATCAGTGAGGACTAAGTATCTAGGTATTAAGTGTTAAGGTAATTGTAGGTATTATATATACTTAAGTTATATACATAGACACTTGATGTTTAACTAGTATATATAAGTGATAGGTAAGATACTTAGTATATTAGCTATATTACTTAATACCTCAATATTTTTACCTAGAAGCTAGGTATAGACCTAAAATCAAGGTAAACACATAGTTTGACCTAGTTCGACTAATGTGACCTAGAAATGGCCTAGAAAATTATATTAGTGCATTTTAACTTATTTATCATCCATTACACCTAAGTAACATTGATATTTCATATATAGGATTGTGTGACACCATCTCGAACACCGAGTTATACGAATTTCTCAGGACCACAAGCGAGTATATTTCTCTGTTAGTTTTTATTTTAAGATAGTGTATATATTGCATGTTCTAAAACTGTATACTTGATTCTGATATAATGGTTTCATGAACTGGTACTATATGGATCCTGTTAGGAGATGTTATCCCTTACCGTTTTCAGCGGGTACTCCTTCACATGTATTTAATCGTGTGTATCAGGTATTAATTTAGTGTACTTTGTGTTCACACACTGCTCGTGTTCAGTATGCCCATATTCGTGTTCGTAGCGTGTCATGATTGGATCCATTGGTATTGGTTGGGGATGGGGGAATAAGAGTTGGTTATGTGATCAAGCCCTAGTGTATTCGTGTACATGTCGATTTTATATCACACGTGTAATCGAGTTACCAAATTGTATTCGTGTTCAACCTAAACGGATCACATAATAAACTTTATTCCATGGCACATTAGCTAGTTTCATTTTTTTTCCATTATATTACAGTTATTCTATTATCTGTTCTTCATTCCAGTATATTACCTGTTCACTCTAGTACATTTCTTTCTGATGTTTAGTTGTCGTGTATAATTTTCTATTATCTGTTATATATGCTCGACTATGTATTTGAAACTGCTTTCAGAGGTCTGTACTTCGCTCCAATCCTGACTGGATATATTTTTCAGATGATTAGCTCGTAAACCAGTATCCCACATACTACGGACCACAGGATGGCATACCATTAGAGGATACTCATTTAGAGCAGGAGGACTTAGTACCAGAGTCTGAGGAGGTTTAGATTATCTGTTAGACTGTATTAGACTTTTATTGAGATTATTGGTATATATACATATTATTTTGGACTTGTGGATGTATTGTGACTCTTTCTTTTCTTATACCATCTCGTGCTTATCTTATTAGTTTGAATTATGATTGAGTATTGTTTACCATTCATTAGATACCATATTGTTCCTCTTATTGGAGTTCAGATGATTGACAGGTACCCTTGTATATATTGTATGAGATGTTTAGATAGTAGAGTTAACCCAGACAATGTTCTACCACTAATATTATAGCATAGGCTGGACGTACCCACATACTCGTGTCCAAATATTCGGGTGCGGGTGTTGATAATCACTCTCCGGATGAGTCTACCTGGGAGAGGAAGGATGAAACGCGAGAGCGTTGCCCATATTTTTTTGTACCTTGAGGTATGTTCTTTCCTGATTTTATTTTATTTTCTGGGGGTAGTTTCGTCTTTGAATTTTGAGGACAAAATTATTTTAAGGGGGGTAGACTTGTCACTACCATATTTTCTAGGAAGGGTATTTTGGTCATTAGATAATTAATTAAATTTTGTGCATGTTGAATATTTATGTATTACATTATTTTATTATTCTTAGATGTTATAATTAATTTTGAACTTGTGTTAGTTTACTTAACTAAATTAGACTAGACTCATGGACCAACATTTAATTCTAGTTAGTTTGAGCCCAACAAACAAGCCCAACAGTTAGCTCATTCATTAGGAGGATGACTTAATTAGTTAAACCAATTGGATTAGAATATTTTCTTCTTAATTAATTTCTTTATGACAAGCCCCAAGGGGTATTGTGGACTTTTTATAGTAACTTGCAGTAGGGGGCAAGGCCGACCACATAGGGGAGGAGAGAGACTCTCTCTCTTCATTCATTCATTCTAATTCTAGATCTAGAGTTTTTCTCATCCAAATTCCTTTATCCCTACAACAATCCCTAACCCAATTTCTTCCAAATTTCTTCTCTATTCACCATTGAAGGCTATTGGAATAAGGAGGACGTAAGGCTCTACAAGGAGGAGGAATGAGCACAAGTTGAAGGCTCTTGACACTCATTTGTAGACTTGCATTGAGAATCTACCAACTAATAGATTATACTTAGTTTTACCTCTCTAATTAGACTTTAAATTTGTAATTTAATCATTAGGAACCCTCTCATGTACTAAGGCTACACATAGGAAGTAGAATTAGGTTCATAGGAGGACTATAGAGAAAGTTATGTGGTATTTTGTATCAAATTTATTGGAATTTCGAGATTGGCACATCTTATTTTTGTCAATAGGTCAATTAGACCAAATTAACATGTGTTTGGTTGTGTGAGACTAGTTCCATATCCACAATTGGATATGTGTAGGCCGTATCATGATAATTTAGCGATACAGGTTGATTGTGGGTTTTTCTTCCGACACGGGAGTTTAAGCATGTCATATTTTGACACGGTCACGTAGATGAGTAGCAAATACTTCATATTGCTTCTAATTGTGATTCTAGACTTGCTCGTATCCTTCGGGATATGTTTGGTGGTATGGTGGAGCCGTATCGCAAGCGTATCATAGATTGAGTGGGATACGGGTGCGGTGCACTCCACGTGTTTGATACTTTACATTCTATTCAATTTACCTTGGTTATAAATATTAGAGTATTATATTTATAGTTGTTATATGATATAGATATATATATAGTTATAGTTATGTTTCTATTTCATTTGAGATGTGTTGGTGGTCATTGGAGAGTAGGAAAGTTCATGTGCACTATTAGTGTTAATATATATATATATATATATATATATATATATATATATATATATATATAGGTGAGTGTATGTTTATAGGTGGGTGTATGAGTTCTAAGGGGTTCGGGCAAGCAGCAAGTAGTATGAAGCAGTAGCAGCAGCAGTGTGAAGCAGCAGCAGCAAGCAGTGTAAAGCAGTAGTAGCAGCAGTTTGTAGCACAACAGTGCATTAGAGATTATGATGCAGTAGCAGTTAAGGTATTGTGGTGTGTGTGAGTTAAGAAAATGGATTGATGTCAGTTAGTTGGTTAACAGTTAGCTATATGTATGTATCCATTAAAGTTACGTTAGTTAATATTGTTAGTTATATATATATATATATATATGAGGGTATATATATGAGTTAGTATATATATATATATATATATATATATATATATATATATATACACACTAGTTAGCATAAGTATTAGTATTGGTTAATATTATTTCTACTTTACCTTGAGATACACCAAGGTAATATCAAGATATTGGCTCTTCCTCAAGGTATTGGATTTGTGTATCAAGAGAGGTGTGTAGTGGTGTGAAACCGTATTTGGCTCAAAGCCAAGGTATCCGCTTAGCATTAGTTTAGCTAGGGATACTATATATTTCATCTTATATATATAAATTATTATATTCTCATATCTAATAATTTACGTATCTTATGATACGATATAGTGTCGATACTCTAGTATTCTAACATAGCTAGTATAGCCTAGATACATAGTGTATAGACCCAATATCCTAGAGATGGACTAATAAAACCTAGAAAAAACTAGTTTGACCTAGAGTTGACTTTGTTTAATTATTTTGACTTAGAAATGGCTTTATGAACTAGAATTTGACTAGTTTAACATATTTTATTCTAAAATTTTATATTGATATAATATTCCATATTTAGGTCTCTGATGTACCGTTTCGGACATATTTGGTACTATTTATCGGATTCCAAGCAAGTACATTCTCTGATAGTTTCTCATTTATGATATCCCCCATGTTTCTTGTATTTAGTGTAGATATCTTTGATTTTTTGACACGATGGTTACACAGATTGGTATATTTGGATCTCGTCAGATATTATTTATTTGGTTTTTATTGTGTATCTTGTGCAAGCCTTGTTACTCGTTCTTCTTGTACATATACAGACATTGATTCTTGGGTAGACTAGCTACCTATCCAGTGAATCCCGTGTCATAACGTACCATAGTTGGATCCATTATACCAGTCGGGGCAGAGAGTGTTAGTGTAGATATGTGATCATATCCTCCTTGTGCATGTTATTATGAGTGTTGATCATACACCGTACGTAAGATTAACCAGGCCCTAATCCTTGTGCAAGTTCCTAAGCCGACCACATGTTGAAGCTGGTACTCACTGACATAGTAGTAGTATTTCTTGTTCATTTCCATGATGCTTATTTCTTGTATTTAATTCCAGTATTCCTATTATGCATATCTCTTGTACCTGTACATTGCATCTTGTATATTCGCTCTATTTACTAATACATAGTTTTTATTATTTATTGGAACTGCTGGTAGAAGTGTACTTTGCTCCTTTCCAGACTGGATATATTTTTTTCAGATGACATTGAGAAGTGGTATCCCACTCACTATGGACCTCAGGGTCCATAGTTGGCTTAGAGCCAGAGACTTTGGCTCAGGAAGGACTCATCCCGGTTGCGATGGACGACCCAATACTTGTAGCTCAGTAGATAGATATATTTGTACTGGATTTGTCTCCAATATTTTGATAATAGTATTCCTTGTTATATTAGATGACTCATTGGATATTTTTTATCTTGTGAGTTGTATTGACTCTTTAGTTCTTTATATCATATTCGTGCGATTATTCTATCTTATAGATCTGTGATTGAGTATCCATATTTTATTGGTGGTATTATTATATCTTGATTACTTGATAGATAGTTTACCAAACAATGTTCTACCTAACGATGCTGCAGCGTAGGCTGGACGCTGTTCACTACTAGTGCACCTACACCGGGTGCAGGTCATGACACACTCCTCGCACTACCCCTTTGATCCGTGCAATCGTAAAGGCTTATGTTTCCTTATGCTTATGTTTTCAATAAATACAATGCTTGCCTGCTTACATTGTAACTTGTATTCATTTGCCTCGCTTCAATGCTTGTCACATAATTTTATGCCATGATCCGGTAACACTATCCATATCCCGCATGCATCTAGTTAGCCAGAAGACTATCAAGTAGTTTTTTTGTGCAATATGACCCTGCAAGTATTCGGAATCATTATGTGGCCAAGGCAGTTCCTGAACTAGGGTAATGCATCAAGTCAAGTTGAACCCTAAACGAGAATTATGTCAAGTAAAGCAAGAATCACAACTCGTGGAGCAATACTCGTTCAGAACAAGAATAAAAAATTATCATGTCATGTTGTGAATCTGGAAGACCTAAGACTTGTATGTCGTGGACAACTTGTTGACCAAAGAAGATTTTTAAATCTTGTTCCACAGATGGTCTCTGGGGCACCGGGGCTATCCGATCCAGTTGGAACTCATGCAGCAGCCTTTTCATATACGAGCAGAAAGGCACCTTCTCACATGCTGAATCATTTTCGCTCTAAGGCTAATACTCTCATGTGCTGGGCGGTATGGCTTATAGCGCCTCACGTGCTTTCGTTGCATACCATCCTCTTCGATGGCTATATTTTCGTCCTTTATGGCTATGCCAGTGACTCCTGTTCATATAGATAAGTCATCCTCGTTTAGCGGCAATCCGCGTGCGAGTTATTACATTGCACCTAAAATCTGGAATACTGAACGAATATGTGTATTATACATCTGTGCACACTTGTACATAATTGAATACTTGAATATATTATGCAACACACCTGAGTATCCGTATAACTCGTGCACCTGAGTCAGAACCCGGCCCATGACACTTGTGTTGCTTAAGAATTTTCCTTAGATTTCATTATGTATACTCGTGCTTGGTTTAACTTAGTTGCCTTGGACATAGAAGGACGAATGGTAAGTTGGTAAGTCTTACCGTGTTACTCTAATATCGTACATCGTACGGCCATACGAGTTAGGATTTACATTATCCTATAAAATTGATACGAAGGCAAGACTAGAAAGATAATTAATAGATGGTTCACAGAACCTATATAACGTGTTTGGATTTGTCAAAAAGGCGAGAAGCCTCCCCACCAGTGCATTCATGTACTGATAACCCACCAGTGCATTCATGTACTAATAATTCACCAGATTTCTTGCAGGGTAAGGGAGAACCTCGTTCAGTACAGAAACCCCTTCGTACGATCTAAGACGTGGAGTACGCTCTGGAGCCTTGGAGTGTTATGTCCGGAGCAGAAGCACATATACAAGACATAATGTTGGAACATCTCCTATGTATCATTCCACAATTGTAGCAACTTGGTACATTTTATTATTTTCAAATAGAGGACTTGTGTGACTTGTAATCGCTACCTAGAGCCGCTTATAATACTAATTCAATATAAATAAAGTGATTATTTTACTTTCATACTTGTGTTATTCAATGCTTCCGCTATGACAACTCTGCGAACTTGTTACCAATATCCTATTTATTTTTTTCCTCTCCATTCAGACTATTTGTGCGACTCTGCCAATTAGATTTTTCTCTGCCGGTTCAAATTTATGGCCTTGCATGGGCGCAACTTGTTCTAGTGCGGCATCACGTCCAGATGGGAACAATCATCCTGCGAGAGCGCTAACGTGGTGATTCGCGTGTAGCAGGGACGGCCGATTCTATGGGAGATCAGAGTGTGACATATTGGTATCAGAGCATCATCTTTACGTCTTTAGACTTCGTATCAATTTTCTCAGTTTTGAAAGCTCGTTCGTGGTGTTTGTGGTATTAAACGAAAGAATAAAAATGTATTCAATATGGGGCTTACACGGAGCCTGCCTTCTTTTGTTTACAAACAAACTTGTACAATTTGATCCTATACGAGGATATGAGAGGACAATTTATTTAATCTGGGTATATATTGCTATAGGTGTCTGATCTGCAGTCGATCACTTTAGCCCTTGGACCACACGATGTTGAAGAAGTGCCGTAGAAGACAGGAAGCAGCTTCGAAGGTTGCAGAAGAGGGTGGATGCACGATGCCAAAGTCGTCGATCCCTACCCTTTGCCTGAGCTCCGGACTCTCTCTCTCTCTCTCTGGTTCGATCTTCCAATTTCTTCCCTTCTGGTTCGATCTTCCAATTTGTCCCCTTGGTTCGATCTTCCAATTTGTCGACCTTGTTCCTCATTGATAAAGGTCTCTATTTATAGAGTTTTAGTGACAGTGACCACTCCGTCGGTGTAAAAACCGATGAGTGGAAAGTATAGCACCCTTTTATACAACGGTTAAAGTAACCAATGCCTACGTATAGATGATCTTTTGAATGAGCGTGTAATGCGGGTCCAACTAAGGGACACAACGCGTACAATCGCTACAAAGATCACGGCGTAAAAGCCACGTAGGTAGGTATCCATTGTGTAGAAGAGGTTGGCATAGAAGCCAAATGTCTGTCACTATGGAATAGAAGCCAAATAGTTATCAAACCGGCATAGAAGCCGAACAGGCATAGAAGCCGAACAGGCGTAGAAGCCGAACAGGCATAGAAGTCGAGTGGTCGTAGAGGCCGAATAGGCATAGGAGCCGAATGGGCACAAAGGCCGAACAGGCGTAGAAGCCGAATGGGCACAGAGGCCGAGCAGGAGTGGAAGTCGAATGAGCATAGAGGCCGAGCAGGCGTGGAAGCCGAATGGGCACAGACGCTGGATGGGCGTAGAAGCCGCTGCGTACCGTGCCACAGTGCTGATGTGGACGTCTTAGCCGGAATTACGGCTTTTGAAGATATAATCAAATCTCTTGCATTAAATGCCGAGATTTGCCACCATCCTGTTCATTAAATGTAGAGGCGTATTCTTTGACGGTCTGCAACCTTTTCTGCGCATCAGTCGTAGAGACATGCCTCGAGAAACTGTCACTGCTCTGTGCATTAGACGAAAAGATGTGCCTCGAACCCCGTACGGAGTGCAACTTTTGGTATGGCAGGCGGTTTGTCTACTGTAGAACGTAAACAGCTTACGTTTTCCCTGTGTAAAACAAGGCAGCATATCCCTTCGTGCTTGTAAAGGCAGTTTACGCGAAGGGGATGGCGGTATTTGACAGCCTGGGTCGCAGTGCTGTGCCATCATTATAGCCGTCACCTGGGTAGTCGAGCCGTATCTCTTTGCCAGAAGTCCAGACGTTAGGTTCATTGCAGGCTCTGACAGGTTCATTGCAGGATCTGACAGGTTCACTTCGGAGAATACGAAGCGTCTCTTGTACACCTCAATACTGCGTATAAAAGGGGAGGAGTTTTACGCCCTGGAGGCGATGAAGCACCCTGTTTATGCTGAAGCGGCTTGGACGTACTGCCTTACGCGGATGGTCCTTTGAGTTTTTATGTTTCACACTCCGTTTTAGCAAAAAAGGATCTGTTGCACGCTTGATGGCTCTTAAGGCCTCTGCCTACGCTGCTCTGCACCAATATGCCGCGTATAGTCATCCGGCATATTTTTTATGCTTCTACAAGACCCCCTTCAAAGCTTTCAAATTCCTCGGAATTTGGAACGCTTTGAATGAAGCATGAACCGCACCTCGTGACTCGAAACATTTCTGAATGGAGCGTTGAAACGGCCGATGCCGACTTTATGGCGGATTTATTGGGGACCGGTGTGACCCCTTTCGCCCATAAAAAGGCATGGGGAGTTAGCCTGTTCTCCCCACATTCCCATCACCACGCAGAGATGATCGTCGGAGTTCGTCGGGTCGATCTGAGGAAGAAGGAGATCATGTTCTTCCAGCGTGTAAGGAGCCGAAAAAGATGGCATCTTCGAGCAAGTGTCCACTGCAACGATGGATCATGGAAGGATATCTTAGCTTCCCTTGCTCGGGATAATCAGCAACTTTATGTGGTGGTTCTTCGGGAAAGACGAAGAATCGTATTTCACCACGCTGTTTGCAAGTGGCGCCCTCTCCAGTTACCTCTGGTGACGAGAGGCAGACAGACCGGCTAGAGCGGCGGTGGTCTGTAGCAAAGCAGAGTTACCCTGCTTTCCTTCTGTTGGAGGATGGGTCATCTGCCCAGTTTTGTATCCTCCTGCCACTGATCATCTTCTTGGAAGAAGAGGAAGACCATCACCAGCGCGAGACCCTGTCAGAGCGGCTTCTCGGTGTGATCTTCGGACGATGATGGAAAAACCCTCCTGTCGATGGAGTTTCCCTCAGATATAATCATGAAAATGAAAAGAAAAACCCTTTGTATACAGGATTTCCCTCATATGTAATCATGACTTTAATCTTTTAATAAAGTCGTCTTTCTTCTCCATATGATCATTTTGCCATACGTTGCTGTGAAGTCTGAATATGTGTAGCTTCGACACGTCTGATTCTTTACGCCGACTCTGTAGAAAGAGTGCTAGGTCCTGTCCTTTACGCATAGCGAATAGTCCATAGAACGCTTGTTGAGCATTTTGAACATTTTTAAGACTGTCCTGTTGCTAGGACTGGGGAATCGCGTAGAATTTTTTGTTCAGACTTCGTCTTCAAGAATGATTTCTCAAAAAATCCCTTGGAACAGGGTCGAGAAATGGCTGTCTAACTGAGTTGCCATCTTGATAGACGAGATATTCAGACTGGAGTCTGGATGAACCTCCAATTGACCCGAGAAGAGTAATTCCTCAATATTTGAACTCTTGTATGCTTCAGGTACTTGGGATATATTGAGGTCAAGAAGGAGTACCTTCTGTGTGAACCCCTGTAATCGATCGCCTTGAGTTCGGATATGCGGAAAGTCAGAGATCCGTAGTGTAGATGAGCTAAAAATCTTGAGTTCGTAGGCCTGTTGAGCGTAGAAAGCCATCGAGCGTGAGATCATCGATTTGGAGCTGCTGAGCGTGAAGTCGTAGGTTTGTAGCCTCTCGAGCGTAAAAGCTACCGAGCACAAAGGCATCCGGGCATAAAACCATAGACTGATAGCTTGCGAGCGTAGAACCGTAGATCTGTTGCTGTCGGGCGTAGAAAGCTCCTTAGCGTAGAACTGTAGATTTGTAGCCTGTGAATGAAAGAAATCTTCTGAGCGTAGAGGTTGCAGATCTGTTGCCTCCGAGCGTAAACTAAGCGCCATCGAGCGTGAGATCATCGATTTGGTATCTGCTGAGCATAAAAAAGTCGTAGGTTTGTGGCCTCTCGAGCATAAAAGCTACCGAGCACAAAGACATCCGGGCGTAAAACCATAGACTTGTAGCTTGCGAGCGTAAAATCATAGATCTGTTTCTGTCGAGCATAGAAAGCTCCTTAGTATAGGAACCGCTTACCTGCTTTTGCACAAAAAACTCTTCGAATTTGCAGACTGTCCGTCTTTCGAGAGTAGCGGGCTGACGTAGTACCCAATCATTACCAAATATTTAATTTGTGAGATTTGGTTGGGGTTTCGAGGAGCCGCCTGAGGATTCGAGGAGTCGACCTGAACTCTATATATATCCCAAGCTTTGGAGAGAAAAGCTTTTTATCCATCTTCTGCGAGAGAGAGCTTTGATTGTTTAAGTTTTTTTCCCTCGTTCTTTCTCCGAGCACTCCAAGTTTCCAGTAATGGCGCCGAAGCAAACCCTCTCCACCAAGGGAAAGAGCATAGGCTCTTCTTCTCGTGCTTCTGCCCCGGCGAGAGAGTCTTTGGTCGGGCGAGGTGAACTTCCTTCTGAGCGAAGGATCCTGTCGACGAGTAGCGCACCCGGTCTTAGAGGTATAGCCATCGGAAATGACAAAGAACGACGAAAAAAATCCTTCGCACACGTTGAACGTGACCGCGCTAGGTCATCTTCTGTGCTGATAGCCTCTTTGAGGAAGATGACGCTCGGAGACGTTTTCATCTTTTACGCCCATATTTCTAATGTGTCAGCGTAAAAACTCCCTGTTTTCGCAGTTATGAGCGTAAAAGCTCTGGCTGCTGAAGACTTGGTGTATACTATAAAATTTTAGTTTTACGCTTTGGATAGGACCTCCGGCGTAATAACTAGATTTTTAGTAGTCTGGCGTAAAGCACGGACCGTATACCGCCAATTACGCTTCAGGATATGACTCCTGGCGTAGGATGACCAAATTTTGTACAGTCTTGGCATAAAGCACAGACTGTCGTCTCTTGGTCTTTTTATTGCAAGATTTCTATTGACATGTTTTTTTTGCACTCTTCGCAGTTAACTTGCAGGAGTCTCCGCTGGCCGAGGTGATGGGTTCTGCTGCCGGGATGCTGCACTCGAACTACCTGGAGGATCTGTCGCACGTGACATTTTCCATCTCCGGACCCCAGTATCATGAAGGAAGGAGGATTTTGATATCGGCTCAGGGCGAGCGAATGCTGCTGAGCATGATCAACGGGGAGCCCCTAACGTACGTAGACGGGGAACAGTACATCAAGCCGGCCTTTCTCTTTGGGGACATGATTGACAAGCAGTCCCAGACGAAGCCCAAGAGAGAACCCTGGGTTTTCCCTGCTGAGAGCGTGGTCTTGTATCTGCCCAAGATGCCGAGAGATTATCCCATCTCGGCTTTCTTCTATGCCACACATCGTAGGAGGATGTCGTGGACGCTGACTCCTGATCTTCACGGGAAGCCGGGGAAGATCTTTCATCTGAAAGGAGCCGACCAGGGGTCGTTTGTCAGCCGCCCTTCTGGAGTCGTGACGTTGTTCAGGGGACTGTGCCCGGGCAGCGTCCCGAGTGAAGATAGTTTAGTGATCCAGCCGGTACAATTGTCGACTTTTTGCAATGACTTCATGGTGCGAGGGGGGTATACCCCAAGGAGAATCCTCGGTGCAATGGGTGGATCACCCCAACAAACCTCCGATGGTCCTGCCTAGTTGACTGGGCCTTGAAGCATTTTCGGAGAGAGTTGGAAGTCATTGGACTGTATGCCGCCGTGAGCGTGACGAGTGTTGGGTTGCCTCCCAACCCTAACCTATTTCTGGCGCTGATGGAGCGATACATTTCGCTCATCGGGACTTTTGCTACTCCATTGGGGGAGTTGGGGTTGGCCCTCTACGAAATGGCAGCGATCTCGAGACTGCCGATGGGGGATACTCCGTATGAAGAGTATGTTCCCACCAACCGGGAGTTGGAGGACTCTGACCCTCGGGTTGTGGAGGTGTACCAGGAGATGATGTGCCACTACTTCGCGTGCACTGCTTTTTATAATGAGCCTTCTGACTTGGCTCACACCACTAAGTGGATGTCCTACCTCTTCTTCCACCGGGCCAGGGTCGTCAAGTCGGTGAAGGTTTCGGGGGACAAGCATGAGCCCGTGAACTGTTTGGGCATGCTCAGTGCCGAGGTCGTTGAGGATCTTATGGAGGAGGCCAAAGCTTCAGATCAGTTTCTCAATGACGGGGTAGGAAAGTACCCTGAAGGCACTAAGGCCTATAGTTACTTGAGATACTATCGCAGGCCTTTGTCTGAGAAGCCAAGCTGGCTGGCTTTCTCTCCCTATGGCCGCGTCGAGTAGTGGTGCCTGGCACCACGTCCGCGGACCGCATTCATCGAAACATCCTGTGGCCCGCCGTCCGTCTGGTGTTCGGGGCAAGGCTGGGCTTGCTTCCTGCCATGGTGTGCCGTATACAGGCTGGACTGAGAGCCATGACTGACGGACTGCTCGTCGATGAAGCTCGACGTGATAGCTTTCCTCGGGTAGAGTTACCATACCTGTACTTGATGGGATGGTTAATTCTCTACAACCCCCGGGTGATGTCTCCCGGTCCTGGTAGCAGCATGGGGGGTAGTTTCTTGATGAACTACAAGGACTCCCTCTGGAACGTGAGCACAGTCGGGGATTATCGACTGGCGCTGAGCCTCGGTCATTGCTGGAAGCTCCTCTGCTCTGTCCCTTCTGTACATCGCAATCAGTTGGGGATTAGGCTTGAGGATTTAGGCGGAGAAAAGACCAATCTTTCCCCGGAAGCTTTTAATTGGTTGGTCTGCATCAGACCCTCCCATTTGCTGTACAGAAGCGAAGATTATTTCTTCTTCGAGCCTTATTTGCCCAGTCGGTTCTCCAGGCAGTTTGGGTATGATCAGCTGCACGTGGGCAATGCCATTATCAGCTTTAGGTCCAGGGGCGGACTCATTGATGGAGCCAGGGGATGGCGGTACTTCATCATGGGCTGCACGGGAGTAATCTTCATCGTGCCGGTCGCCACCCTCTCCACGGAGCTGCGCATCCTTCATTCGTATGCTCAGTTCTACGTGGCGATCAACACCCTCCATCGCGATTTTGACACGCATGGAAGCTTCAGGGTACCTTCTTCCAAGCCTGGGGGGAGAATCGAAGTCCCCTCGGTTTCATCTGACGAGGGCGAGGAGTCCGTCACTCCGGATGAGCCTCTGGTGTCGGTGCCGAGGTGTGAAGTGCCTTCGCCTGTGGGGGCTTTGGCGGTCACTGGGAAGCGAAGGGCTCCTGTTTCGAAGCAGACTTTCCCTCGCAAGAGAAAGAAGAAAACGGCTGATCGCCCTCTCCGGATTCCTGGCATTGAGGCTCCTAGAGAGGAACCTGCTGCCTCTCCTGTTGGGGATGTCCCTTTCATTGGAGGTTCCCCGCCTCTCGAAAAGGGACCCTCAGTTTCGGCTGGTGGTGCCGAAGAACTCCTGCTTGAGGCTGCCGTTGCTGCCACTGCCTCCGGTAGTAGGATAAAATCGCCCGCGTGGCCGAGGCAAATGGGAGAATCTTCCTCTAGACCAGCAACGGAGGAAACTCCTGCTGCGTCCATGAGCATGACCAGCGAGGTTCCAGCTGACGAACCTCGAACACGTCTCGGTGGAGGCTTGGTGGAGCTCCTGGCGATGTCGGTTGGCCTACCTCCTTCTCCAGGTATGACAGTTCGTATTGTGTCATTAAGGCGTGATATAGCTACATCGGCTGCAGACGCGACATATATACCGTTGGCTACGGGTAAAGGTCATCTTTATGTCTCCTCTTAGAAAGATTACTATCATATTGATATCAACTTTCTTGTCCTCTTTTCAGGGGATGGCATCCACGGGGAGTATAGCATTGAAGCGCATTCTGGCTCTGCTCGGGCTCCTGACGATGATACAGAGGCGTTCGACTTCGAGGAGGAAATGGCTTCGGGGGCCAGTACGCCCGGAGTAGTTTCGTCACCTCAAGAGGAGGACGAACCCGTCATCGTGACCTCTCCTCTTGTGAGTATGGCGATGACTTCGATCGTCGTTGTCGTGCCTTCTTCGGTCGCACCACCTGTCGAGACGGTGGTTGTGGCCACCTCGTCTGCGATCATTCCTGGAGGGGAACTTGCCCATATCGCGGCCACTCCTGGCGTCCAACCAGATCTGGTTGCGCTGACTGAGCTGTATACCAGCACCTTCTACGCCAATTTGAACACGCTGATATCAATGGTGTTGGCGAAGAATCTGGATTTTGAGCGACTGAAGACGGCTTCCCAGTTTTTGATTGGGGCTGTCAGAGAGTTCGACGATTCTGGGGTAGCTGACGCCCTGGAGGCGATGGTTAATGGGTTGGAGCAACCTATTAACGAATACTTGCAGCTGACTCGGGGCAGTTTTGAAGCCGAAGTCCGGGCCAGATACGACTCCATGACTGCACGGCTTACCAAACAGCTGGAGAGCTTAGATAACTCCATCAAAGCACATAAGCTGGAGATGGATAAAAGGAAAGCTGTCGTGGAGGAGGCTCTTGCTCTTGAGACAAAGTGCCAATCCGAGCACGAAGGGAACGCAGCGAGGGTTCACAAGTTGAAGTAGAAACTCGCCCTGGCAGAGGAGTGGGCTTCTCAGTCGCTGGCAGGTCTAGGCATAGCGACTGGTCGACTGAGCACCGCACGATGGTACCTGGAGCGTGCAGAAGCTGCCAGAGCTAGCTCTCTCCGGGCAAGGGCCGAGTTGTCCTTTACGAACAATCCTGAGGCACGGCTGGAACGGGCCCGCGCTGATGCCTTAGTTTCCAGGGGCGAGAGGGTAGCTGCACTGGCGAAGCTGATTGGCGATCTGACTGCTCCCCCACAATGATGTACCCTTTCTTCTTTTCGCTTCTCCAATGTAATTTTGCTCTTTTCGAGAATAAATAAAGTGAATCTTTCCTGACTTTGTGGACCCATCATTTTGGAATATAAATGACAGGTTTGGGTGAGAGTGATATCAGAGGTAGTATGGACGTGATAAACTCTCGATAAACTTCTAGCAGGACATACCTATTCAGAGGTCATACGGACATGATAGAATATGACCTAACTAGCTTCGTTGTGGAAGTAGTTTTTGTCAGAATTTGAGATTCTCGCTATATTCCACTTTGGGGTAGAGGAGGTTAAGCATAATACCTCTTCAGGAATTTACCGTTGATAGGAGCCATTAACAGGTCTCCATATTAGGCTGGGCTAACCTGTAAGCGCCGTTCGAGAATGTTGTCTCGATCACATAAGGGCCTTCCCACTTGGGCTAAAATTTCCCTTTACTCCTGTGAGTGAGAATCATCGGCCTTCTAACGGCTAAGACTAGCTCGCCGACTTTGAACACTCTTTCCTTTACTTTATGATTGAAAGCTCTGGAAATGCGTGCTTGGTAGAGCGCGATGCGCTGTTGAGCTTGGAGGCATTTCTCGTCTAATCCTTCCAGCTCTTGAAGCCTTAACAGCTCATTTTTTTCTTGAGTCAGCTCACTAGCCACGGCTATCCTGAGCGACGGGATCTGGATTTCGATGGGAAGAACTGCTTCGCTTCCGTAGACCAGTGAAAAGGGGGTACAACCTGTCGGTGTCCGTACCGTTGTGTGGTATGCCCAGAGACATTCGCCCAGCTTCTCGTTCCAGTCTCTTTTGTTCGAAGAGATGAACTTCTTCAGGAGTTTGATGATGGTTTTGTTGAAAGCTTCCGCCAAACCATTAGCAGCTGGATAATATGCCGTAGAGGCAATATTATGTATTCGATTTTTATCACAAAATCGATAAAACGCTTGGCTGATGAACTGAGGCCCATTGTCATGGATTATCCTTCGAGGAATCCCAAAGCGATAAATGACGTGATGTTTGATGAAGCTGATTACGCCAGACGCCTTTACCTCAGCCAGAGAGATCGCCTCTGCCCATTTGGAGAAGTAATCTGTGATGGCCAGTATGAACCGGTGACCTCTGGAAGAAGACGGGTGATTAGGACCAATGATATCTATACCCCATGCTTCGAAAGGCCAGAATGCAACCGTAGGATGTAGATATTCAGACGGTTGATATATGAAGTCTGCATGAACCTGACAGGCTCTGCATTGTCTTGTATAACTGATCGCGTCTGTGATCATAGTGGGCCAGTAATAGCCCATTCTCCTGATACGATCCTGTAGCTTAGGACCGGGCTGATGCGCTCCGCATATGCCGTCGTAAGCTTCCCGAATAATCTGCTGTGCTTCGTCGTCTGAGAGACATCTTAATAGCAGTCCATCGTAAGTCCGACGATATAGGCATTGTGAAGATGCATCGAAGTAGAAGCGTAATGATCGTCTTTTGACGGATACTGCTTCTTTGGGGTCCTCTGGCAAGATTCCGTATGCGACAAAATCTATGAAAGGACTTCTCCAGTCTCTTCCAGGGGGATCCGTGTTCACAGCGTAGCTGCGTTCTATGTGAAAGTTGTTCTTCACGCAGAATAAATCTTATTCACCGAGTGAGGAAGCGGAGGAACTGCTGACTCTTGATCTAGAGCAGGCTCTTGGCTCGGGTTGGATGGGGGCAAGTCCACCCTCACACGTATCTGAGTTGGCGGGACCGACGCCTGAGCCATGGCAGTTGCGCGTTGAGTTAGCATCATCTGGTGCATGTTCTCCATTATGGATTGCATTTGTTTCAGAGACGTCTTCAGTACAATGATGCGTTGTTCCGTGTTTCCTGACGGCGAAGCTTCTTCGCGTTCATTTTCAATGGCATAAACTCCCATTTCCCTAGGCGTCCTCGAAGAATAAGTATAGGTCACTGCAGAAGTCGACTCTATACTCTCAGCATTTGATCCGGGAGATTGGCGACCCCCAGCGTCGGAATCAGACGAGTACGAAGCTGGTTGCTGTGACCTTGCACGGGTGTTTTGGAACACCCCAGCTTCAGTATTCCTGAGGAGGTCTTCGAATCTTCTTCGGCTCGGAGGCCTAGAGGGATAACGTCTTGAGCTCGACCCTCCTCTAGGTATGTGTGAAGCCATGTTCACGGATGCATGCGCGGGCTCTTCTTCCTGGAAAGACTGAGAGTAGCTCAATCGGTAGAAAATGACCGTTTTACTTTAGAACAGCAACAGTCAATCACAATTTTATGACTATTACAACATTGCTTGCTAGGGGGCGTAATAAACATGTTGGAAGGTCCCCTCTCCATACGCTTCTGGATTAGATATGCGCGCAAGTCAGGAGGAGTAGAGGAAGAAGACGATGGCTTGTTTCTTCTGTTCCCATCAGTGGGCATGCGGAGATCGGGTACCATGGTTTTCCCTACGCCACCTGTGTATAACAGGTTGGCCATCTGGGCGGCAGATAATCCCCGGGGAGGGTGCCTTCCCGTAATCTGAGCTCACCCTACGTCGTAGGACTTTGCCTGGCGTAGTTTGGAGATTTGCTCAGACTGGCGTAAGGCTGAAGAGGTCCTCAGTCGGCCGTCGGCTTCCTGCGTAGTCCGGAGGGTAGGCAGATTGCTTCTTCGCTGGCGTAACGGCCGAGAAGTCTTATGGAAATCACAGCGCTCATCTGGTTCCTCGTAGAGGTCAGACGTTGTCTTGCGCATGGAGCGTGATTTGTACTTTCGACTTGGCGCTGAGGCATCATCAGAAGTTTGGCCTGTACCGCGAACAGCGGAAGACTGGTTCCTACGCGTAGAGTGCAGTGGATACTTCTGGGTCAGCGCTGAGGCTTTGTCCGAAGTTTTGTCTGTACCGCGCGTAGCGGGAGACTGGTTCCTACGCGTAGAGCACAGTGGATACTTCTGGGTCAGTGCTGAGGCTTTGTCCGAAGTTTTGTCTGTACCGCGCATAGCGGAAGATTGAATTTTACGTGCGGGACACGGAGGGAGCAATGCTACAACCTCATTGGTCGGAGAGGTCAGAGAGATCGGAGAGATCGGAGAGTCCATAGGAATGGTAGAGGATGTCTTGGGCATCCAGACCTTGCGCAGCTTCCTGTTGTCTTGGACGGAGAGAGAGTGAGAGCTACCCCCGGTTCGAAGCATGTCTTCGTAGGCAGACTGGTCGAATTGGACGACCAGTATCTTCTTCACGGATCCCACGGATACCGCATCGTGTTGAGCAATTGCTTCCTCATCAGAAGAGAAAGATGTCCCCAGCAAAGTCGCCATCTTGTTTGTGGTATTAAACAAAAGAATAAAAATGTATTCAATATGGGGCTTACATGGAGCCCGCCTTCTTTTGTTTACAAACAAACTTGTACAATTTGATCCTATACGAGGATATGGGAGTACAATTTATTTAATCTGGGTAGATATTGCTATAGGTGTCTGATCTGTAGTCGATCACTTTAGCCCTTGGACCACACGATATTGAAGAAGTGCCGTAGAAGACAAGAAGCAGCTTCGAAGGTTGCAGAAGAGGGTGGATGCACGATGCCAAAGTCGTCGATCCCTACCCTTTGCCTGAGCTCCGGACTCTCTCTCTCTCTCTCTCTCTCTCTCTGGTTCGATCTTCTAATTTCTCCCCTTCTGGTTCGATCTTCCAATTTGTCCCCTTGGTTCGATCTTCCAATTTGTCGACCTTGTTCCTCATTGATAGAGGTCTTTATTTATAGAGTTTTAGTGACAGTGACCACTCCGTTGGTGTAAAAACCGAGGAGTAAAAAGTACAACACCCTTTTACACAACGATTAAAGTAACCAATGCCTGCGTATAGATGATCTTTTGAATAAGCGTGTAACGCGGGTCCAACTAAGGGACACAACGCGTACAATCGCTACGAAGATCATGGCGTAAAAGTCACGTAGGTAGGTATCCATTGTGTAGAAGAGGTTGGCATAGAAGCCAAATGTCTGTCACCATGGCATAGAAGCCAAATAGTTATCAAACCGACATAGAAGCCGAACAGGCGTAGAAACCGAATAGGCGTAGAAGCCGAGTGGTCGTAGAGGCCAAACAGGGGTAGGAGCCGAATGGGCACAGAGACCGAATAGGCGTAGAAGCCGAATGGGCACAGAGGCCGAGCAGGCATGGAAGCCGAATGGGCACGGACGCTGGATGGGCGTAGAAGCCGCTGCGTACCGTGCCACAGTACTGATGTGGACGTCTTAGCCGGAATTACGGCTTTTGAAGATATAATCAAATCTCTTGCATTAAATGCCGAGATTTGCCACCATCCTGTGCATTAAATGTGGAGGCATGTTCTTTGACGGTCTGAAACCTTTTCTGCGCATCAGTCGCAGAGACGTGCCTCGAGAAACTGTCACCGCTCTGTGCATTAGACGAAGAGACGTGCCTCGAACCCCGTACGGAGTGCAGCTTTTGGTGTGGCAGGCGGTTTGTCTACTGCAGAACGTAAACAGCTCATATTTTGCCTGTGTAAAACAAGGCAGCGTATCCCTTCGTGCTTGTAAAAGCAATTTACGAGAAGGGGATGGCGGTATTTGACAGCCTGGGTTGCAGTGTTGTGCCATCATTATAGCCGTCGCCTGGGTAGTCGAGCCGTATCCCTTTGTCAGAAGTCCAGACGTCAGGTTCATTGCAGGCTCTGACAGGTTCATTTCAGGATCTGACAGGTTCACTTCGGAGAATACGAAGCGTCTCTTGTACACCTCAATGCTGCGTATGAAAGGGGAGGAGTTTTACGCCCTGGAGGCGATGAAGCACCCTGTTTATGCTGAAGCGGCTTGGACGTACTGCCTTACATGGATGGTCCTTTAAGCTTTTATGTTTCATACTCCGTTTTAGCGGAAAAGGCTCTGTTGCACGCTTGATGGCTCCTAAGGCCTCTGCCTACGCTGCTCTGCACCAATATGCCGCGTATAGTCATCCGGCGTATTTTTTATGCTTCTACACGTGGGTTATGTGCATATGCTCTCTCTCTCGCTGACCCATTGGGATGTTCCATACAATGAGTATGAGTATTTTTAAAATTGTATGTGAATGATATGATTACTTGAACTGGATAGTTATGCGAAGACCCATTTTCCTACTTTTGTTAGACTTTGTGGGAATGGACTCGTGCTCGAATTTACAAGTGATGTGCGAACCCGAATACCTATATATGATTTCCAAGCGGATTAGTATGCGAGATAGAATATCGCTCGGGCGGTTAGCTATGCACACAGTCTTTCGGCTAAGTTGTGTTGAGTATCGCGCACCAAGACTCTTTTTGTGCAAGGTAGTTTGCAAATGAGATTAGGATATCATTCAGATAAGGATAAGTCAGACTTAGAATAGCAGTCGATAAAAATGTTATCAGTTTATCACTAAGGCGAATATAGAGAATCGTGATTGAATTTTGTGAAATAGCTCGGACGATATTTTGTGTCGGCAGATACAAATCAAATATGATTTAATTGGATGACTATCAACATGGGTATATACGAGACTAAGATTTATCGAGGCAACGATTAGGTATCGCACCAAAATTCTAAGGAACGACTTGGTGGATATGCAAGTGAGTGACACGAATACGATTGAGAATTTAATAGAATAACTCGATTCCTGAGTGGTGTATAAATTATTTTAGAAATATTTTAGCAAATTTAGAGATCTCATGAGATAGTTGGTTTGAATAATTTGATAAGGTATTGAAGAAGTGATAAGGCTTATATCAAATTGGGATTCAAGGTAATGGAATCAATATCTTGGTCAAAGAAAACTTGGTGGATCGTACATGTAATTTTGATTTGAATCAAAATGGATTAAACTTGAGTAGGATATTGCTCGATAGAAGTTAGCTTGAGTATGGATATTGTGGTTTCAAATTATAGACTCGGCATGGTATCGATTATTGGAAGATAGCACGGATTGATATAAGTAAAGGAATATTGTGGTTCAATGAAAGAGGTGAGCGATAAAATATTCGATATGGAGTTTGGAAGAACGATCTTGAATCTAGTTCGAAAGATAATCCTTGATAATCAATCCGAGAAGAGAACGATTATCCCGTAGAAGCGCTAGCATGGTGATTTTACGTCCGACGGGGATGATCGAACTCACGAGAACATGTTCGATGATTATCCAAACAAACTCGATGAATGGAATGTGACGAAGTAGTTAGACTTTGGTTTGGGATTTTAACTTAGTTGTTTGAGGAATGCTAGAAGTAGACCACGGATGATGAAACGGTAACATTGAAGTTGGATGATTGGCTAGACGAATTATGATTACGACATGGAAGAACTTGACTTAATGGATGTAATATAACTTGGATGGAGCAAAGTGTAATGATAAGGTTTCTCAATCATTTCAATGATAACCATAATTGACGATCCTGTCTTGTACGAACGTAACTCCATGTTCATACATTCGTCATGCCCAGATTATGACGATTATCCAGCGGAAGCATTGGCATAGTAATCTCACATCTAGTGAGGATGATCGAACTTACCATAGACTGGAGCATGATAATTAACGGACCGTCTTGACTTTTGGTTCGATATGATAAGACGAGCTTGAAAATGCAAGTAAATCGGAAGTATTTCAAGGATAAGTTAGTCTAGAACATGGATTAAGACAAGCTTGATGGTATCGTGAATGGAATCGTAAATCATGTTGGATGACTTAGACTTTATTATTAAGATTGTTGATTGAAAATTTAATCATGGCATGGTGGTCTAAAGTTATAATGGATATATGGGTTCTATCAAAGATGTTTGAGGAGATAGACTATATAAATTGCTAGGCTTGACATGCAACATAGATACATCATGGATTTGACTAAACGAACTCGGACTCTGTGCTACGAATGTGTTAATGTGATTAGGATGATCTGTGCACGATGTTTAGAAATATGTGTGAAACAAGCTTGGATAGAATATCCCATATAAATGAACAATGGTTTGACCTAAGGAATTTGGGTGAGCATCGTACGACGAATATGTACGATGAGTCGTGAACATGAACTATACCTATAACCTTGTGAGTTGACCTACTAATTTGGCAGACGACCTGTGCTGAGTAAAAGAACTTCTGTAACTGACTTGAGAGTATTGCTTGGGCAAGCCATAGAACTGGGGTAGCAAGACTTAGAGTTATACTTAGAACGGTAAGTGTGTGCTATGTTTGACACGAATGGAATCGACGATAGGACATGGACGCTTGATGGTAGTGCAATGCTTAATTGAGTGGGATTTGGAAATTACTTGGATTTTATTTGACCATGTCGGAGGTATCATTATGATTCATAAGACGAGAACCCTTAAGATTTTCGCAAGTAGCTTGTTTGATTTCACAATCGCTAAGTTTAGTTGAATGTATATGTTTGAGGGACGCCTTGAACCTGTGCACGATCCAAGACTCAGTGATATGTTAAACTCGAGTGCAAAGAGTACGCTATTGCTAAGTTTGTTGACATTTATATGTTTGAGGGATGCCTTGAATATGTGCATGATCTAGACTCACGAAATGCTGATCTCGAATGCTAGTGCAAGTGAATATTTTAGATTCGCATGGACGAGTATGATAATTTAGATAAGTTTGCCTTAGTCCTATATCGTAATTCATGATGGATTATAATGTACCCCGCGTTAAGCGATATATATTCCGCGCTAAGGCACAGTAGAGACCGAGTAAGAGCTTGGATTGAATTATAGATTCATTCAACAAGACAGACCCAGTGTGCACGCGACACGTATTGAGGAACGAGTAGAAAGTTGTGTTCGAACGGATCTAGTGACACCGATTGTTATTATTGTGATAGATTCGATAGTTTGCGATAGAACGGTTTACGCTCGAAAAGTCTCGAGGAAGTGACTTTTTCTGATTGGTCTATAATGTAATGACCCGTTTCACTCAAGCAGAGAGCCAATTCAAATGATACAATTACAACGACCCGACCCGCTTTACTCTGCGAGAAGACTCACTTGAAGGCAAATAATTTTAGACTTGGCCCTTCAGGAGTTAAGACTTAGACTTTCAAAGACGTGCTTGAAGTATCGCTCGATCGAGGCGAATCATCGCTAAGGTGGGTCGCAACAAGAAAATTATCTTTGCTTAGCCTGTACAATTAAAAATATGGATGATACATGCTATATCGCTAGGCGATAACCCCTTGCATGCTAATAAAGAATATAACGCGCCTAGCCAAGGGAATAATCCCATCTTATATTGCTTGTGTTAGAACTTGGAAATAAAACTTGGCTATAATTGGACCCTCGCATGCTACCTTAGCTTCATGCTAGTAGACTCCGATAATGCTTCGAGTAGATCAATATAAACTCTTCGTAGTATACTTCTTCACATGTTACACTGGTCGTCCCATAGATTATGTCGTCCAATATGTCCATGTACGATTTTACTCCTTGTACTACCCCTTAGACCCATGCTAACGTAAAGGCTTATGTTCTAAGGTAGACTATACATATATTTTCTTATGCCTATATTCCAACAAATACAATGCTTGCCTGCTTATGTTATAACTTGTACTCATTTTGCCTTATTTCAATGCTTGACACATAATTTTATGCCATAATCCTGTAATACTACTATATAGTGCTTGCATCTAGTTATCCAGAAGACAATCAAATTGTCTTTCTGTGTAATATGAACCTGCAAGTATTCGGGACCGTTAGGTCGCAAAGGCATTTCTCGAACTAGGGGAATACATCAAGTCAAGTTGAACTCTGAACGAGAATCAGGTCAAGTAAAGCAAGAATCACAGCTCTTAGAGCAATACTCATTCAGAACAAGAATCAAGAATTATCATGTCATATTGTGAATCTGGAAGACCTAAGACTTGCATGTCACAAACAACTTGTTGAACAAGGGAGATATTTGAATCTCGTTCCACAGACGGTTTTTGGGGCACCGGGGCCGATCCGATTCGAATGGAACTCACACATCAGCCTTTTTATGTGCAAACAGGATGTCGTCTGTCCTCACGCTGCATCATTCTCGCTCTAAGGCTGATAGTCTTATATGCTGGGCGAGATGGCTTATAGCGTCTTACGTGCTTTTATTGCATACCATCCTCGTCAATGACTATAACTCATCCTTTATGACTATGCCAACGACTCTTGTTCATAGGTAAGATATCATCGCTTAGCGACAATCCGTGTGCGAGTCATTGTATCGCATCTAGAATCTGAAATACTAAAAAAATATGAGTATTAGACATCTGTGTACACTTGTACATAATTGAACACTTGAACATCTTGTGTAACACACCTGAGTATCCATGTAACTCGTGCACCTGAGTCAGAACCCCGCCCGTGATACTTGTGTTGCTTATGCATTTTCCTTGGATTTTATTATGTATATACTCATGCTTGGTTTTACTTAGTTTTTTTGGAAAATTAAGGATGAATGGTAAGTTGGTAAGTCTCGCCGTGTTACTCGTATATCGTACGACGCATTGCCACACGAGTTAGGCTTTACATTATGCCCTAAAATTGATCCTAAGGAAAGACTAGAAAGATAATTAATACATGATGCATGAAACCAATATAACTTGTTTGGATTTATCGAACGGACGATAAGCCTCCCCACCAAAGCATTCATGTACTGATAGCACACCAGATTGCTTGCAGGGTGCGGGAGAACCTCGTTCAATGCATAAACTCCTTCGTGCGAGCTAAGGCATGAAGTTTGTTCTGAAGCCTTGAAGCGTTACGTCCAGAGTTAAAGTACATATACAAGATATAATATTAGAACATCGCCTATGTATCATTCCATAATTATAGCCACTTGGCACATGTTATGACCCGCACCGAGAATAAGGGAACAAGCAGTGATCAATGCCTAGCCTACGATACAACATCGACAGTAGAACATTGTCTGGGTTAACCACACTATCTAAATATCTCATATAATATATGTATATGGTAACTGTCAACATCATCTCTACTACCAATGGAGGAATAATATGGTATATGATAAGGGTAACCATACTCAATCACAAAAAATAAAACTAAAGGAGGATGAAAGCACGATATGGAATAAAAGAGGAAATAAGAGTCACATACATCCACAAGTCCAAGTCCATAAGTCTAGAGATAATCACTCCCAAAATAATATATACATGCCATTAGTCTAAAAATGAGACTAATTTAAGGTCCAAAATATAAGACTAGTCCTCCTCGGTCACTGGTTCTATGTCCCCTGCTCTATGGGAGAATCCTCTAATGGCTCGCCATCCTACGGCCCATAATAAGTGGGATACTGATCCACAAGCCAATCATCTGGAAAAAATATCCAGTCATGATTGGAGCAAAGTACATATCTCTGAAAGCAGTTCCAAATACATAATAGATCATATATAATGAATAATAAAAAAGCATACAAGATGACTACCAAAGAAAATAGAAATGAACTAAAGCAAACAGGTAATGAACTGGAAAATAAAAAACATGCAATATGGAATGACTGTAAGTAATGAAATAGATAACAATAGTTATTGTGCCTTAGAATACAAGTTTTATATGATCCGCTTGGGTTTAACACTAATATAAAATGGTAACTCGATTACACATGTGATTTGTAATCGACCTGAACACTAATACATTAGGGCTTGATCACATAACCAACTCCTACTCCCCAATCCCCAACCAAAACTTATGGATCCATAAAGACATGTTACGAACACTAATATAGGCATACTGAACACGAGCAGTGTATGAACCCTACATACACAAAGTACAATAAAATCAATACCCGATACACACGATAAAATACATGTGAAGGAGTACCCGCTGAACACTGTAGGGGATAACATCTCATGACGGGATCCATCTAGTATCGGTCCGTGTAACCACTATGTCAAAATCAAGTATACAGTTCTAGAACAAGTGATATATACACTATCTTGAAATAAAAATTAATAGAGAAATATACTCCCCTCTGGTCCTTAAAAAATGGTGTATCTCGATGCCCAAGCTGGTGTCATACAATCCTATTTAGAAAAATCAAGTTAAATGGTGTAATAAGGGATAAATGAGTAAAAATATACTAATGCATGTTTCTTGGTCCATTTCTAAGTCGAAATAGAGTTATGCTAATTAATTGATTTATAACTAGCTAATACTAGCTTAGCTTATTACTAACTACTTGACTCCACTGATACTTGCCTATGGTATTACCCACTAACTCTAATAAATACTAACTAGCTACTATAAAGTAATACCGAGGCTAACATATACTATATATAATATAAGTCAACTCAAACATGCTAACTTATAATTCACACTGAAATCTAACCACTATAATTAACTGTTACTAGCCTTATTTGATAACTGATACCACTTAGCTAGTATCAGTACACTAATCTGAAAGTTACCTTAAGATACCAACTGATAACTCCAAGCACTCTAACTAATTAATATCACTAATATATAATAAATTAATCATCTACTATATACAACTAACATATGTCAATAACTAATAATCTAACTACTCACTAACATATATATAATACTACTAAAAGCAAACACATTAACTAGTCATCATAACCTCTACATATCAAACTTATACTAACATATATCTATTAACAACTAACAAGTAAATACTAATAATCTACTAAATAACTAACAGACAACTACATACTAATACATAACTAAACTGGCTAATTAATAGACAACTAACTAACAACTAAAAGTGCTAATACAAGCTAACAGGCCTGGCATCTTAGATCTGTCCCCATGCGCCCTGTGTGCATCAAGCAGACCTCTATGGCTGCTGTTGCTGCTCTCCTTGCTGTGCACAGACCTGACAGAACCCCCCCACTACTGTGGTGCCCTACAGCTTCACATTGTTGTTGTGGCTCCCTAAACCTGTTGCTCTGTGTTGCAGTGCCCACACACCATATTTGAAATACTCCACCATGCTGCACAACAGAACACTCCATAAACCAACCTCCATGGCTCAGGTAAACTCCCATAACAGTCCAATATTTGAACACCAATATATATGACTGAACCTATAATATATATATATATACACACATAGTAGTAGATACATATATACATAAACATATGACATAACTCATACATATATATATATATATATATATATATATATATATATATATATATATATATATATATACATACCATACCACCATACCATCATAAATTAGATACAAAACAATACAAATTAGAGTAGAAAATAATTCATCAAACACGTGGAGTACAACACACTCGTATCACACTAATTCTATGATACGCTTGCGATACACCCCCAACTGATCATTCAATGCATCATAAATGACGTGAGCAAGACTAATATCTTGTTTAAAGTCAATATAAAGTGCTAGCTACTCAACTACATGTTCGTGTCAAAATGTGACATGTTCAAACCTCCGTGTCGATGGAAAAACCCTAAAATCCACCCGTATCACCAAATTATCGTGATACGGCCTACATGTATCACATTATGGACATGATACTAGAGTCACAACACCAAATCAAACACAAAACCATCTATCTAGCCTAATGACGAACACTTGGTGTGCCAATCTCGGATTTTCTACTAAAGTGTCACAAAATACACATATAATTCACAATACATAACCAATTAATCTAGAACTTGTTCCTATAGGTAGTCCTATGCCATTGGGGTATTCCTAAGAGTCAAATGTATGATTTAGAAGCTACAATAAAAAAGAATTTAGAATTTACCAATTGGGAGATGAATTCCTAATAAAATGCTCAAATGAACACGCTCCAGACACGATCTCTTCACCAATGCTCCTCCTCCTTGTGCTCCTTGTTTTTTCAAGCTCCAAAACTCCTTGAAAAATGAAATCAGAGGGAATATAAATGAATTGAGTGAAAAACTAATAAGAAAATAAAGTAAAATTGGGGATCTAAAATTTGAGATCCAATGGATGCAAATGAAGGAGGAGAGAGAAGGAGAGCCCCCTCTTATTGTGGCCGGCCCTATTCCTCCCCTCCAAGTCTTATTGAATGTCCAATTATCCCTTTCCTTCCAATTATGAATAAGATTATAGATGGACTATTTTGGACGATCTCTAATTAAGTCCAATTAAGTCTAATCCTATTAATGAATTAGTGGGAATGGGGTATTGGGCTTGGGTCCATGTTGGGCTTACTAGTTGTCATGAGAAGTCTAATTGGTTCACAAGTGTCAAGTCTAACTAATAGGCTAGTCTACCAATTAATAATTAATATTACAAGGCACAAATAAATATATAATGTGCGAATAAATAATTAATTCAATGATCAATTAAATATTTATAGCACACTAATATTAATATTTATTCCTAAAATTATATACCCATGCCAAATTATCAAACTACCCCTAGTTCAAAAAGTGAGGGTAATAACACGCTTTTATTATTTTGAGAGAGAGGACTTGAGCGACTTGTAATCTCGGCCTAGCGTCGCTTATAATACTGATTCACTATCAACAAAGTGCTTGTTTTACTTCCATACTTGTGTTATTCAATGCTTTCGCTATGACGACTCTGTGAACTTGTTACCAATCATTTGTTCATTTCTTTTTCCACTGTATTCGGACAATCTTTGCAACTTTATCATTTAGATTTTTCTTCGTTGGTTCATATTTATGGCCTTGTAAGGGCGCAACTTATGCTCGTACGGTATCACATCCAGATGAAAACAATCGTCCTACAGGAGCACTGGCACGGTGATTCGCGCCTAGCGGGGACGGCCGATTCTACGGGAGATCGGGGCATAAAAAATCCTTCCTCCATCATAGACCACTAATCCCTTGCCAGATCTTGGAGTTGTAGGAAAACCAGGTCAACCCATTCCTTGGATAAAATATTAGCTGCTAAAAGAATGGTCTCAATATCGTGGATACAATCATCTGTCGTTATTGTGTCCTACATTCCATCAAAATATCTGGGGTTCAGTCTGCAAAATCTAACAGATGCCCCAGAATATGTTCTTTCACCTCGTTCTAGGAATGAATGCAATCTTTGGTTCAACAGAATATTTTGTTCATGCTGTTAAAGTTGTTGTTGCTGGTGTTGCTGGTGGTGTTGTTGTTGTTTTACCACCAACCAGTGTTGTTGGGCAGGCAACAACTACGGATAATCTCTAACAAGGCCGGAGGATCTAGTATTGCCGGTACTACGGGAGGTACGGGAATACCTGTAGCCTACTGCTCTATCCTATTTATCGTAGGCTCAACTCGGATCTTTAGATGGGGTTCTATAGGATCTCATTCCACTGGCAACTCTGCCTCTCTTGTTGTTACAGCATCGTGGAAAGGAGAAGCCCTAAAGAAGAGCACAATAAATATCAAGTACAGGGCAAAAAGGAACAAGGAAGCAACCAATCTGGGAAAATTCAAGCTGAGTATCGAAGATGACGAATTCAGAATTTCAAGAAGGATCATGTTTGATTGAGACTTCTATGACCATGACACCCTATAAGTCTGAAGAATAGACCAGTATGGGCCACCACTAAAACCTTGTCACGCACCAATACTGAAATACAGAGACGAACATAGCTAGCTACCCCGTGCAGGTACTATACGTCATACGACGATCACAGCTGAAAATAGACAAGGGGATGCATTCTATAATCAAGTCTCATATGGTCAAGAACTTCTATGTCTTAATCATTCAAACAATAAACAGTAAGCGTAGAGCATACATGATAAAGCAATAAGGCATCCAAATACTTTTTGATAATATTCTTGAGACCAGCTGTGCAAAATACGAAGCTGAAAGAGTAATAAAAGTACATGACTGTGATCAGGTGCAGTTTGATTTAATACGATCATGTAAGGAGACTAATATCTAGATGAGCCGGCTAGCAGGTGTCTGTGGCAAAATGCCCAAAAGAAGTAAATGCACAATGATGAGCAAGAAAGAAGAAAATCCACTCGTTATCCTCTGCGACCATGTTCCTGGTACGCACCATGAGTTAGGAAAAAGTACGGTGGATCCTCGGGTATTAGCTCGAAATCTGGCCATACAAAACCAGTGGAATTAGACCCTAAATAGCAAGTACAACAAATGAAGCACGAAATGGAGAAACAAAAACCCAAGAAAAATATAGTAATACATAGGTTCAGTGTCGTAACTTAGGTCCATGGCATATCATAGCGCAAAGGCCCAACCCTACAACCAAACTAGGACAAAGGTTAAACCATCACACTTTGATAGTCCGTTTCCCTAGGCTACTAACCGAGTAATACAATCACAACCAAGTCTATTTTCTTCATATCGACAAATAACTTGTACGGCTTATTAATTATGTAGTCAGAGATTATCTCAGAAACAATGCATAATAGGTATCCTAGGAATACGCAAGTGCCGAACATGAGCTAACCGAACCAATAGGTGAATAAAATAGGTATTTACGAGATGCACCAATTTTCTGTAGGGTTACTGCGCTAAAAATACGAAATTAGCGGTTCTAATGCTCCTATAGCAAAATAGTGGCTCGTCATAATAATAGGTCAGATACTGCACTATACTAAGGCAGATGATATACAGTATCTGTGGTGGCCAGCCCATAACACACTTAAAATAAATCTCTGTGGGGTGGTTCGTTGGCATGATCTCGGGATACCGTTCCCTCCAATGTTGCTACCACTTTTAGTTACCTAATTAGCCCTATATTGTGTTCAAAATCTTTAGGCATGGTCACATAAGAATTTTCCTAAAGATGTCATACAAAGTACGGGCATGCAAGATACAAATTCATAGAAGTCAAATTTGGATTCACCCGAGCGTGTATGCAACATTCAATCAATTAATATCCTAGCCATGCTTTGGTAGTTGACTCGCTTATCATGCCCATGCAGGGAAAACAATATACATATATAATATTATGAGTTTAGAAATTTAGAGAAATTCTCGATGCACAACCCAAATATAATCACTTAACACGTGACACAATATGTCACATCTCGGCGCACATTAAATCATGCATAATTATCAGGCAATAGTGGTACCAGCACGGATACAGTATTCGAGTTCAATTATCAATTATATATTGGGTCACAAAAGAATAAAAAAATATTTAATCAAAATAAGCAAGGCCACATGGGTCTCTAGGCCGCGTGGGAAGTCTGGCTGCATATAACTCTAGGCCGCACGGGAAGTCAGGGCCGCATGACAAGTCTTGACAACATATGAAGTTAGTGCCACATGAACCACTTGGCCGCATATGGAGTCAGGGCCGTATGAACAACTTGGCCACATATGGAGTCCGGGCCGCATGCTCAGGGTTAAAGTCTACTCTTTTAGACAAGTATTAAAGTTGCCACTTTTCCGCACCCGATGTAGGAAAGCAAGTCGGGATCAACGCCCAGACTACGCCGTAGAATTGGCTGTAGAACGTTGTCTGGATAATCTATCTAGCAATATAATAAACCACCAATAATAACAATATACTCAATCATAGATCAAAGATGGAACGAGCACGTATATGATAAGGAATATAATAGTCACATACAACTCATGAGTATAAAATAATAACATCAATGAGTATGAAAGAATACTAACAAATAGCTGGAGACAAATTCAGTACAAAGAATACTAAAAAGCTACTAAACTCAGGTCATCTGTCTTAGTTGGAATAAGTCCCTCCTAAGCCAGGGTCTCTAGCTCTAAATCCATAATATTCTGAGGTCCATAATGTGCAGGATACCACTCCTCAGTGTCATCTGGAAAAAATATATTCAGTCAAGAAAGGAGCAGAGTACATCTCTAACAACAATTCTAATCAATGATAAAAACTATGTAATAGTAAATAGATGTTAATATACAAGATGCATAATAGATACAAGAGATATACAATAAGAAAATACTGGAATAATACAATAATAAGCAATATGATAATGAACAAGAATACTAATGACTAAGTGTGTGAGTACTAGCTTTAACATGTGATCAGCTTGAGAACATGAAACAAGATTTATGGACTGGCTAATCATACGTACGGTGTATGATTAATACTATTCAAGATCAAGACTTGATACAAGGAGGGTATGATCACATATCTACACTAAAATACTCTCGACCCTCAATTGGTATAGTAGATCCAATCATGGTATGCTATGGCACGGGATTCTCTAGGAAGGTAGCAAATCTCCCCGAGAATCAGTGTCTGTACATGCACAAGATAATCAATAAAATAAGACTTGTACAAGATACACCATACACAAGGAATAACATCTCATGAAGAGATCCGGATATACCAATCCGTGTAACCATCGTATCAAGAAACATAGATATCTACACTAGATAAAATGGACAAAGAGGATATCATAAATAAGAAAATATCAGAGAATGTACTCGGCTGAAGTCCAAAGAATAGTCTCACAAATGTTTGATACGATACCTCGAAGACCTAGATATGGAATACAACATCAATACAAGATTTCAGAAAGAAAATAAGTTAAACTAGTCAACTTCTAGGTCAACAAGCCAACTTTAAGTCAAAAGTAAAATAGGTCAACTCTAAGTCAAACTATGGTCAACTATGGTCAATTATGGTCAAACTATGGTCAATTATGCCAAACTATCTATTTCTAGGTTGCATGAGTCTATCTCAAAGATATTGGGTTCAAACACTAGAGTATAGGTCATAAAAGCTATATCTTAGGATACTAGGATACCGTATCTCAAGATACGTAAATTAATAGGTAAAGCATCACATACGCATATCAAACAAATATTAATATATATAAAATCCTAATTACAAACATTAAATAGATACCTTAGTTTTGAACCAACTTGGTATCACAACACTAAACCATAATCTTGATACCCAAACCCAATACCTTGGGTATCCCCAAATTCCTTGATACTTACCTTGGTATAATATTTATGGCCTTGCAAGGTAATATCCAATACCTTGTTTATACTAACTACCCATAAATAATATATGATATCAACTAATAATTATAAATATAGTATACTATATCACAATTAACAATTAGGAATATATCTACATATATATTAATATCATATATATATATATATATATATATATATATTATGATAACCATAACTATATATATAAATAACCGCAAAAACGTCACTAAAAGCTGCTGGCAGCCGTCGCCAATGCTGCTGCTGTGGCGAAAACTGCTGCTACTGTGACAGATTCCTGCTGCTGTCACCAAAGCTGCCACTGCTGTGTCGTTGTTGCTGCTGCAGCCATCGCTACTGCTGCTACTGTTGCTATTGCTGCTGCTGTTGCTATTTTCCCTGCTGCTGCTGCTGTTATTTGTTGCTGTCGCTATAGACTGTCGCCAAATCTCCCTGTTCTCCCTCTCTCTCATATATATATAAAACACCAATATATATAATATATAACACAATATATATATATATATATATATATATATATATATATATATATATATATATATATATATATATATATATATATAAAACACAACTATATAACTATGTATACATACATACACCTCCACTTATATATATATGTACATAATAAATACATATAATATAACATACACATATATAGTTTCATATTTATATAACATCACATATACATATACGTATATATAATCATATACAATATATATACATATATCATATAAGTATATATATAACAATATATATATATATATATATATATATATATATATATATATATATATATATATATATATATATATATATATATATATATATAACATATAATACATATATACTACAATATATAATATATAATACATAATAGATCTTACATGTGCAGAAAATAGCTACATAAATATATAACACATAGATATAATACATACAAAGATCTATGACACATTAATACATAAATATATATACACAACAAATGCACAAACACATATAGCGTATCACACCTGTATCCTACTAGATTTAGGATACGCTTGCAACACGAGTCCACCACACATCCAAACGTACCTCGAAGGACACGAGCAAGTCTAATATATTATTTATGAACAATACGAAGAGTCAAACAAAAATCTACGTGTCCGTGTTAAAATATGACATGTCCAAAGTCCCGTGTCGGAGGAAAACCCCCCAAATCAACACGTATCACCAAATTATTGGGATACGACCTACACGTACCCAATTATGGATACGACACAAGCCCCAAACACACAAGCACATGCCAAATTGATCTATAGGACCAATTGACATACACAACAAATGTTAATCTCGAAATTCCCCCAAAATTAACACAAAAAGCACCATAACTTTTTTAGTAGGCCTCCTATGAACACAAAACCAAATTCTATGGGTAGCCTATGCATATGGGTTGATTTCTTATGGTTAAATTTCAGATTTAGAACCTAAATTAAGAGAAAAAACTGAATTATACCTATTGAGAGATGGATTCCCAATGCAACCTCCAAATGTGATAAATTTGGCCTCCAACTTGTACATCATTGCTCCTCTTTGTAGATCCTTACTTTCTACTTCTAGATCCTTGCTCCACAAGACTCCAATGGTAATTTGGAAAGAAATTGGGATAAAATTTGGCAGGAAAATGATATGGGAATGAAGGAATTTAGTTAAAAAAAATTCTAGATCTAGTTTTCAAATAAAAAGAGGAGAGAGAAACATTTTCCCCCATATTTGATAGGCCGGTGCCCTTACCCCTTCCTTAAAGCACTATATATTATCCATTATATCCCTTGGGGCCTCTCATGAAGAAATAATTAAGGAGGTAAGCTTCTAGTCTAATAGTTTAATTAAATTTAATCATCCTCCTAATCAATGAGCTTTCTAATGGGCTCAATCTAACAATTAATACATGTTGGTCCATGAGTCTAAACTAAACTAGTTAGGTCCACTAACACAAGTCCAAAATAACTAACTAACATCTAACAATAATTAAATAATACAATAAATAAATATTTATCATGCATAATATTTAATTAATTATAAAATTACTAAAATATTCTTTCCTAGAAAATGTGGTAGTGACAAGTCTACCCTCCTTAAAATAATTTTGTCATCGAAATTCAAAGACGAAAACTACCCCCAAAAAATAACAAAACATAGCAAATGAATAGTATTAAAGAACATAACTAATTATGAAAGAACATACCTCAAGGCACAAACAAATATGGATAGCGCTCTCGCATTCCATCCTCTCTCTCCCAGGTAGACTCCCCTGGAGAGTGATGCCTCCATGCGACACGTACCAAAGGAATAGTCTGGTTCCTCAGTACCTTCTCTCTCCGATACAGAATCTCAACTGGCTGCTCTGGACAGCTAAGAGTAAGGCCCAAATCTATCTCTGAGTGATCCAATACATGACTAGGATCTGCCACGTACCGTCTTAACTACGACATGTGAAACACGTTGTGCACTCCCTCCAATACAGGTGGCAAATCTAGTCTATATGCAACTGCATCGACCCTCTCTAGAATAGTGAAAGGCCCGATGAATCGCGGACTAAGCTTTCTGTCTCTACCTAAGCGAATCGTGCCTCATGTCGGAGAAATCCTCAGAAACAACAAACCACCCACCTAGAATAAAATACCACCTTAAGAACTTAATCTATAACAAACAACAAATAACAAGCAAAAAACAAAAATCTAAACTATACCTCAAACTCCAAAGGTCTCCGATGGCTATCGGCCCAATGCCGCTGTCTGTCCTACACCACTCAAAAGTCTGTCTCTGATCAACTGAACCTTCTTCGCTGTACTACAACCATCTCTAGCTCAAGCAAAACTCACTCTCCAATATCGTCCCATGACAAGGGAGTACGGCATCTCCGATCGTACAAAGCTTTAAAAGGTGACTTCTCTATACTAGCCTGGTAGCTGTTGTTGTAAGTAAACTCTACCAAATGGAGATGGTCCTCCCAAGAACCCCCGAAATCTAGTACACAAGTGCGCAACATATACTAGAGAGTCTGAATAGTACTCTCTGACTTCCCATTTGTCTGGGGATGATATACAGTACTAAACTTGAGCTGAGTGCCCAAACTCTCCTACAAACTCCTCAAGAAATGAGAATTGAAACGACTATCCCGATCCAAGACTATGCTGACAGGAACTCCATGTATCTTGACGATCTGCCTTACATACATCTCTGCCAGCTTCTCCATAGACAAACCCACCTTGAAAGGCAAAAAGTGGTCCGACTTGGTCAACCTATCAACGATGACCTAAATTGCGTCTTTTCTACCTGGAGATCGTGGAAGTTTAGACCCAAAATCTATAGTAATGTGCTCCTACTTCCACTTTGGAATGGATAATGGCTGAAGTAAACCTCCTGGCCTCTGCCTCTCGGCTTTCACCTACTGGCACACTAAGCATCTGGATACAAACTATGCCACTTCCCTCTTCATGCCATACCACCACACACTCTCTCGCATATCCCGATACATCTTATTGGCACATGGATGCATGGAATACTGAGAGCGATGCGCTTCCTGTAACACCTTCTCACGTAGCTCCCCACTAGGCAAATATAATCTAACTCCATGTCACAAAGAACTATCCTCGGCAATAGTAAAATCATCCTCCAATCCTGCTCTCACCTGAGCTCTGATGCTTCTCAAAGATACATCCTCATACTGTGCTGCCTTGATCATGTCTATCAAATCTGAATGTATCTACAATCCCCATATCTACATCGTACAACCAGGAAGTACTACCTCAATGTCGAAGCTCTCCAGTCCTCCAAAAATATCGATCCTACGTCAAGAATATAGCTACCGGATACCTGTTCAAGGCTTTGGCAACTACATTAGCTTTCCCAGGATAATACTTCAAAGATATATCAAAATCCTTTATCAGTTCCAACCACCGGCGCTGGCTCATGTTCAACTCCTTCTGCGTGAAAACGTACTTTAAGCTCTTGTGGTCTGTGAAGATCTCCACACGCTCTCCGTACAAATAGTATTTTCACAACTTTAGAGCAAATATGACTGTTACCAACTCCAAATCATGGGTAGGATAGTTCTTCTCATGAGGACGTAATTGCCTGGATGCATAGGCAATCACTTTCAGATTCTGCTGAAGAACACAACCCAAACCTTTCCCCGATGCATCACTATAAATAGTGAAACCTCTAGACCCTGATGGCAATGTCAAAATAGGAGCAGACGTCAACCTCTTCTTCAATTCCTCAAAAGTAGCCTGACAATCCTTCGTCCAAACAAACTCTATATCCTTTCTGGTGAGTCTGGTCATCGGCTCGGCAATCCTCAAAAAATCCTGTATAAACTTCCTGTAGTAGCCTGCCAATCCCAAGAAACTCCTGATCTCTACTACTAAACTCGGGGTCTTCCAAGATTCCACTGTTGTGATCTTCTTCGGATCCACTAAAATGCCATCACCAGTCACAATATGCCCTAAGAACTCTACCTTGTCCAGGAAGAACTCACACTTGGACAACTTCTTATACAACTTTTCCTTCCTCAACACATCCAACACAGTCTGCAAATGCTCCTCGTGCTCCTGTGGTATCTTCGAGTATATGAGTATATCGCCGATGAACACCACCACGAACTTGTCAAGGTACTAATGGAAAACCTTGTTTATCAAGTTCATAAATACCGTCGGTGCATTAGTCAACCCAAACGATATTACCATAAACTCGTACTGACCATACTGAGTTCAAAAAGCAGTCTTTGGTATGTCCTCCGGCTTCACTTTTACCTGGTGGTAGCCTGATCTCAAATCTATCTTAGAAAACACCATGATACCACTCAACTGAACGAATAGATCATCAATCTGTGGCAAAGGGTACTTGTTCTCGATAGTGAGATTATTCAATACCCTGTAATCAATTTACATGTGCACCGATCCATCCTTCCTCAGTACAAACAATACCGGGGCTCCCCACGGTAAAGAACTCGATCTGATAAACCCCTTATCCAATAATTCATCCACCTGCTTCTTCAGCTCGACCAGCTCGCTGTTGTTTACTCTATGGACATGTTGCAAAATTGGTTCTGCACCTGGCACCAAGTCTATAGAGAATTCAACATCTCGATCTGGCGGTAATCCTAGCAATTCCTCAGGAAACACATCCAAGAACTCTGCTATCAACGGATGCGACAACTCCTTGTCTTCCACCATAGCTCCATAAATAATGCCTTCTTCCTGCTCTTCAGCTCCTCTAACAAACTCAAACTCTGGCTCTCCTGGCAGACCAAACAAAACTCTACCTCCTCTACAATCTATACTAGCACGGTGCCTACTCAACCAATCCATCCTGAGTACAATATCGTAGCTCGGAAGTGTCATTACAAGTAGACACCCACTCAACTCCTGGCCTCCCAAAGTAACTCTCCGATCCTTGCAAGTATCATTAACCAGGATAATGCCTCCCCCGGTCATGATCTTGCAAGTCCTAAGCAAAGACTCAACTACCAAACCATGCTTCAGAGCAAAAGAAACAGATACAAAACTATGGGAAGAACCACTATCAAACAAAGCTAAAGCTGGAATGGAATCAAGAAGAATAGAACCTGCGATGACATCTCCGGAGGGTTCGTCTTCCTCGACGGTCATAGCAAACGCTCGTCCCTGACGTGCACCTTCCTGCTGCTGATGCTGGACATAACGCTACTGCTATGTCGGATGTGGCCCCCTCGGCTGTACTACAGGTAGTCTCGTCTGTGCCCTCGGAGCTGAAGCTTCTCCATGAACTGCACAACGAGGATTGGAAGGATACTTCCTCAGATGATGCCCTTTAGTACCATAATACAAACAAACTCCCAACATCCTCCTGCAAACTTCCCAGATATGACCAGGCTTCTTACAGTAGTGGAAGAAAGCTTGCTGTAACTGTCTCTACTACTGTGGTGCCTGGTGAATCGACGCTCTAGCTGGAGTCTGGTGCTGTTGAGGCTACTGGAAAGGTCTGGACTGGAAATGAGGATATTTTGCAGATACTGCACTATTATTGGCCCCAAGAAAAGAATCACGATCTCTCTTGGGCTTTAAACCCAACTCCCGCTCAACCTTGTGTGCCTCCGCAAGTATCTTAGAGTATGTCTCATAAAAAAAGGAATGAGGATCTTCACTTCCCAGTTTAGACCCTCACAAAAATGAATAGCCCGAACCTCCGGCTCTCTCACCAAATACTCTATAAATTGGCTTATCCTGCCAAACTCTGTAGCGTACTCCTTCACAGACATGCTCCCATGAATGAGGCTCTCAAACTGTCTCCCAAAGTCTAGCTTGTCTGTCCGAGAGAAGAACTTTTTCTTGAAGAGGTCCTTGAATACCTCCCAAGACTGTCCCGCGTCAACGAGAATTGGCTCATTCCTGAACCAAGTATGAGCGACGTTGAACAGTTAAAGTCCTACTGTCTTAACCTTCAGATCTTGAGAAAGATGGAATACCCTCATAAGATGCTCAAAGTCCTCGAGCCAATCATCAGCATAGATGATGCCCTCCGTCCCCTTGAAGACCCTAGGCTCCAGCTTCTTAAAGTCCTGAATGTTGCCTGGGCAAAGCTGAGCAACCTGAGGAGAAACCTGCTGCTGGACCGAAACTCCACACTTTACTATGGCATGAGCATACTATTAAGCACTCTCGATGCCCTGCCATAAAATATCGGTCTGCCTCTGATGTGCCTCAGACTGAGCCCTCTGTGCCTCGAGCATCTCACGAAATAGTATAAACATCTATGTCGCCTTTGCTGGCACGAAAGGTGGAGGTGAAAGCACCTCAGATACAACTGGCACAATCCTCTGAGTAGGTGGTGGACCTCCAAAAGCAGCTGACACTCTAATCACCGGAGAAGTGATTGGTGTAAGCCCTCGGGATGTCGCAGACCTCTCAGAAACTGCTCTCCCCTACTGTGATCTAGTCTTAGGCGGCATCCTGAGACAAAGCGAAAGAAAGAATCAATATGGCACATGATGTAAGACACTCAAGGAATGGACAGTTTTAAGAGATCAAGTATCAGTATCAAATAAGATTAGTTGAATGAATCAAAAGAATTTTTCCTAGATGTGATTGAGTATTCTCAGCCTATAGCCTATATCTTATATCCTGACACAGGCTCGTAGCACTCAATTCATAGCACCATTATGAATTATACTAAGTGCGACCTCGAATAGACCTGTATGGGCCACCACTAAAAATATGTCATGACCCGCACCCGATGTTGGGATACAAGTCGGGAACAACGCCCAGCCTACACCGCAGAATCGATGGTAGAACGTTGTTTGGATAATCTATCTAGCAATATAATGAACCACCAATAATAATAATATACTCAATCACAGATCTAAGATAGAACGAGCATAAATATGATAAGGAATAGAATAGTCACATACAACTCATGAGTCAAAAATAATAACATCAACGAGTCTGAAAGAATACTAACAAATAGCTAGAGAGAAATCCAGTACAAAGAATACTAAGAATCTACTAAACTCGGATCATCTGTCTCAGTTGGGATAAGTCCCTCCTGAGCCAGGGTCTCTGACTCTAAACCCACAATATCCTGAGGTCCATAACATGTAGGGTACCACTCCTCAGTGTCATTTGGGAAAAATATATCCAGACAGCAAAGCAGTAGAGTACATCACTAACAACAGTTCTAATTAATGATAAAAACTATGTAACAATAAATATATGTGAATATACAAGATGCACAATAGATACAAGAGATATACAATAAAAAAATACTGGAATAATACAATAATGAATAATATGACAATGAATAAAAATACTAATGACTAAGTGTGTGAGTACTAGCTTTAATATGTGATCGGCTTGGAAATATGAGACAAGAATTGTGGCCTGGCTAATCATACGTGTAGAGTATGATTAACATAATTCAAAAGCAAGACTTGATACAAGGAGGGTATGATCACATATCTACGCTAAAATACTTCCTACCCTCGACTGGTATAGTAGTTCCAACCATGGTATGCTAAGGCACGAGATTCTCTAGGAAGGTAGCAAATCTTTCCGAGAATCAGTGTCTGTACATGCATAAGATAATCAATGAAACAAGACTTGCACAAGATACACCATATACAAGGAATAACATCTTATGATGAGATCCGGATATACCAATCCGTGTAACCATCGTGTCAAGATATATGGATATCTATACTAGATACAATAAACATAGAGGATATCATAAATGAGAAACTATCAGAGAATATACTCGCCTGAAGTCCAATGAATAGTCTCACAGATGTCTGATATGGTGCCTCGAAGACCTAGATATTGAATACAACATCAATACAAGGTTTCGGAAAAAAATAAGTTAAACTAGTTAACTTCTAGGTCAACAAGCCAACTCTAAGTCAAAAGTTAAACTAGGTCAACTGTAAGTCAAACTATGGTCAACTATGGTCAATTATGGTCAAACTATGGTTAATTATGCCAGAGTACCTATTTCTAGGTTGCATGAGTCTATCTCAAAGATATTGGGTTCAAACACTAGAGTCTTGGTCATAAAAGCTATATCTTAGGATATTAGGATACCGTATCTCAAGATACGTAAAACAATAGATAAAGCTTCACATATACATATCAAACAAATATTAATATATATAAAATCATAATTACTGTCACTACCATATTCCAAAAACAGGGGTATTTTTGACTTTTTATAATATTTAATATTATGGTAGTTATAATTTGGTAATTGTATGATAAGTATATTAATTTAAATAATTATGTGAGATGTGTAATTAAATATATAATTATATATACAGTGTTTATTTATTTTGAGCTAGCAGACTTGACCTAGAAGCCCAGTAGATGAAAACCTGTCCGAATTATAGAATTTTGTATTTAATTATTTATTTAGAATTTAATTATTGGAGATTGTAATTAATTACCGTATTTTAATTAATTATTGCGCATTGCCTTTGCTTCGATATTTGGAGCGCTATCCTGACTTTTGTCTTCCAACAAATTTCACAATCTTGCCCTAGACATGCCCGCCTTCCATTCTGCTATTTTTGCAACTCATAATTATGCTCTTTGTGCATTATTTCTAGCCGCACAAAAATCGTCGCGGACGTTATTTAATAAATCCCTATTTTGTATCGTTGTGCGTTCTAATTGAAATTGGAGGCAATCTTGACCTATTTTTTGTGCGGCCCAAATTAGGGTAATATCTTGTTCTAAGTCTACTTCATTATTGGTATTGATGACCTGACCTGATTTTGGCCCCATGTGCTCCTAATTAATTTTAGAACACAACTTACATTTATTTCTAATTAAATCGAGGATACTATTTTAACCGATTCTGAAAATCCCAATTTAATTTCATTGCCCTGCTAATTGAGCCCATACCAAACTTACAGCGCCCCCTGACCCTATAAAACACGGGACGCCAAATTGCCCGCCAAATTTCTGTCATTTCATGTGTCTGTGCAAATATCCAAATTTGTGTCAACACCTCATTGTTTAAACCAATGAGGGAGCCCAAATAATTATTTAACTAGCCTCTCACCCTCATCCCCACATGAAATTCTCCATGACCAATCTGGACCACATATTTTATGGGCCAATCCTAACCCTTGATTCCATACACCCTCTCTCCCTATATAATGTCATGTCACATCAACCCTAATCCCCAAAAACCTAGGTAGCCCACCTCCTCTCAAGCCCCCATCTCCCTCAACCAAACCGTAGCTCCTATTCTCCTTCTCTTCTTCTTCTCTTTTCTTTTTCTTCTTCTCTTCTTCTTCTTCCTTTTTCTCTTTCTCTTTCTTTTTTAAACTTTGAAATAATAGAAAGGGGGGAACACTGTTCACCCACCCCTTCACTCCCTGTGCCCGGCGGTCCCACTCCACCCGGCCAAGCCCATCCCCGGCGGCCCCTGTACTCCGGCGGCCAGCCTAGTCCCGACCCCCTCACGAGTTCCTCCTCCGGCTGCTCCTCCCCATTCCTCCTGCCGTACTCCGGCCTCCCTGCCGAGCTGCACTTCCCCGCAGCCCGATCCCGTACTCCGGCGTGGTCAGCCATCCTCCGGCCACTGCTCCAGCTCCGCGCCTCCTCCATTGCCGAGCCCCTCTCCTCCACTCCGATAGTTCCACCTCTCCCTCGCGTCAGCCAACGCCCTCGACTCCTCCCTCATCCTCCCTCCGGCGGCCAACTCCCCATCCCCGCTGCCAGCCACAGTTCCTCCCTGTGCTCCTCGGCTGTGAGTTTCCTCCTCCCCTCTTTCCTTCTTCACAATGTATGGATATATATATATATAACTAATGTAATGTATATGTACATATATGCCTAATGTATATATATTTGTATGTATATAATTAATGTGTAGACATATACGTATATACGTATATACGTATGAGTATATATTAATGTATATATATGTATAGCATTTATTTAATTAATGTTAATACGCATATATGTATAGTATATAAATACATTGGTAATGTAGGTATTTAAAATATGAATATGTATATTATTTATTTTTATTAAATTGTATGAGTATAGTATGTATTTAAATTAATTGTATAAGTATGTATTTAATTAATGCATATGTATATGTATGTATATTGGGTATTTTTATATGGTATAAATTTAATTTGGTGAATTAATATTAGTATGTTAAAGATGATGTTGACAATATATATATGTATATTCTAAAAAATATACTTTTGCACATATATGATATATACGTATTTTGGTATATAAAATGTAATAGTATACGTACTATTTTGGTATATATATATATATATATATATCTTTATTGTTCAATTGGTATAGTATAATATGTATATATGTATCCCTACTAGATGACCCTAGTTGACTAGTGCCCTGCCGGGCATGGCCCTGAGGCCAGTGTTTTTGACTGTGTGTTAGGGTAGCACCTGATACAAGTGATATTGTGATATATTTTTAGGACTGTTGCTTCACCCGGGGGATACTCTGGAACATGACATCAATAATTACCAGCTAAGGACCCAAGGCAAGTACATTCTCTGATAATTTCCAATTGTTGATAATTTTTATAATTTTAATAATCTAGAAATGCTACATCTAAATCCTTGACACTGTGCTACACGGCTAGTATAGCTTGGATCTGCAGTCATGAGATGTTACATTGATTATCGTATTGACATTGTACACGACATGTATATTAGACATCGTACATGATAGATTGGACTTGCTCGTGTATCGTGACGTGTCATGGTTGGATCCACAGTACTAGTTGGGGGCGGGGAAGTAGTTAGTAAGAAATGTGATCATAACCTCTTATTGTAGTGTAGAACAATATAAGTGTTAATCATGCTCTTCACCCATGATTAGCCAGGCCCTATAGCTAACGTACATGTTCCCAAGCCGATCACATTTTGAAACTACTATTTCAAACACTTAGAATAGATTACAGTTCCCTATTTTAATTCATATGCTACATCACCCGTATATGATACTGCACCTTGTTCCTTTTATTTTCATATATGCGCTGACTATGTCATATTGCCTATTGCATGTTCCTTTACATTGCCTGTCTCTTTATTTTTCTATTGCATTTATTCACTGTCTTCTCAGTATCTAGCATCAACTATTTATTGCTTTATAGTCCTTATCAATTATATGAAACTGTTATTTGAGATTTGTACTTTGCTCCTTCCAGACTGGAAATATTTTTCCAGACTATGCCTTAGAGGACCGCTGTCCGACTCTTTATGGACCATATGGTGAGTAGCTGCACTTGTCTTCGTAGTTAGTTGTGATTCTGGGAGGTCTAGCCGGAATCACTAATTCTTCTAGTTTTCTGATTAGTTCTTTTAGCAGACTATTTGGTACCGGATTTGTCTCCGGCATTTTATTGAGACTTGGATATTTGTTGAGTTAGATTATTACTTTAGACTTGTGTTGTATTTAATTTTTGTTCGATATCTTATCATGCTGTAATCCTGTGATTGAGTATGTGTTCATTTTATTGTGTCATCCATGCCTCCCTATGGAGATTGGATGCTTGTGTGAGATTGGCTAGATAGTATCAAGACCTTGACAGCGTTCTACCGCCGATGCTGCGGCGTAGGCTGGACGTACCCACGCACTCGTACCCCTAAACCGGGTGCGGGTCGTGACACGTTTTTAGTGGTGGCCCATGCAGGTCAGACTTCGCGAGTGAGCGATGTCGTGGTAGTGTGGCATCTTTGTTACACTACTGCGTACCTGCGATAGAATCTAGGACATAGGATACTAGGACGAGAGCGAATACTCAATCACAATTCCTTGAGAGATTCCTGGGATGACCCTTGAGAATCTTGTTAAAACTTCCAATTTAAAATCATTCCCTTGTCCCGTCCATTCTTATTTGTTGATTGTTGATCAGGTATTAAAATCGGATTTTGGTTTCATGGTAGGGTTTGATTTCATATCAAGATAAATTGCAGACTGATTTATGGTATTATCTGATGACGCATGTCGATGAGGACAGCGAGGAAGATTAACACTAGGGCTATTGGATTACTAGATATGGATTTAAATTATAAATTGAAGATTGAAAACGAATTGCATTTTTGAATTTTGAGAAGTTGAGATATTATGTTATAAAAATTTATTTTGAGGAATTCAGATTCGATTCAATGAACATAGACAAAACTGTAAGGATTTTTGGAAGTGATAAAATTTTCGTTCAGTACTTGAATGTTTGAATTTGAGGAAGGTATATGCATTTTTCTTTAAGGTATATGCATGTGTAAGGATATGTTGGCTTGAGCATAATTGAGATCTCATTGCCAACTGACTTGGGTGTTCATCTAGGATTGTATTGGAGAGAGCAGTACTTAGTATGATGGGTTGCATTGGATATGCACTTGAGTGATAAGGATAGCTAGTATCAACAATTATAGTAGGCAAGAGAGCTAGCAGTGAGTGTGCTGGTAGTAAATACTAGGGTACTAAAGAGATAGAGGTATCAAACCTTGGATGCATTATTAAACCATGGATATATTAAAGATTCTTGGTATCAGATTTAGGTATCAAGAGGCAAGTGTATGCAATGAGGATGTAATCATGGATATCTTGTGGACTAATGATTAGTTGATATGGATATCAGTGTACAGGAATAGGAATTAGTTAGTGAATGTGCCAGAGTTAATGTATGTTAGAGATAGAAGATACTGCAAGAATATGTTAGTAGGTTCCTTCTTTCTTTCCTTATATCCTTTTTCGTCTTCTGATCGATTGATTCCCTAGTACTGTAGCTTGTATTCATGATTTTTGTTAGAATGTAGTTAGTAGTACCCTGATGCAGAGACTGCAATACCATGACAAAAGACACCATGACCGTACATATTTCCCTTAGGTTGCATGTTGTATGATTATAGGAATGATTTTTAGATCAGGATTATTGGGGTTTGACCATGACAAAGATTTCATAAAGGAGTTATGACTTGACAGGAGAGACAAGATGATTAACCAGATGATTAAAAATTTGAGGATAAACATCGATTTAAATAAAGGGCCAAGAATTTAACATGGCAGAATTTATGATTTATTAATTCCAGGAAGAGTATGACATGATTAAATTGGTTATAAAAATTTGGAAATTTTGGGAGATTCATCAATATATTTATTTGATTGCAAGTTATGAATTTTAGAATTTTATATGGGATGTTGTAATTAGAAAATCCTTAAGTATCGTATTGTTGAGTATTTTGAGGAAGAAAAAATCGAGAAATAAAAATTTTGATGGATAAATGTTTAAATTCAAACTTTGTGGGACGAGATTACATTTTATATATTTGTGCATTGATAAAAATCAAATTAGAGGAGTGGATATTAAATTCCGAGTATTGAATTATTAACTAAAAATTTTGGGGAAATTTTGATAAAAATGGACTTTGATTATATTCCGAGAATTTTTCATGAATGCAATAATTTCAAAATTTTTGAAAATTGTGAAAAGACATCGTAGATTATTACCTGATTTTGTGGTTGATGAATTTAAATTTGAGGGAAATAATAATGTGTATGATTAAATGCTACTTGAGGATTTTAAATTTTGATGACAAAATTCTTTTAAGGAGGGTAGACTTGTCACTACCACATTCCGAAAATAGGGGTATTTTTGACTTTTTATAATATTTAATATTATGGTAGTTACAATTTGGTAATTGCATGATAAGTATATTAATTTAAATAAATATGTGAGATGTGTAATTAAATATATAATTATATATACAGTGTTCATTTATTTTGAGCTAGCAGACTTGACCTAGAAGTCCAGTAGATAAAAACCTGTCCGAATTATGGAATTTTGTATTTAATTATTTATTTAGAATTTAATTAGTGGAGATTGTAATTAATTACCGTATTTTAATTAATTATTGCGCATTGCCTTTGCTTCGATATTTGGAGCGCTATCCTGACTTTTGTCTTCCAAAAAATTTCATAAACTTGCCCTAGACATGCCCGCCTTCCATTCTGCTATTTTTGCAACTCATAATTATGCTCTTTGTGCATTATTTCTAGCTGCACAAAAATCGTCGCGGACGTTATTTAATAAATCCCTATTTTGTATCGTTGTGCGTTCCAATTGAAATTGGAGGCAATCTTGACCTATTTTTCGTGTGGCCCAAATTAGGGTAATATCTTGTTCTGAGTCTACATCATTATTGGTATTGATGACCTGACCTGATTTTGGCCCCATGTGCTCCTAATTAATTTTAGAACACAACTTACATTTATTTTTAATTAAATTAAGGATACTATTTTAACCGATTCTGAAAATCCCAATTTAATTCCAGTGCCCTGCTAATTGAGCCCATACCAAACTTACAGCGCCCCCTGACCCTATAAAACACCGGACGCCAAATCGTCCGCCAAATTTCCGTCATTTCATGTGTCTGTGCAAATACCCAAATTTAAGGGGGCTAATTTGCAAATTTGTATTTTTGTGTCAACACCTCATTGTTTAAACCAATGAGGGAGCCCTAATAATTATTTAACTAGCCTCTCACCCTCATCCCCACATGAAATTCTCCATGACCAATCTGGACCACACATTTAATGGGCCAATCCTAACCCTTGATTCCATACACCCTCTCTCCCTATATAATGTCATGTCACATCAACCCTAATCCCCAAAAAGCTAGGTAGCCCACCTCCTCTCAAGCCCCCATCTCCCTCAACCAAACCGCAGCTCCTATTCTCCTTCTCTTCTTCTTCTCTTTTCTTTTTCTTCTTCTCTTCTTCTTCTTCTTCTTCCTTCTTCTCTTTCTCTTTCTTTTTTAAACTTTGAAATAATAGAAAGGGGGGAACACTATTCACCCACCCCTTCACTCCCTGTGCCCGGCAGTCCCATTGCACCCGGCCAAGCCCATCCCCGACGGCCCCTGTACTCCGGCGGCCAGCCTAGTCCCGGCCCCCTCACGAGTTCCTCCTCCGGCTGCTCCTCCCCATTCCTCCTGCCGTACTCCGGCCTCCCTGCCGAGCTGCACTGCCCCGCAGCCCGATCCCGTACTCCGGCGTGGTTAGCCATCCTCCGGCCACTGCTCCAGCTCTGCGCCTCCTCCATTGCCGAGCCCCTCTCCTCCACTCCGACAGTTCCACCTCTCCCTCGCGTCAGCCAACGCCCTCGACTCCTCCCTTATCCTCCCTCCGGCGGGCCAACTCCCCATCCCCGCTGCCAGCCGCAGTTCCTCCCTGTGCTCCTCGGCTGTGAGTTTCCTCCTCCCCTCTTTCCTTCTTCACAATGTATGGATATATATATATAACTAATGTAATATATATGTACATATATGCCTAATGTATATGTATTTGTATGTATATAATTAATGTGTAGACATATACGTATATACGTATGAGTATATATTAATGTATATATATGTATAGCATTTATTTAATTAATGTTAATACGCATATATGTATAGTATATAAATACATTGGTAATGTAGGTATTTAAAATATGAATATGTATATTATTTATTTTTATTAAATTATATGAGTATAGTATGTATTTAAATTAATTGTATAAGTATGTATTTAATTAATGCATATATATATGTATGTATATTGGGTATTTTTATATGGTATAAATTTAATTTGGTGAATTAATATTAGTATGTTAAAGATGATGTTGACAATATATATATGTATATTCTAAAAAATGTACTTTTGCACATATATGATATATACGTATTTTGGTATATAAAATGTAATAGTATACGTACTATTTTGGTATAAATATATATATATATATATCTTTATTGTTCAATTGGTATAGTATAATATGTATATATGTATCCCTACTAGATGACCCTAGTTGACTAGTGCCCTGCCGGGCATGGCCCTGAGGCCAGTGTTTTTGACTGTGTGTTAGGGTAGCACCTGATACAAGTGATATTGTGATATGTTTTTAGGACTGTTGCTTCACCCGGGGGATACTCTAGAACATGACATCAATAATTACCAGCTAAGGACCCAAGGCAAGTACATTCTCTGATAATTTCCAATTGTTGATAATTTCTATAATTTCTATAATCTAGAAATGCTACATCTAAATCCTTGACACTGTGCTACACGGACTAGTATAGCTTGGATCTGCAGTCATGAGATGTTACATTGATTATCGTATTGACATTGTACACGACATGTATATTAGACATCGTACATGATATATTGGACTTGCTCGTGTATCGTGACGTGTCATGGTTGGATCCACAGTACTAGTTGGGGGCGGGGAAGTAGTTAGTAAGAAATGTGATCATAACCTCTTATTGTAGTGTAGAACAATGTAAGTGTTAATCATGCTCTTCACCCATGATTAGCCAGGCCCTATAGCTATCGTACATGTTCCCAAGCCGATCACATTTTGAAACTACTATTTCAAACACTTAGAATAGATTACAGTTCCCTATTTTAATTCATATACTACATCACCCGTATATGATACTGCACCTTGTTCCTTTCATTTTCATATATGCGCTGACTATGTCATATTGCCTATTGTATGTTCCTTTACATTGCCTGTCTCTTTATTTTTCCATTGCATTTATTCACTGTCTTCTCAGTATCTAGCATCAACTATTTATTGCTTTATAGTCCTTATCAATTATATAGAACTGTTATTTGAGATTTGTACTTTGCTCCTTCCTGACTGGAAACATTTTTCCAGACTATGCCTTAGAGGACCGATGTCCGACTCTTTATGGACCATATGGTGAGTAGCTGCACTTGGGCTTGGTAGTTAGTTGTAATTCCGGGAGGTCTAGCCGGAATCACTAATTCTTTTAGTTTTCTGATTAGTTCTTTTAGCAGACTATTTGGTACCGGATTTGTCTCCGGCATTTTATTGAGACTTGAATATTTGTTGAGTTAGATTATTACTTTAGACTTGTGTTGTATTTAATTTTTGTTCGATATCTTATCGTGCTGTAATCCTGTGATTGAGTATGTGTTCATTTTATTGTGTCATCCGTGCCTCCCTATGGAGATTGGATGCTTGTGTGAGATTGGCTAGATAGTATCAAGACCTTGACAGCGTTCTACCGCCGATGCTGCGGCGTAGGCTGGACGTACCCACGCACTCGTGCCCCTAAACCGGGTGCGGGTCGTGACAATTACAAACATTAAATGGATACCTTGGTTTCGAACCAACTTGGTATCACAACACTAAACCATAATCCCATAATCTTAATACCCAAACCCAATACCTTGGGTATCCCCAAATACCTTGATACTTACCTTGGTATTTCAAGGTAATATCCAATACCTTGTTTATACTAACTACCAATAAATAATATATGCTAACAACTAATAATTATAAATATAGTATACTATATCACAATTAACAATTAGGAATATATCTACATATATATTAATATCATATATATATATATATACATATATTATAATAACCATAACTATATATATAAATAACCGCAAAAATATTGCTAAAAGCTGCAGGCCGCCGTCGCAAATGCTGCTACTGTGGCAGGAACTGCTGCTGCTGTGGCAGGAACTGCTGCTACTGTGACAGATTTTTGCTGCTGTCGCCAAAGCTGCCACTACTATGTCGCTGTTGCTGCTGCAGTCGTCGCTACTGCTGCTACTGTTGCTATTGCTGCTGCGGCTACTGTTGCTATTTCTGCTGCTCATGCTGCTGTTATTTGCTACTGTCACTATAGACTGTCGCCAAAGCTCTCTGTTCCCCCTCTCTCTCATATCTATATAAAACACCGATATGTATAATATATAACACAATATATATATACTAATATATATAACACAACTATATAACTACGTATATATATGTACACAATAAATACATATAACATAACATACACATATATAGTATCATATATATAACTTCACATATACGTATACGTATATATAATCATACACAATATATATACATATATCATATAAGTATATATATATATATATCTATACATAACATATACATACATATATACTACAATATATAATATATAATACGTAATAGATCTTACATATGTAGAAAATAGCTACATAAATATATAACACATAGATATAATAGATACATAGATCTATGATACATTAATACATAAATATATATACACAACAATATATATATATACATATATATACTTACACATCACCATGACTAAGAACAATGGAAGAATATAGATCTAGAAATTAATACACAAACACATGGAGCGTATCATACCCGTATCCCACTAGATATAGGATACGCATGCGACATGAGTCCACTACACATCAAAACGTACCTCGAAGGACACAACCAAGTCTAATATATTATTTATGAATAATACGAAGAGTCAAACACAAATCTACGTGTCCGTGTCAAAATGTGACATGCTCAAAGTCCCGTGTCGGAGAAAAAAAATCCCCAAATCAACACGTATCACCAAATTATTAGGATATGACCTACATGTACCCAATTATGGACACGACTCTAGCCCCAAACACACAAGCATGTGCCAAATTGATCTGTAGGACCAATTGACACATACAATAAATATTAATCTCGGAATTCCCCTAAAATTGACACAAAAAATACCATAACTTTCTCAATAGGCCTCCTATGAACACAAAACCAAATCCTATGGGTAGCCTATGCATATGGGTGGATTTCTCATGGTTAAATCTCAGATTTAGAACCTAATTTAAGGGGAAAACTGAATTGTACCTATTGGGAGATGGATTCCTAATGCAACCTTCAAATGTGATAAATTTGACCTTAAACTTGTAGATCCTTGCTCCTCTTTGTAGATCTTTTCTTCCTCCGTCTAGATCTTTGCTCCACTAAGCAACAATGGTGATTTGGGAAGGAATTAGGATAAAATTTGGTAGAAAAATGATATGGGAATGAAGGAATTTGGTTGAGGAAAATTCTAGATCTAGTTTTCAAATGAAAAGAGGAGAGAGAAATATTTCTCCCCTCTTTAATAGGCCAGCCCCCTTACCCCTTCCTCAAGTCACTATATAATATCCATTATACCCCTTGGGGACTCTCATAAAGAAATAATTAAGGAGGAAAGTTTCTAGTCTAATGGTTTAATTAAATTTAATCATCCTCCTAATCAATGGGCTTTCTAATGGGCTCAATCTAACAATTAATATATGTTGGTCCATGAGTCTAAACTAAACTAGTTAGGTCCACTAACACAAGTTCAAAATAAATGACTAAGATCTAACAATAATTAAATAATATAATAAATAATTATTTATCATGCATAATATTTAATTAATTATAAAATTACTAAAATACCCTTTTCTAGAAAATATGGTAGTGACAGAAGTGAAGGAACATAAATAAAGTATCAGTGAAGTGACATAAAGTTATTAATGTGAAAAGCCACAAAGTGTGTCAGAAAAAAAAGATAAAACCATAGAAAGATGTGCCAATATTTCAAAGTCATGCGTCCAAGTGAAAGTGGCCACATGCTCTACTTGCCGCATATGCCTGCTTGCCGCATATGGGTCGGTGCCGCATAGAAGTTACTTGGACCTTACGAATTTCATATTCGTCCAGCGAGTAAAAACACAAGGAGTTCATGGATAAGCTCCAGAATGCTTGTGTGTTGACAATCATGAGTCAAACAAGATGGATGCATGTTGGTCAGTATACGACTAAAGCTCAGGCCGCATAGCCCTCTCAGGCCACATAGTACTCTCGGCCGCATAACTCGCTGGCCACATGAAGACTTCATCTTCTCCAAACAGCAGGTTCGGCCATGGCGAAATCTCCAAAAACTAAAAAAAATTGTTCATAAAATCCTTATTTTAAGTCCAAATCGAGTAAACCAAAAGCCAAAATGCTTGGAATTGAAAGCTCTATAATGTAGCAAAAATTGGTTTTCAAAAATAAATGTTTAATGGATCAAAACCAAGAAAAAATTATGAAACCCATAAAATCCTAAGTTAGAAATGTAGATCTACTCAAAATCATCCATTAAAATAGAAAACTCCAAGTTCTAAAAATGCTTAGAAACATAACAAACATAATAAAAAAATAATATGGAGGGCTTTTCCATTTCTCATACAAGGTGTACTTGCCTATGGAAAGGGGAGAGAAAACACAAGAGAGAAAAAGAGAAAAAGTAAAGAAGAGAGAGAAGAAAAAGATTGGGTTATATATGGTAGGGTTGAAGGTTGTATCAAGGGTCTCCTGACTTCAACCAACCCACAAAATGAACTATGAACCAGGTTAAACCAAAGAATGGGTCTAGTCTCCATGCATATGCAACCATGCTAATTAAAATATGTTCCAAATACGTATATCGGGATCGAGGAGTGACAGAGACGCTTCGAGACTCGTAAAGATGGCGGCTCAGAAAAAGAAAAAAAGTTATATCAACTCATTAATGGCCTTGTCAGACGCGACATGCCACATGCTTATATAGCTACGTACCCATGTGGCCACGTCATCATGCCACCAGAGTGTCCATCTGACCAAGGCCAAACGAGAGCACGTATACTGCCACAATGCTGTACGGCCAGAGTGTCAATCTAACCAAGCCAAGGGAGAGCACATATGCTGCCATAGCGCTATATAGCCAAGACATTATGCAGCTCTCGAATGGTAATGATCACTTTTCAGGATAGAGGTATTTTGGTCATTTTGGTAATATTTATTATTGATACATTTTATTTCGTAATAATTGGTATAGTTGTATATATATATAAATACTTAATATAAATTATGGTGCTTGATTGACCCCTTAGTTAGACTAGCTGTTGATGAACCCAACTAGGCATGAACCCAACTAGACTTGAACCCAACTAGATTGTCATGACCAATAGTGTGACCCATCTAATTAGTCTTAGTTGACTAGTTAAAATAGGGAGAATAAATAGAATAACCCATTTATTTAATAATAAAAATCCTCTGAGTTAAACCTTCATTTATTAAATAATCCTTCATGACAACTTGGAGGACATATTAGAAATTGTGCCTTAGCCAACCCTAACCCTAGTGGCCGGCCCTATCAGGAGGGGGGAAGCCTCCATCTTCTTCATAATTTGTTCATGAAGACACCCTAAGTTTAGTTCTTTCCTCCAAGCATTCTTCCTCCACCAAATTCCTTTAAAACCAATTCCAATCCCTCTTATTATCATCCATGGAGAACTAGAAGCTTGAGGATTGCAAGAGAATAGAAAAAGAGGAGTATTTCAAGGAGTTTGCGTCCATTTCTCATCCTTGTGCTCATCAGAAGAACCATAATGGAAATCCATCTACTAATAGGTAAAACCCCATTTTTCCTTGTTATTTTAGATTTTAATGGTGTAATAAAACCCTAGAAACCCTCCATTAGTTTAAGACAACCCATAAAAAGAAGAACTAGGTCCATATGAGTCATATGTAGAGAGTTACATGAAGTTTTGTGGCCATTTAGAGAAAACTCCAAGGTGGCACACCAAGTGTTTTATGGAATATCTAATGGGTCATTCCTCATTATTTTATATTGCATATTGTTATTTTATATGTGTCACAAGGATTTGGTTATATTTGGGAGTATTTTGAGTGAGTATCACATGAGTATCAAGGTGTGATACCCTTGTGTGGCCTCTTGCACACCAAGTGTTTGTCAAAATGACAAACTGGTCAATTAGGCTTTGTTCTCAGTTTATACTTGTTTATAGGTTGGTATACTCATTAGAGATATGTATTTATGTTCTTAAGTGTTTATATTCATGTATATATATATATATATATATGTTGTGTGTGTGTGTGTGTGTGGCTTATTTCTGTGCTGTATTGCACTGACTTATGTGTGTGTGTTATTGTGTGGAAAGGTGGCTAAATTGGCTTGGGTTTTATGTGATACATAAGTAGTTAAATAAGGGAGGAGGGAAGCTCAAGAATCAGACATGCAAGGTAGAGTGTGTTATCTTGGTGTAGCAGCAAGGTGTTCGAGGAGGGGGGGGGGTTTAACTCTGTTACTACTATTATTAGTTTCAGTTGTGCAAATACAATAATTGAATGCCTGTGTTTTTGAATGTAGTAGCTGTAGGTGGACAATTGTAAGTTAAGTATTTGGAGTGGAAGAATGCAAGTAGGGAGTATAGGGGGAAACTCGGCCATTTCATGAATATAGTTAGTATTGTTTGTGTATGTTATGAATAAGGGAGCAACTGTAGTGCAGGTGGTGTTGTGAAGCAATGTATATGTATTAGAGGGGGGAAGGTAAGTCCAAGTAATGAGAAACCAAGAAGCGGTCGGGTTTAAGAAGAATTATAGCAGATGCAGTAACTTAGGCAGCAACTTGGAAGTTGCACATCGTTGACTGTGTATATCACAATTTCAGAATGGGAGGGGGGTCTATTCAGACTACATACGAAGTGACCCAGCAGCAGCAGGCAGTGCACTCGGAATGCACTGCAAGGAGATCACAGTAGATAAGGGAAAGTTGGGATGTGTTCTTAGCTGCTTCCTGTCAAATACCTTGAGCGTGTTTACAATAGTTAAGGGGGTAAAACCCATGTGAGGGTCTGTGTTGGAGTGGGGGGGGGGGGGGCTCGGGGTAAGTGGTTGCCTGGGCAGTAGAAGAGAGGTGACTGTTCAGTTATTAGAGTATTGTGTTCACATGTCATTGGGGATGAATATTGGTCGAGTATCAGTGCACCATGCTCACTGATCAGTTGCAATATCAGTAGGTAATCGAGGGGGAGAGGATAAGCATTAGTATGTTAGTTAGTTAGTTATGTTTTAGTAATAGATAATATTAGTTCTAGTTACTCTGAAGTATCACCAAGGTATTAGAACAAGAGTTAAGGTAATATTAAGTATCCCGATACTTGACACTAGTCAAATGGTAAAGGGTAAGTGAGTGTAGATATTGAGTTTTGGTAAAAACCAAGTATTGGATATATTGTATAAAATATATTAAGATACTAGATGTGTGTATATAGTATTTATACTAATAAGATAGTGTTTTTGGATACCAAGGGTATCCTAGTATCCTATATCGTAGATATTAGTATTAGTTGACTAGTTTAGTTAGATTTGACTTGTATTAGCTAGTTAATAAGTAATATTGGTCAAGTTGACTAGTTAGACCTAGAGTTGACTAATTTGATTAGAGTTGACTAATTTGACTAGAGTTAACCAATATTGACTAGTTGACTCCAAAGTCAACCTTTGACCCTGGTTGACCAAAGTGACCTAGTTTGACCTAGAAATCACCAATTTTATTTATTTAAACTTGTTTTTATTTCATTACACCTAGTAACCTGTAAATTCATATATAGGTTTATGTGAAACTAGTTCGGACACAGTTCCGCCTCATTTGCTCCAGACCTTAGGCGAGTACATTTCTCTGTTAGTTTTCAGTGCTTCATAGTGTATATATTGCATGTTCTAGATCTATTTTACTTGATTCTGACACCATGTTACATGGGATGGTATTATATGGATCGAGTCAGGAGATGTTATTTATCGACCGTGTGCATCGTGTACTCCTTACACATGTATTTATCGTATGCATTGGGTATTCCTTATGCTTGTATCTATTCGTGTGCTACGTGTGCTTGTATTATATTTGTATATGTAATGTATCATGATTTGATCCATGAATATTAGTTGGGACCGGAGAGTAGTAGTTGATTATGTGATCAAACTCTTACTGTAATTGTGTGCATGCCAATTACACCATACACGTGTAATTGAGTTACCGTAGAATATTCGTGTGCAACCTAAACCGATCACATAATGAACTTGTAATCTAAGGCACTAGTTAGTATCATCAGTTCTCTTATTTACAGTTCTCTTATTGCAAGTTCATACCATATTGCTTGTATTTACTTTTCTAGTTATATTTTTATTTCCTAGTTACCTATGCATCTTGTATTCATTTCTATTAATGTTATATATTCTCTACCATGTATATGAAACTATTTTCAGAGTTTTGTTCTTCGCTCCTTCCTGATTGGATATATTTTTCCAGACGACTGTTTAGAGGACTGGTGTCCTACCAACTATGGCCCGTAAGACGGAGAGCCAGCTGAGGTAGATCCCTTAGTCCAGGATGATCTGATTCCAGCTGTCGAGGAGACGCACCAAGCTATAGCAGACCAGTAGCTAGTATCTTTTATTTGTACTGGATATATTTCCATCTTAAACCTTGGCATGTTATTTATATTGAGATCCTTTGTGTTATTTGCTAAACTCTAGACTTGGATATTGTGATGACTTGTTATTTTTTTTCTTTTATGACATCGTGCCATTATCTATCTCTAGTTTGTTTGGTTGAGTATTAATGTTATACATTCATCTTGTCCTCTTTTTGGAGTTGAGTTACCTTTGACAGGTTGTATATATATATATACATATATCTTGGTGAGTTTATTATATAGTTTTGTGGACCTGAACAGCGTTCTACCGTCGATGCTGTGGCATAGGCTGGACGTACCCACGACTCATGCCCAATTTTTGGGTGCGGGTCGTGACACAAATTATATTATTTTTTATTACAAACGAAGAAGATTTATCACACGATCAGTGTTGACTACGTGTCCAGCAGACCAAGTCACGCACACAACGGGTTAAAAACAACCCCGAGATCTCATCAATAGCAGATCCCAACCGAAGTCGCATGGTAGCCTGTCTATGGCATGCAGTTATAGTTGCAACCGCATTTTGTTGAAGGATCCCCCTGCAGCTACCAAACAGAAGCTTATGTGACACCTATAACCCATCAACATGATGGCTATAAATAGGAACAACTTGGACGTTCCAAAGGGCTAGTTTTTCTGTTTCAGAGACCATACCAAGGCGGAGCTACGTACGTCACACAAGATTAGAAGAGAGAATAGAAGAGAGCACCCTTATTCCCTTGACAAACCTTCAACGGAGTAAAGAAGCCGCTACAGTGCTAGATCTCCATCGTCACACCACCCAGATTAAATATTATACTTAGATCTTATGTTTAGGATTTTTTTTTGTACGTTTGTTTGTAATTAAATGAAAGTTTACCCAAACTCACTTGTAATGGCAAATAATGACCACATTATTACAATAATTGCCAGATTACGAATGGACCTGATTTGGGCCTGCTATGTATACTTGACCTGATTACTATATTTGTATTGATACACTTGAATGCACCGATAGTTCCTACCTATTATATTGGTGAACCGTCATGGCACACGACCAAGCTTGCTACGTGTTATATATTTATAATATCAAGTGATTACTTCCTTGCACGAATTTGGTGGTTGGCCATTGATTATGACCGTGGCTAGGGTGGTATTTATTGTTGCATCATGCTAGGGTGAATCTAGATTGAACACGCAAGTGACAATATGGATTCATATCTAGCATGCACGTACTTAAGTACGATATTTAAGGAGGAATGTTCGTGTGACCATGACACGAGGTTCGATTCTATGTAACATAGGTTTAATTAGGTAACTAAACTTTTAGAGCATTAGGAGGGAACAAAATTCTGAGATCATGCTTGCCAGCCACCTCCAGACGTTAGTCATGGCATGCCAAGGTTGGTCCCCATCAGATATTGTATATCATCTGCACTAATAGAGTGCAATATCTAATTATATATATATATATATATATATATATATATATATATATATATATATATATATATATATATATATATATATATATATATATATATGACTACATAAATTAAAGGCATGGTGGCCTTCTTGAATTATTGGCTTGGCTAGCCCTACTTGGCAATGTCAAGATTTGAGAATCCCTATAATTGTATTCTGGGATAACCTAGACACCATATTTCAAGTTGTAGTATATGCTTGGCCACTTTACTTAAATCTGCTTAATAGCTAGGAAAGTGGACTATTGTGGCATGATGGTTCAAACCCTGTCCTTGTTTGGTTGTGGGGTTGTGTCATTCTGTTACGATAGGCCACAGATCGAAGCTATATTATATTATTATTATATTATAGTCTATTTATGTTTGTGTATTGCGCTTCCTGTTAGTGGAACTAGGATCATGGGCTATCATGGTATAGTGGTTCAACCCTTGTTCTTGTTTGGTTGTGGGGTTAGATTATTGTGCTATGACAGGCTGTGAACCAAAACTACGACGCAAAGACTTTGGCTGGTCTATGATCAAGGGACGTACTCTATCTCGACATAATATGGAACTTATTGTCCTTTTTTGGTTGTAGGAGTGTAGTTTCATCTTGATGATAGGACATGCGCCATTGGTTCTTGGTTCATGCACTTACATACTAGGTCTGGTTTTGATTCTTCATTCGTGCTTCCTTGTGGTACTTGTTATTTGGAGTCTGACTCCACTGGTTTTGCGTGGCCATGTTTAGAGCCAGAGCCGAGGATCCAGCTTGTCTTCTTTTTGATTTCGTGCACCAGACGGATAGTCGCTGAGGGACACGAGTAGGTTCTCTTCTATACTGTTGATTATTGTACATTGTATTCTTTTGGGCGTTTAGCCACCGACACTTGTTAGCCGACAAGTATAGGCAATAGTTCCTTACATATTTATAATTATTCACACTGTAGATGAAATAATCTCATATAATATTAATACTTCGCTAGCCTAACATTTTGTAAAGGCTAGACAGCAGAACATTCTAATACAATATTTAGGACACATTACTGCTTTATCTTAATTATTCTGTGCTTACTGATACTTGCTTGAATAATTAAAAAATAGATGTTACGAGACCCTAGGAGACTTGATTATAGTATGCACCCTTTTGTCATTCTATATTCATGATCTTCGTACGACGTGTTATACCTTGGACGGGATAGCTGGCCATGTCCGTCTCCTTATTTTGGTACTAAGGCGTGACAAGGTTTTAGTAGTGGTGGCCCATGTAGGTCTATTTTTCAGACTTATAGGTTTTTATGATCTTTGGAGTCTTATCAAATATGCGCCTTTGGAATTATAAATTCAATTTTCTCGATACTCAACTTGAAGTATCAATTGATTGCTCCATTATCCCTTCTCTTCCTGTTCTTGATACCTCTATTTTCTTTTTTTAGGGCTTACCCATCCTTAGTTGTTGGAGGAGCAAGGTAGGCAGGATTGCCAGCAGGTCCGAGTGATATGGGACAATAGTAGAAGCCAGTGCTTTATCAAGGTTTAGTTCAAAATAAGCTAGTTGTCGAGCTAGCAGGTGAGGCAGTAGAAGAGAATATTGAGCAACACAAACCAGAGGCCCCAGTTCCCCCATTAGTGCCAGAAGCACCAGTAGTGCATGATACTCTAACTTTTTTGGAGATTATAAAGGGATGATGGCCACCTAGTAGCATCATATGGCACTACAATAATACCAACAGCTTCAGCAACATAAGCAGAATGTCTTGTTGGACCAAGGGTTATAGACAGCTCGAAAGAGAGGCATCAGGAACGCCAGTTAGATTTTGCCAAATTAACCCGAACACTTTCTTATCACGGAGGACACCATTAAAATAGATGCAAGTTTACTGGACATCGAGATTATTCTGACAGGAACGAAGGTTCTAGCTGAGGAGCAGGTTGATTAGGTCCGACTGCAGTTTCAGGACCTTGCTCGAGATTAGTGGGCTTCAAAAAAAGTTGGCTTGAGGCATCTTATCTCTACGGATAGCTTCAGAATGAGATTCAAGATGAAGTATTTTGGAGTGGTAACGCAGTATGAGCTATAACAAATGTTCATCGATCTCAAGCTGGCTGGTAGGACAGTAGATGGTTATATGACAGAGTTTTATAAGTTGAGCAGATTCGCCCTAACGATGGTATCGATTGTCATGACCCAGACCCGATATAGGGGCACGAGTACATGGGTACGTCCAGCCTACGTCGCAACATCAGCGGTAGAACGATGTCTTGGTTATAATACTATCTAATCAATCTCTCACGAATATCCAACTCCATAAGGAGACATAGATATCACAATATAATCTGAAAATACTCAATCACAGAAACTAAAACACGATAAGATCTCAAAGAAAATAACGAAAAATAACACAAGTCTAAACAACAAAATAGTCTAACCTGCAAACAATAACATCCAAATCTCCAAGTGTGCGGGAGACAAGTTCTCTAAGTCACAGTCTGGAAAAATATTTCTAGTCAGGATGGAGCGAAGTATAAGCACTAACAACAGTTCCATGTTTATTGACAAAAACTATAATGCAGTATAAAAAAATACAAGATGGATATAAATACTAGAAATAAGAATACTAGAGATAATAAAATACTAGAAATAGAAATACTGGAATAATGTCATCATCAATGGTATACTAGCAATGAATAGGAGTACAAGTGCAAGCTAGAATAATAAACTGGAATATAAGTGAATGCTAGAGCAATAACTAGAACATAGAGAAATGCTAGATCAATAAAATATAGAAACATGTAGAGAATATCTAACTAAGTGTGTGAAACATCAGCTTATCATGTGATAGGCTTGGGACTGATCAGGCTTGTTACATATGATTAGCTATGATTCACGTAAGGTTAGGCTAACCATCCAGATAGCTATGATGCGAGCAATACTCAGGCTAATCACATGTAACATGCTATGAGATATGTAATGGTCAGGCTGCACCGACATGAGGTGTGGGTGAGCTATGATGCATGTAGCACTAACACACACACAACATAAATACTCTAAACTCAGAGACTATGCTAGGGGTGACATTGGTCAACTAGCAGGGTCGAATGTGCTTCTAACTGCACGGGTGTCACATCTTCAAATGCTGTGCAAAATCTGACAATCGACTCACTAACACGTCTAGGCCGTACGTCAGTGTACACAAGGCGGTCAACTCATAATATTCAGGGTCACATGGTCATATACAATTATACGGGATATACACAGTTAATACCTAGGGTCATCCAGCATATATGTATATATATACAGTCATACCTAGTACTAGAACTTAATTTCCACCTAATATATATATATATATATATATATATATATATATATATATATATATATATATATATATATATATATACCAATTTAATTATTATACATATATGTGTTCGCATACGCACACTAGTCATTAGGTTCACTGACCCAGGGTCTTATGATCAACCAACTAAACCTGTCATGACACGATATGCTGAAACTCTATACTATTCACACATGCACCTAAAATCATGAAGAGGGCAGCTACGAACCTTGATGGGCACGCACGGGGTCAACGATGACGACGACGATGATGTTGATGAAGGTGATGATGATGGCGATGATGATGATGATGATGATGATGATGAAGGTGATGATGATGATAATGGTGCTGATGATGATGATGATGGTGATGATGATGGTGATGACATCCTTGTCTATAACCATAACGAGGAAGAGCATAAAGGATATCTTCGGAAGGTTTTTTTGATTTTGACAGAGCATCAGTTATATATGAAGCTTAGTAAGTATGGGTTCTTGTTGGACCATGTGTCATTCTTGGGGCACATTATCTCAGAAATAGGAGTGGCTGTAGATCCGAAGAAGGTTGAGGCAGTAGAGAATTGGCCACTTTCTAAAGATAGTGGCAGAAGTGCCGACATCCTTGTCTATAACAATAACGAGGAAGAGCATAAGGGACATCTTTTGAAGGTTTTGCAGATTTTGACAGAGCATCAGCTATATACGAAGCTTAGTAAGTATGAGTTCTGGTTGGACTATGTGTTATTCTTGGGGCACATTATCTCACAAGCAGGAGTGGTTGTGGATCCGAAGAAGCTTGAGGCAGTAGAGAATTGGCCAGTTCTGAAGACAGTGGCAGAAGTGCAAAGTTTTTTTGGGATTTACAGGCTAATATTAAAGATTTATTGCAGATTTTAAAAGAATTTCAGCACCGATAACTCATTTGACACATAAGAAAGTAAAGTTTCTTTGATCATCTGAATGTCAGACAGTATTTGAAGAATTGAACAAGAGGTTGATTTTGACACCGATCCTTACACTTCTAGTAGGATCAGGAGGGTTTACAGTTTATTATGACGCATCTGAGAAGGGGCTCGGATGTGTATTGATGCAATATGGAAGGGTGATAGCGTATGCATCTCGGCACCTTAGAGATCATGAGAAGAACTACCCGACACACGATTTGGAGCTAGCAATAGTAGTATTTGCACTCAAATTATGGAGACAATACTTGTACGATAATCAGGTAGAGATATTTATAGATCGTAAGAGCTTGAAGTATGTATTTAACCAGAAGGACATGACCATGAGGCAGAGAAGATGGTTAGAGTTATTGAAGGATTATGATATAGAAATCCAGTACCACCCATGCAAGACGAATGAAGTAGTAGATGCTCTTAGCAGAAGAGGTAGTTTGTTTGTGTTAACCATGCAGAGCCACATTTTAGAGGATCTTCAAGAGATAGGCATTAAGATAGTACTTTCGCAAGGTACATGAGTTCTGGCCAATTTACAGATATAATTTACCTTAATTGAGAGAATCAGGGAAGCTCAGGTAGAAAATCCGCAGATTCAGAAGCTACGAATATAATATGAGTTTGGTCTTAGTTAGGATTTGGTAATTCATAAAGATATAACACTGAGATTTGGAAGTCATCTTTGTGTGCCAAGTGGGGATATTTGATAAGAGGTGATGAAAAAAATACACAATTCCCAATATTCTACTTATTCAGGAGGCACGAAGATGTACCAGGACATTAAACAACACTTCTAGTAGAAAAGAATAAAAAAGAAGATAGCACAGTTTGTATTTCATTATTTGCTATATCATCAAGTGAAGGCAGAGCATCATAGACTGGCAAGATTATTACAACCTCTCCCTATTTTAGAGTGGGAGTGGGAGCATATTATGATAGATTTTGTGACTAGTTTACCTAGATCCCCGACTGGTCAAGGTCCACTTTCGGTGATAGTAGATTGATTCACGAAGGTGGCATACTTTTGTAAACCCCCTCAATTTTATTCTGTAGATAGTTAGAGTGGGCCAGGAAAAATTTTGATAGAAGATATTGAGGTTTAGAGTAGAAGATATTTACATGTAATTTTAATCCAATTATTTAAAACATTGGCTCACCCTATCTTTGTCTAATTATTCGGAGCCCATTATCAGCCCATAAATTTCGTACAAATATTGTACACTCGACTCAACTCGCCAAATTAGGCACTGGACTTTACTGACTGTTAAAATCAACTTTTCTGTGCTCTAAATTAATTGTGCAACATTTCCGACAATCGTAACCTGTAATTAAATTCCGTCTCGGACACCTGTGTCGTTACCCTCTATTTTGGGGTACCAACTTAATCCGTTGAGCCGCACCAACTAAAGGGTCCAAGACCGACTCCAAGCCCCCACCATTTTTGGCCTTTGTGCCGTTTCCAGATTTTGATCCCGCGGACCCCAATTAGATTAAATTCGCTGAACGCGTTATCTCTATTTAAATCGAGATTTACCAACTTTGCAAATTCTATTTTAATACTAAATTAATCCTAATGCCCTTCAAATTAGACCCGCGCCTAACGCGCAACACCCCCTTACCATGACAATTTTTATATATATTTTTCTCCACAATTTTTACGTCATTTCATGTGTCCATGCAAATTCCCGAATTAACGGGGGCTTATTTGTAATTATTGAATTATTGGCAACCTCTCATTGGTCATGAGTATTTGTAAGGGTCCCTAATTAGGGTCCCAATCCCAATTCCCTCATTCCCTCATGAAGAAACCCCATACCCTATGCATATTAAATCACAACCACTCATTCTACCTAGGTTGATCTCAACCACTCATTCAAACCCACAGACTCACCTATAAAGCAACATTTCCCCCACCCTCAACGCACACCACCGGCCCTAATCCCAAGAGAAACTACTCTCTCTCCTCCTCCATTTAATTCTCCATGCAAAGCTTTCTTCCCTCCACTATTTTTCCTCTCCTTCTTCCTTAGTCTCTTCCTTCTTCAATAGAGTTCCCTCCATGGAAAGAATCTCCGGCCATCTCCGGCCCGACTCAGTCTGGGAGCCGCCATCTCCGGCCCGCGGCTACTGTGCACCCGGTCTATGCGTCCCTCTTCGGCGAAGCTCACTGCAGCCGGCCTTCCCCCGCGCTGCTGTGCGTCCCGACTACCCCCGCTACAGCCGGCCTTCCCCGCGCTGCTGTGCAGTCCAGCCACCCCGCTCCTAACTGGAGCAGCCACGCACATTGAGCAGCCGGCCAACCTTTCCCCCCCCCCGGTCGTGACTCCTTCCTCCTTCTCCACTACCACCCCCGGCCGGCCATCAACCTCGCCGCAACGAGGTCGACTCCTCCTCTCTTTCATTTAAATTCCAGATTCTTATATGATTTGTAAATAGGGATTTCTTACATATATTTAGGTGTTGTTAATAACTAGGGCTTAGTTTATATTGAGGTATATGTTGTAGTGTTCTGAATATGCATGGTTGTATGAAAAGAAAGTTAGGGTTTGGTTACATGCTACACGGTCTCTAGGAATAGAATAATGTAAATATGTTTGAGGTCCATTGAGTGCTAAGTATGAAATCTTAGGATGATACTCATCTTATTTGCATATTGTATATATATTGATGACGAGTAGTTTAATTTAATATAAAGATGATAAAACACCAATGAATATTGAGGAGCAGGTGATTGATAGTGTAGTAGTGTGTAATATCTAACCAATAGCCATATAATGAGTATTGATGGAAAATGATGGACATGATTGCGTAGTAGTTTTATTGAGAAATGGGAAGGATTGTATATGTTTAAAGGTTGAGAAAAATAATTATTTAAATCAAGCATTTACGTTTAAGTAGAAAAATGGATTAAGGTTATGATATACATGCAAAAGGAGAACAAATGAATTATTACAGAATGGGTATCATATCGGATCATGAGTCAAGGATTGAGGACGGTAAAAGTTTAGATAATATTTGAGACTGAGTCTAGAAGTAGATGTGTGTAGCACACCTGCCTGTCCTAAGTGGTTTATTGATTCGGGTTGTATCTCTTCTCTAGGTATTGCGGGACCTGAGGACTTGTACATAGTACCCGATCTCCGTCATCAGCAGCCGCATGCAGGCAAGTGTACCTTGCCACCCAGTATTTCAGTTTACAGATATTGTTTTTCTTATTGTACAATGTGCGCGTATTTACGTTGATGTTCGATATTCCGTGTCCGGTTCACAACCGGGTGTTGTCACTCGGCTTAACGTATTATAATAATTACTGTTGCTTAATAGCACCTCGATGCACGTACCAGAGTACATCGATACCCCAGGACACACTCATACACTGTGTTCATGCCAGATTCCTGTATCCTGATACTGACATCATGACCAGAGACTGGGATGACCTTAGGGTCGCATCTGTTGAGTTATTTCCAAGTGTTGAGACTGTAGTTAGAGGTTCAGGTTCAACGCACAATCGTTGACCGCTTGGGAAGGGGAAGACAGTTACTAGACGCTTGGGCTACTCTACACGCGCTTATATATATGTAGTATTTTCTAGTGATACCTGTATCTAGTGTAGCTGTTTCACCCGTGTGACTCTTTGCCCGGAGCTGCGGTACGTGCCGTGTGTTTCCGTGTCCGGAGCTACGGTTTTACTTTGGACGGCCCACGCGTCGAACGTTGTTTTTAAACTGTGTTACACTTGTGTGGTTGTACTAGTTTACCCTGTTGTAGCACTTGTACTATCTGTTTACCTGGCATATTATTTTTCCTGTACCTTGTTATGTCCCTCTGAGGACCTGGTTCCCTTCCAGGTGTAGGTCACGAGGATTACCCGAAGGAGTACGGACCGGGCATCTATCCAGCAGCTGTACCCACTGCCGAGGACGAGGTCATCGCTGAGGACTTCGCCTGATCGCTAGTAGTGACTCTTTCCTTGAGACGGTATCTTTACCTAGTTACCTGCTACCGTCCCAAGTTATCTTATTGCTTATTTCCATTCCAGTTTATTTGTGCTAGCGGGTTTGTCCCCGTGTGACTACTCTTGTGTTTGTACTTGATACTATTTGGATATTTCCTTCCTGCACATTAGTAGTTGTATTTCCTTCTATTGTGCTCTTTTATTGCTGCCTGTGGATGAGATTTAGATTGAGTTTATTTGTGTTATGTGTTGGGTTATTCATTGTACTTCACAGCTTAAGTGTACTCCGACGGGTCCATTGGATTGGAAAGCCCGTCGAAGTACACTGTTGGCCATTGCCACGTGGCTCGGTTCCTTATCCATGGAACCGGGGCGAGACATAGTTTTTGTGGTGGCCCATGCAGGTCCAAATTAAAATCGTCTTGGTCACCTGACTGTGCCTAACGAGCCTGCAAATTAGGAATAGAGTTAGAAATCTCATCTGCAAAGTTTGAAACCTTCACATGACACCTCTATCTCGATATCGTTTATCAAATTGCATCTTGTTTTTATCCTCAAACGCTGATCACAGTCATGACTTCTTTTCAGAGTTATGAATCTCTGCAGTGGACGTATCGCGCTGCCTGGCGACATTCCCAGAGACGCTGGATCATCCGGGGAACCGGATCTGGAGTAGGTCCTACTGACTCCAGCTCCCATGGGACAGTCATCAGGACATCCCGAGATGCCATCAGATGGACACCAGACTCCACATCAGGCAGGACCTGAGGATCAGAGGATCCCGAGTCAGGAGGAGCAACAACTACCACCTCCTCCACCATTTCTGCCCCAGATGCCCTATATGCCATTCCCCACAGGGCAACCGATAGACGGAACCCAGATGTTCCAAATAATATTCGCGATGATGCAGGCCCATCAGCAGGCCCAGCAGGCCCAGCAGCAGCTCAGCAGCAGGCTCAGCAGCAAGCCCAGCAGCACCAGGCTGAGACCTTGAGAGAGAGCATCATGACGGCCTTGGGGCAGGCGACACCACCAGCATATGCGCCGACGCGAGGGTCTGTCATAGACTTCCGTCATTTGATACCGCAACCTTTCGCAGCCACCGAGGAGTCGACGGAGGTCCACGCTTGGCTCACCAACATTCAGCACCAGCTAGAGGCTACTGACCTCCCCCGACACCGATGGATGACGGCTGTCAGGATGCAGCTCACCGGCAACGCTCATCATTGGTGGCTTTTCGAGGAGGAGCGTTTGGGACCGGATCGCTTTACCTGGGAAGAGTTCTCCAGACTCTTCCAGGAGATGTACATACCCTCTACCCCCTCAATTTTATTCTGTAGATAGTTAGAGTGGGCCAAGAAAAATTTTGATAGAAGATATTGAGGTTTAGAGTAGAAGATATTTACCTGGAATTTTAATCCAATTAATTAAAACATTAGCTCACCCTATCTTTGTCTAATTATTCGGAGCCCATTATCAGCCCATAAATTCCGTACAAATATTGTACACTCGACTCAACTCGCCAAATTAGGCACTGGACTTTACTGACTGTTAAAATCAACTTTTGTGTGCTCTAAATTAATTGCACAACATTTCCGACAATCATAACCTGTAATTAAATTCTGTGTCGGACACCTGTGTCGTTACCCTCGATTTTGGGGTACCAACATAACCCGTTGAGCCGGACCAACTAAAGGGTCCAAGACCGACTCCAAGCCTCCACCATTTTTGGCCTTTGTGCCATTTCCAGATTTTGACCCCGCGGACCCCAATTAGATTAAATTCGTGGAACGCGTCATCTCTATTTAAATCGGGATTTACCAACTTTGTAAATTCTATGTTAATACTAAATTAATCCCAATGCCCTTTAAATTAGACTCGCGCCTAACGCGCAACACCCCCTCACCGTGACAATTTATATATATATTTTTCTCCGTAATTTTTACGTTATTTCATGTGTCCATACAAATTCCCGAATTTACGGGGGCTTATTTGCAATTATTGAATTGTTGGCAACCTCTCATTGGTCATGAGTATTTGTAAGGGTCCCAAATTAGGGTCCCAATCCTAATTCTCTCATTCCCTCATAAAGAAACCCTACACCCTATCCATATTAAATCACAACCACTCATTCTACCTAGGTTGATCTCAACCACTCATTCAAACCCACACACTCCCCTATAAAGCAATATTTCCCCCACCCTTAACACACACCACCGGCCCTAATCCCAAGAGAAACCACTCTCTCTCCTCCTCCATTTAATTCTCCATGCAAAGCTTCCTTTCCTCCACTATTTTTCCTCTCCTTCTTCCTTAGTCTCTTCCTTCTTCAATAGAGTTCCATCCCTAGGAAGAATCTCCGGCCATCTCCGGCCCGACTCCGGCTGGGAGCCGCCATCTCCGGCCCGCGGCTACTGTGCACCCGGTCTGTGCGTCCCTCTCCGTCGAAGCTCACTGCAGCCGACCTTCCCCCGCGCTGCTGTGCGTCCCGACCACCCCCGCTACAGCCGGCCTTCCCCGTACTGCTGTGCAGTCCAGCCACCCCGCTCCTAACCGGAGCTGCCCCGCACATTGAGCAGCCGTCCAACCTTTCCCCCCCCGGCCGGCCATCAAGCTCGTCGCAACGCGGTCGACTCCTCCTCTCTTTTATTTAAATTCCAGATTCTTATATTGTCACGACCCAATTCCGTAGAATCACTTGAGGCGTCCCCCGAATCGTGACCGCCGTGCGGGCCTGGGGTTGCGCCCGCACAAGGCTTTAATGATTTGCATAGCAAGCACATATTCAGAGTACGCAAATAAATTGAAACACAGATTTGAAATATAGAAAAGTTCTCTTTATTGATAATGAACATCTATTACAAACTCTTGAACGAGTTAGCTAATATGCCGAACGGCTTAAAAAAGAGATGACTAAAAATGAGATAGCAGTCCTGTACATTACATCCCTTTATAAACTCAAAACGATAAAGACCTCCAGGCTGGAGGACGGCTTTGCCACGGAGCTGCATTTGTGTATGAAGAGTTGCAGCTTCTGGCTTCAAAAGGCTTCGAGGCGCGGTGAAGATGCGCCAACAGTTGGACTGGATCGGGAAGACGACTTCGGCTCCTCGCTCGGTTCACCTTGATGCGGAGAACCTGTTTCAACGAGGGTCAGCATATCGAAATATGCTGGTGAAGGCGAGCTAGCCTGACTATACCAATCAACACGTTGTTTTAATGAAGCATGCATATTTTTGTGGGTTTCTATCTTGCCTTAGTTCATTTACATGTAAGCAGCATATTGAATTTACTTAAATGAACGTGCCACCGTTAGGTAGATTTTACCTGACCGTCTGAATTACCTGCACAATACTTACCATGCCTTCCCTGAAACGAAGACACAAGTTAGTATGCAACAAGTTTAAATATACAGATGATCACTGGCATAATACCACGAAGGACGATTTATAGTCTCAAGACGGACGGATGTGCAACGCGGGTGCGAGCCCCCGCTGCACGCCTCATTTCCGACGATACAGACGACTATACAGACGTTCCGTCCGGATCGGATCGGTCCCAGTGCCCCAGCGACCGTCCGCAGGAACCAGATTTCCTTGTGCACAAGTTGTCCGTGATCGCACGTTATATTAACTGATTTATAGCAGACTATACTGTTGAGGCAACACGAATACAGACAAGCAGAATTTTATATTGCAGAGCCTCACTGAATAATTAAGCATATATAAGATGTATTCTATACTTAGCACGTTTTATAGAACATTTGCACGAACAAGCATACGATAAGGCAACAGTTCACAGATTTGATTGACAAGCATAATAACCAAGTCTATTGTCTTTTATCTTGGTTTCTTTTATTATTATTTGGTATCGTTTGATCGGGGCAAAGGAGAATGCAGATTATTAGCTGTGAAGGTTGGAAGCAGGGCTAGCTAATCGGGTTGGTAGCCACTCACTTAGATTTTGGAAAGAAGAAAGAAAGAGGTGCTTCATGACTCCGCTCGTAAGCCACCTACTGCTCGTTCACCTGCACACGAACAGCTCGATTAATACTTCTTCCTCTCTTTCCAATCTCGGAATAGAAGTGCAAGTCAATGAACGAAAACAATGAAAACCATCAAAACCGTTCAAGGAAAACAAGCAAATCCCAAAACCAACTCAAAGCACGAAAGCAACAAGCGACATCGAAAACCGAGGCAATAAAAGATAGCAGCGGAGAGGTCCCTCCTGACTCTGCCGCTAAGCCGATCCTTGGGGCACAGTCCACTGAATATGGGAATCGATTCCGAAGAAACAAATCCATAACAAGGATGAGTTCTTAATTTAATCTATCCCGATCGAACGATACCGTCTTGTGTTTCTTAGCCGCGCTCTCCGCACCGGGAGAACGGGGTGCTACATCCTACCCAACTAATTGGAAGTTTCGTCTCGAAACTTAAGAATAGGACCTACCGTTAGGGATTATTCTGTTGGGGCAGAAGCTTAGAGGGGAGTGGACAATCCCGAGATACGTGGTCCCTTGCACCACAGTTGAAGCATAGACCCTTGCGGCGATAACAATTGTCGGTGGTGTGCCCCGACTTTTTACAGTATTCATAGAATGGTCTCGGGTTTCTCCTTTGGGGACCGCCGTGGTTAGGGCACTTTGCAGCGGTATTTCCTCCATTGTTGCCTTGGCGTTTGTGATTGTAGGTATGCACAGCGCCGGTAGAAACGTGAGGATACAGTGGCTCGAGCGATAGGGCATGATTCATGACTTCACGCATGGTTTCATACTGATTATTGGCCACGTGCGAATGGATGGCAGGGCGTAGTCCACCTTCAAACCTTCTAGCTCGACTCGCTGCATCTGGTAAATAGGCCCTAGCGAATTTGGAGAGTCGGTTGAATTCGGCGGAGTACTCTTTAACTGTCATCCTGCCTTGCCTCAGTTGCACGAAGTCATTTTCCATTTGACGTTGTACTGGAGGCGATATAAACTCCTCTTCGAAAGCGGCACGAAAGATCATCCACGAGATCGCCTCCTCTCCGTGATCAAATTGGAGAGATCGTCGATGCATGTCCCACCAATCGTGTGCGTTGAGGCGGAACTGTAGTTGCGCGCAGGCGACGCGCTTATCTTCGGGGACCTCTAGCAGAGTGAAGTGATCTTCGAGCTCGGCTAGCCAATCTAGAGCTACCACTGGGTCCTCAGTCCCGTTGAATGGGGGTGTTGCAGACTTTCTTGAAATGGCCCAAGTTGAAGGCAGTCACGTCCCTCGGCCTTGGAATTTGAGGCGTCTCCACTTCAAGCACGGGCTGTTCCACCGGAGTCGTTGCTGTTGCGACGGAATGGTTGACAGCCAAAGTCTGAACGATCTGTTGCAGGGCATCTACTTGCTTTTGTTGGACTGAGAATCGGGTCTCTAGATTATTCTCGAGCTTGGCTTGGCGAGCATCGTCTCGTTGTCGTTGCGATTCTAACATTTGCATTACCCGCTCAAGCGGGTCGACTTGAGACATGCCTCGTTGGCTCCGAGAGCTTCCCGAAGTACCCGAACTGCTTTCTTGTGTTTCGTTCAGTGGTTGCGCTGCAGATTGCGCTGGATCCATTCCTTCAAAAGAAGGTAAATTACATTAGGATCATAATATATTATGGACTTATTGCATGAACGTATCTCATTTTGGCCTAGCGAGTTCAAGAGTTCGCACAGGATTTTGATCGTTAAAGAAACTTTTCCAGCACGAAGTCTAAGGAACTTGAATCTGTGCTCTGATACCACTATGTCACGACCCAATTCCGTAGAATCACTTGAGGCGTCCCCCGAATCGTGACCGCCGTGCGGGCCTGGGGTTGCGCCCGCACAAGGCTTTAATGATTTGCATAGCAAGCACATATTCAGAGTACGCAGATAAATTAAAACACAGATTTGAAACATAGAAAAGTTCTCTTTATTGATAATGAACATCTATTACAAACTCTTGAACGAGTTAGCTAATATGCCGAACGACTTACAAAAGAGATGACTAAAAATAAGATAGCAGTCCTGTACATTACATCCCTTTATAAACTCAAAACGATAAAGACCTCCAGGCTGGAGGACGGCTTTGCCACGGAGCTGCATTTGTGTATGAAGAGTTGCAGCTTCTGGCTTCAAAAGGCTTCGAGGCGCGGTGAAGATGCGCCAACAGTTGGACTTGATCGGGAAGACGACTTCGGCTCCTCGCTCGGTTCGCCTTGATGCGGAGAACCTGTTTCAACGAGGGTCAGCATATCGAAACATGCTGGTGAAGGCGAGCTAGCCTGACTATACCAATCAACAATTTGTTTTAATGAAGCATGCATATTTTTGTAGGTTTCTATCTTGCCTTAGTTCATTTACAAGTAAGCAACATATTGAATTTACTGAAATGAACGTGCCACCGTTAGGTGGATTTTACCTGACCGTCTGAATTACCTGCACAATACTTACCATGCCTTCCCTGAAACGAAGACACAAGTTAGTATGCAACAGGTTTAAATATACAGATGATCACTGGCATAATACCACGAAGGATGATTTATAGTCTCAAGACGGACGGATGTGCAACGCGGGTGCGAGCCCCCGCTGCACGCCTCATTTCCGACGATACAGACGACTATACAGACGTTCCGTCCGGATCGGATCGGTCCCAGTGCCCTGGCGACCGTCCGCAGGAACCAGATTTCCTTGTGCACAAGTTGTCCGTGATCGCACGTTATATTAACTGATTTATAGCAGACTATACTGTTGAGGCAACACGAATACAGACAAGCAGAATTTCATATTGCAGAGCCTCACTGAATAATTAAGCATATACAAGATGTATTCTATACTTAGCACGTTTTATAGAACATTTGCATGAACATGCATATGATAAGGCAACAGTTCACAGATTTGATTGACAAGCATAATAACCAAGTCTATTATCTTTTATCTTGGTTTCTTTTATTATTATTTGGTATCGTTTGATCGGGGCAAAGGAGAATGCAGATTATTAACTGTGAAGCTTGGAAGCAGGGCTAGCTAATCGGGTTGGTAGCCACTCACTTAGATTTTGAAAAGAAGAAGGAAAGAGGCGCTTCACGACTCCGCTCGCAAGCCACCTACTGCTGGTTCACCTGCACACGAACAGCTCGATTAATACTTCTTCCTCTCTTTCCAATCTCGGAATAGAAGTGCAAGTCAATAAACGAAAATAATAAAAACCATCGAAACCGTTCAAGGAAAACAAGCAAATCCTAAAACCAACTCAAAGCACGAAAGCAACAAGCGACATCGAAAACCGAGGCAATAAAAGATAGCAGCGGAGAGGTCCCTCCTGACTCTGCCGCTAAGCCGATCCTTGGGGCACAGTCCACTGAATATGGGAATTGATTCCGAAGAAACAAATCCATAACGAGTACGAGTTCTTAATTCAATCTATCCCGATCGAACGATACCGTCTTGTGTTTCTTAGCCGCGCTCTCCGCACCGGGAGAACGGGGTGCTACATATATGATTTGTAAATAGGGATTTCTTACATATATTTAGGTGTTGTTAATAACTAAGGCTTAGTTTATATTGAGGTATATGTTATAGTATTCTGAATATGCATGGTTGTATGAAAAGAAAGTTAGGGTTTGGTTACATGCTACATGGTCTCTAGGGATGGAATAATCCAAATATGTTTGAGGTCCATTGAGTGCTAAGTATGAGATCTTATGATGATACTCATCTTATTTGCATATTGTATATATATTGATGACGAGTAGTTTAATTTAATATAAAGATGATGAAACACCAATGAATATTGAGGAGCAGGTGATTCATAGTGTAGTAGTGTGTAATATCTAACCAATAGCCATATAATGAGTATTGATGGAAAATGATGGACATGATTGCGTAGTAGTTTTATTGAGAAATGGGAAGGATTGTATATGTTTAAAGGTTGAGAAAAATAATTATTTAAATCAAGCATTTACGGTTTAAGTAGAAAAATGGATTAAGGTTATGATATACATGCAAAAGGAGAACAAATGAATTATTACAGAATGGGTATCATATCGAATCATGAGTCAAGGATTGAGGACGGTAAAAGTTTAGATAATATTTGAGACTGAGTCTAGAAGTAGATGTGTGTAGCACACCTGCCTGTCCTAAGTGGTTTATTGATTCGGGTTGTATCTCTTCTCTAGGTATTGTGGGACCTGAGGACTTGGATGCAGTACCCGATCTCCGTCATCAGCAGCCGCACGCAGGCAAGTGTACCTTGCCACCCAGTATTTTAGTTTACAGATATTGTTTTTCTTATTGTACAATGTGCTCGTATTTATGTTGATATTCGATATTCCGTGTTCGGTTCACAACCGGGTGTTGTCACTCGACTTAACGTATTAGAATAATTACTGTTGCTTCATAGCACCTCGATGCACGTACCAGAGTATATCGATACCCCAGGACACACTCATACACTGTGTTCGTGCCAGATTCCTGTATCCTGATACTGACATCATGATCAGAGACTGGGACGACCTTAGGGTCGCGTCTGTTGAGTTATTTCCATGTGTTGAGACTGTAGTTAGAGGTTCAGGTTCAACGCACAATCGTTGACCGCATGAGAAGGGGAAGACAGTTACTAGACGCTTGGGCTACTCTGCACGCGCTTATATATATGTAGTATTTTCTAGTGATACCTGTATCTAGTGTAGTTGTTTCACCCGTATGACTCTTTGCCCGGAGCTGCGGTACGTGCCGTGTGTTTCCGTGTCCGGAGCTACGGTTTTACTTTGGAAGGCCCACGCGTCGAACGTTGTCTTTAAACTGTGTTACACTTGTTTGGTTGTACTAGTTTACCCTGTTGTAGCAATTGTACTATCTTTTTACCTGGCATGTTATTTTTCCTGTACCTTGTTACGTCCCTCAGTGGACCTGGTTCCCTTCCAGGTGTAGGTCATGAGGATTACCCGGAGGAGTACGGACCGGGCATCTATCCAGCAGCTGTACCCACTGCCGAGGACGAGGTCATCCCTGAGGACTTCGCCTGATCGCTAGTAGTGACTCTTTCCTTGAGACGGTATCTTTACCTAGTTACCTGCTACCGTCCCAAGTTATCTTATTGCTTATTTCCATTCCAGTTTATTTGTGCAAGCGGGGTTGTCCCTGTGTGACTACTCTAGTGTTTGTACTTGATACTATTTGGATATTTCCTTCCTGCACATTAGTAGTTGTATTTTCTTCTATTGTGCTCTTTTATTGCTGCCTGTGGATGAGATTTAGATTGAGTTTATTTGTGTCATGTGTTGGGTTATTCATTGTACTTCACAGCTTAAGTGTACTCCGACGGGTCCATTGGATTGGAAAGCCCGCCGAAGTACACTATTGGCCATTGCCACGTGGCTTGGTTCCTTATCCATGGAACCGGGGCGTGACAACTTTATTTCTTATAGAGTAGGGCAGTCCATAGAACAATTGGCAAAAATATAAATAAAGTAGATAGTAAGGCAATATTGCGTTCCAGCAAGTATAGTGTCAGATTGGGATACCCGTTTTACTTCTCAGTTCGAGAAAAGCTTACATGAGAGGTTGGATACCAAGTTAAGATTCAACATAACTTACCATCTGCAGACAGATGGGCAGTTAGAGAGGCCTATTCAGACCTTGGAAGATATACTATGAGCTTGTATCTTAGATTTTGGTGGATCTTGGGAGAAACATCTACACCAAGTAAAATTCTCCTACAATAATAATTATCAGGCAAGTATTCAAATAGAACCATTCGAGGCATTATATGGCAGGAAGCGCATGTCAACATTAGCATAGAATGATATTGGTGAGCAAAAAATGTTAGATCCAGAAATTATTACTCAAACAATAGAGGTGGTCAGGTTGATCAGGGATCAAATTCGGGTTGTGCAGGACATGCATCGTCATTGGGTAGATCAGCATCGTCGACCCTTAGAATTTTTTGTCGACGACCATTTATTTTTGATAATTTTTCCCACCCGTGGTGTCATTAGGTTTGGTGCCCGCGGGAAGCTTAGTCCTCGATACATAGGGTCGTTCGACATTCTCGAGCGGGTAGCGGATGTTGCTTATCACCTTGCCCTTCTGCCATCGCTTCGTGAAGTGCATGATATATTTTATGCATCATAGTTGCATAGATATGTCCCAAATCTGAGCCATGTCCTTGACCACTCTGAGCTTGTCGTTGGTACCAAATTATCCTGTGAGGAACAACCCGTGTCTATTTTGGACCAATGAGAGAATATACTCAAGAACCGAACTATCCGTCTTTTCCATATCGCTTGGGGTCATCACTCTTTAAGGGAGTCAACGTAAGAGCGCGAGGATGATATTCAATCTTGGTACCCTCACTTTTTTGACTCATAAGGTATATTCTTTCTTATTCCTTTATCTTTTGCATTTCGTGATCGTTGAGCACCTATGTGATATGACGTTTCTCTTCTTCATTTTGCTTATGTGGTTTATAGCATGAGTAGTTGCTTGTAGTTAGCGTAGTGCTTGCCTTGATATTTCTAGCCTTGCCTTGGCTTAAATTTCGAGGACAAATTTTTTGTAAGGTGGGTAGAGATGTCAAGCCCCTTCCCGGCGCATCTTGGCACATTTCTCTTGTTGATGCACTTTTGGCGAGTTCCTGCTTGGAGCACTCTAGCGCATGTTGCTTACTTAACCAGCCCTAGTTTAAACCGGACCCAAGAGTTGAGGGAAGAATCAATTTGGTTTGGGTGGGTTGGGTTGGTGTTGTATTGCTTGGATTGGTTTGTGTGATCCAACGGTCCACATATCCACCCTAACACTATATATTTCCATTTCCTTCTCTCTCCTTATTTTTTTATCCTCTTTTTTCTCTTTATTCATAGGCAAGTACATCTTACACACATGAAGAACCATGGATCTTGCATGATTTTTATTTTGATTATTTCTTGTATATTGTTAGCTTAGATTATTTGTATCATGTTCCTTTACATCTTTAGTTTTTGTTAGTTTTAGCTTTGATGGATGGAATGCCATATATTTGAGTTCTTGATCTATGGGTTCCATGTGGTTTCTTATGGTTTTCTTAGGGAAGGATATCCCGAAACTTAGTAATTTCAAAAACTATTTAGCTCATGATATAGAGCATTGCATTTTATTTAACATTGCTTTTGATTTCATTGGATTTGGAGTTTAGCAGAGTATTGTATTAAACTCTGAAGAGTACACCAACCACGATTGATGGCCAGGAAAGAAGAACAGTGGATGCAGAAAGTGTGCATTTCTCTTCTTGGTGCAGAAATACTCCAAGGTCCCTTTGGCTCACTTTGTGCTCTCTCTGCTTACTCTGAGTACTGCACACTTTTACTAGCTAGTGTACACTAGTAAGTCTAAGACAATCCTTATGCACACTTTTAAGAGACAAAGTCCTTGGCACACTTTTGGTGCATACTCCTTGCGAGATTGTCACGGACCTGTACCGAAATACGTAAGACTAGGAATACGTAAGCATGCCAGTCGTATGTATATGGTAACTCCAATATATGGAAACCATAACACACACGTACGCTGTATTATGAATAAAAATTCACAAGTTGTCATGACCCGCACCCGGATATTCGGGAATGAGTACGTGGTTACGCCTAGCCTACGCTGCAGAATCGACGGTAAAAAGCTGTCTGGGTCATTTCTAACTATCTAACATCTCAATAATATAATATGATACCTGTCAAACATCTCAACTCCGAATGGAGGAGAAATATGGTATCTCACATGAATAACTAATCTCAATCACAAAACAAACTAAGGAAGAATAATGCACGAATGGAATATCAAAGAAAAGAATAGGAATACAATCCACAGTCAAAATAATATACAAGATGTGAATCCACCAAAAGAATAGTCTAATACAATTTAATACGAATAATCTAGACCTCATCGAGCTCTGCAACTAAGTCCTCCTGGTCAATAGGAGTATCCTCTAAAGGTACGCCATCCTGCGGCTCGTATAATGTGGGACACTGCTCTATAAGCCAGTCATCTGGAAAAATATATCCTGTCGGGATTGGAACGAAGTACATACCTCTAAAAGTAGTTTCAATAACATAATCGAGCATATAAACAGATATAGAAATAAAATACAAGATCACTAAACATATGAATGAATGAACAGTAGATATACAGGTAATGTACGAGAATATAGAATAATAATATGATAAAATAACTGCAATCTAAACTAGCTAATTTGCCTCAGAATACAAGTTCATTATGTGATCGGATTGGGTAAACATGATCAGGTAAGACAGATTACAAGTGAGCTATGTAACCAGAATATACACGATGTAACAATGACTTTTATCACATAATCAACTCCTACTCTCTCACCCCTAACTAATACCGATGGATCCAATCACGACACGCTACGAATACGAAATATAACCACTAAACACGAGCAGTGGGTGTACACGAATATTATAACCACCGAACACGAGCGGTGGGTGTACACAAATAAGCACATTGAACACAAGCAGTGTGTGAACACGAAATATAATCAATACTCAATATACACGATGAGATACAATGTATACAAGTACCCGCTGAACACAGTAGGGGATAACATCTCCTGACGAGATCCATAGAGCACCAGACCGTGAAATTACTGTATCAGGATCAATGTATATAATTCTAGAACATGTATATATACAATATTATGAATTGAAAATAATCAGAGAAATATACTCGCCTGATGTCCCGAGCAAGGTGTGTCTCTCGATGCCCAAGCCGGTGTCCCACAACCTATATATGGTATGTTGCATCAATACAAGGTTCAAGAATAAAAATAAGTGAAGTTAATGCAATTCTAAGTCGATACGCCATTTCTAAGTCAAACAAATGAAATCTAGATTGCAAGAGTCTAATGCTAAGTCACTAAGTCGATACACTATGAAACTATGCTATGCTAGCTAAGCTAAGAAACCAAAATGCATTCAAAAGATCGTATCCCAAGATACGTAAGTTTCTAATATGAAAATAATGTTTTATATATATATTCAAGTCCAATATTATAATATCATAACAAATCAATTTAAATAGGATACCTTGGCCTTGCATCAATGCATATCGCACCTAACACGATACCTAAACTTAATACCTTGGGTATCGGCCCAATACCTTGGTATCTCAAGGTAACCCAATACCTCATAGCTAATACATATATAACCAAGCTAATACTAGCTATGGAACTACACTATACTATATCTACTATTATAGGATAACAACTAATACAATATATACATACACATGTAGCTAATTAGCTACTAGCTAACAACCCAACTAACATATAGCTAATATCTATAAACAACAAGCTAATACTAACTAATCATATACTAATTACTAACATACATAGATACATCTACTAACATATATAGAAATAGTACACATAAATTATATATTTAACCAATACTTATATACATAGATGTATATATAGCTAATTATATACTAAACATCTACCCAGTATAACTAATCAACTAAGTTACTAAACATCTTACTGATACAGTAGCTAACAAGGATATTACTAGACTAACTCAATAGTTCAACTAACAACCAAAATAAAACTACATTGAAACACTAACTAAACTACTAATTATATTCTAACCTATTTACTATTAACCAATATACCTATCAACAGTTTACATAACTAACTATACATAGCAACCTACTGAACTAACTGAAACCAAATACCCCCCCTTCAACTTAACTGAAACATATACGCCAAACACTGAACTGCACAGTTATCAGTGATGGTTAACTGATACTACACAGTGGAATCCTTTACTGAACTGAACTATCTTCTTCGGATTCTTGTGCTCACAGGAACTGACTGCCTCCTTGCAGTGCCCTCTGTGCACAACAGTGCTAATGCTCCCATGTACTGCAGTTGCTAAACTGCTCAGTGACTTGGAGCTGCAACTGCTGATTCACCTCTCTATTTGCTGAATTGCTCGATACTCCCTGCTGCAAGTGCCCGAATGTTGCTGCCCAAGTGCACAATAGAAAACTACAGCTACATGCAGTTTTTTTTTGCTGCCCAAGCTCTACCTGTGTACTGGTTGATCTGTACTGTCTCCTCTGCACAGTTACTGCCACAACTACGAGTATATAGATATATATAATCACACACATATACATACACATATGCATCTCTGTATAATTACATACTTATCCATATTCCTAAATACATGAACCTTATATATATATATATATATATATATATATATATACTCTATAATATGCACATATAGACACATATATACCCAACACCAAAATACACTATTATATACTCTATATAATACATAGATATATATATATATATATATATATATATATATATATATATATATATATATATATATATATATATATATATATATACACATGCACGTATAGGAAAAATGACCCAACAACAAACATGTGGAATGCACCGCACCCGTATCACATTTTCTCTATGATACGCTTGCGATAAGGCCCCAACACACCACCAAACGCATCCCGGAGTCCACGAGCAAGTTTAAAACACTAATTACGAGCAATATGTATAGTAATTAGAGTATCTACATGTCTGTGTCATAATGTGATATGCACAAGGCCTCGTGTCAGAGAAAACCCCCCAAAATTAACCCGTTTTGTCAAATTGACGAGATACGGCCTATACGTATCCAATTGTGGATACAAAACTAGTCACAAGCAAGCAATCAAGTGTCATTTATATCTATTAGACCCAATGACAAGCACTACATGTGCCAATCTCTGAATTCTCCCAAAATTGGTACAAAATTGGTCATAACTTCCACCGTTGGTCTCTGATGAACCTAAAACTAATTTTTATGGGTAGCCTATGCATGTGGATTGGTTTCTCATGGTTAAATATCAAATCTAGAGTCTATTAGAAAGGGTAAACTGAATTATATCTATTGGAAGATGGGCCCAATTAAAAGTCCCTAATTGTTAAGTAGCTCATCTCCTAGTAGATCTTGGCCTCCTCCTCCTTGCTTTCTTCTTGGAGATCCTTAGTGTAGAAATCTCAATGATGAATTTAGAAAGAGATTGGTGAATAATTGGTGAAGAATTGATGAGGGAATGGAGGGAATTTAGAAGAGGGAAAATTATAGATCTAAAATTTGCGATAAAATGAAATGATAGCACTCTCTATCTCCTTGCTATGGCCAGCCATGTAACCCCCTCCCCAAGAAATATACAATATCAAAAATAACTCTTGGGGCCTCTCATAAAGAAATTAATTAGGGAGAGAAGGTTCTAGTCTAATGGTTTCTCTAATTAATCAAGCCTCCTAATCCATGGGCCTTATTTATGGGCTCAACTTAGCCTCAAACTAAAAGTTGGTTCATGCATTCTAATAAACGGGTTTGGTCCACAACATAAGTCTAGACTAAAACTAGTAATTAATAATTCATATAATAATTAAATACTCATACATGTACAATTATTAAATACAATCAATCCTAAAATTAAATTGACCCATGTCAATTACCAAACTACCCTTGAGTGAAAAAGTGAGGGTGACAATCCTATCCACCTTAGAAAATTTTTGTCCTCGAAATTAAGGAAGAAACTGACTACCAAAAGCAAACAATATAATGTAAGAAAGAATTATACCTCACGGCTCGAACAAATATGGATATCGCTCACGCATCTCGGTCTCTCGCTCCCAGGTACTCTCTCCTGGCGAGTGATCCATCCATTCGACACGCACCAAAGGAATCGTCTAGTCTCAGCACCTTCTCGCTCCGATCCAGAATCTCCACTGGCGGCTTTGGATAGCTAATAGTAGGGCCCACCTCTATCTTCGAGTGATCCAACACATGACTGGGATCTACCACGTACCATCTCAACTGTGACACATGAAATACGTTGTGCACTCCCTCTAGTACAGGTGATAAGTCTAGTCTGTAAGTAACTGCACTGACCCTCTCAAGAATACTGAAAGGACCGATGAATCGTGGACTAAGCTTGCCGCCTCTACCAAAACGAATCGTGCCACGTGTCGAAGAAATCCTCAAGAAAACTAGACCGCCAACCTAGCACGAAACACAACCTTAGCACTCTAACAAACAATAATCAAACACAAGCAAGACAAAACTAAAACTATACCTCAAACTCTAAAGGTCTCCGGTGGCTATCGGCCCAATGTCGTTGCCTGTCCTGCGCCACTCGAAGTCTGTCCCTGATAAGCTTCACTTTCTTTGCTGCAACCACTACCATCTCTGGTCCCAATAAAGCTCTATCACCAACATCATCCCAGGACAACAGAGTGTAGCATCTCCGTCGTCCATACAATGCCTCGAATAGTGATATCTCAATGCTGGCTTGGTAACTGTTATTGTATAAAAACTCTACCAAGTAAAGTTGATCCTCCCAAGAACCTCCAAGATCCAAAATACAGGTGCGTAGCATATCCTCGAGAGTCTGAATAGCCCTTTTCGACTGTCCGTCCGTCTGAGGGTGATAGGCGGTACTGAACTGGAGCTGAGTGCCAAAGCTAACCTGCAAACTCCTCCAGAAATAGGACATGAAGCGACTTTCTCGATCCGAGACTATGCTCACTGGAACACCGTAAAATCTGACAATCTAGTGCACATACATATTCGCAAGCTTCTCCATAGATGTACCCACTTTAAATGGTAGAAAGTGGGCTGATTTGGTCAACCTATCTACGATAACCAAAATTGCATCCTTGCCTCCTGGAGAACGCGGAAGTCCTGATACAAAATCCATAGTCACATGCTCCCATTTCTACTCCGGAATGGGTAAAGTCTGAAGCAATCCCCTAGCCTCTGTCTCTCCGCCTTAACCTGCTGGCAAACTAAGCACCTGGACACAAAGCTATCTACCTCCCGCTTTATGCTATACCATCATACATGCTCCCTCATGTCTCTATAGATCTTGTTGGCACTTGGATGCATAGAGTATTGAGAATGATGCACCTCCTGCTGAATCTCCTCGCGTAATGCTCCTCTCGGTACATATAACCTGGTACCGTATTGCAATGATCCATCATCTGCGACGATAAAGTCCTCGCCAGCCCGATCTGAACCTATGCTCTGATGCTCCTCAGAGACTCATCCTCATACTGTCCGGCTTTGACTCGGTCCATCAGCTCCGACTGAACCTGTAGTCCCCACATCTGTGCTGCGACTCCAGGTATCAATACCTCAATGCCCAAACTATCAAAATCTGCCAATAAATATTTGTTTCTAGTAAAGCACATAGCCACGGGATAACTGCTGCCAACTCCAAATCATGGGTAGGGTGGTTCTTCTCATACAGGCATAACTGCCTGGAAGCATAGGCAATCACCTTCTCGTGCTGTTGTAACACACAACCCAAACCCTTTCCTGATGCATCACTGTAAATGGAAAATCCTCATGCTCCTGAAGGTAGTGTCAAGATGAGAGTTGTAGTCAATATCCTCTTCAGCTCCTCAAATGCTAACTGACAATCCTCAGTCCAGACGAACTCTACGTCCTTTCTGGTCAGCCTAGTCATCGGCTCTGCAAGTCTGGAAAAGTCCTGAACAAACCTCCGTTAGTAGCCTGCTAATCCACAGAAGCTCCTGATCTCTGCTACTGAACTCGGGGTAGACCATGATTCAACTGCAGAGATCTTCTTCGGGTCTACTGAGATTCCATCTCCTATAATAACATGCCCAAGGAATTCAACCTTATCAAGGAAGAATTCGTACTTTAATAACTTGCCATACAGCTTTTTCTTCCTGAGGGTCTCAAGAACAATCCTCAAGTGTTGCTCATGCTCCTCTGGGGTCTTCAAATATATTAAAATATTATCAATGAAGCCTACAACAAATTGGTCCAGGTACTGATGAAATACCTTGTTTATCAGGTTCATGAACACTGTCGGGGCATTAGTCAACCCAAACGGCATCACCAAGAACTCAAACTTCCTATAATGAGTTCTGAAAGCTATCTTCGGGATGTCTTCCCTATTCATTTTTACCTGGTTGTACCCTGACCTCAGGTCTATCTTGGATAATACCTTCGCTCAGCTCAACTAGTCAAACAAATCATCAATCCGCGGCAACGGGTATTTGTTCTTGATAGTGAGGTTATTAAGTATCCTGTAGTCGATACACATACATACCGACCCATCTTTCTTTGGTACAAAAAGTATCATAGTACCCCATGGTGATGAACTGGAACGGATAAAGCCTTTGTCTTACAACTCATCCACCTGCTTCTTTAACTCCGCCAGTTCGCTGTTGTTTACTCTATAGACGTGCTGAGAGATCGGCTCTGCGCCTGGTACTAAATCTATAGAGAACTCCACATCTCTGTCCGACAGCAATCCAGGTAGCTCCTCTGGAAAACATCCAAGAACTCTACAACAACGGATATTGTGGCTCCTGATCCTCGACCAAAGCTCCACATAAATTGCCTTGGCTCTGCTCTGCTCCTCGAATAAACTCGAACTCCGGCTCTCCTAGTGACTGAAATAACACTCTGCCTCTACGACAATCGATACTAGCGTGATGTCTACTCAACCAATCCATCTCGAGTACTATATCCTAACTCGAAAGTGGTATTACGAGTAAACATACTCTCTGCTTACAGCTTCCCAAATAAACTCTCTGGTTCTTGCAAACATCACTGACGAGGAAAATGGCACCCCCGGTCGTGATCTTGTAAGTCTGTGCCAACGGTTCAGACTCAAGGCGATGCCTCAAAGTAAAAGATACAGATACAAAGCTATGAGAAGCACCAGAATCGAACAAAATATGAGCTGGAAATGAGTCAAGATAAACTGAACCTGAGATGACATCACCAATCGGCTCCTCCTCCTAGACAGTCAAGGCAAAAGCTCGACCCTGTCGATACGGTCCTCTCTGATGCTAATGCTGGGCAAACTGCTGCTGCTGCTGCAATGGAAGAGGTCCTCTCTGCTGGCCCACTGGTGGTCTAGCGGGTGCCCTCTGTTCCTGTCCTCTACCCTGAGCTGGACGGGCTGGGACCTTTGGATAAGTCCGCAACTAATGATCTCCCGATCCACAGAATAAGCATTAGCCTATTCTTATCCTTCATGTGTCCCATCCGTGTCCTTGCTTCTTACAGAAAGTGCAAGGAACTGTTGCCCTCTGGATTTGATGCATCTGTTGTGTCGGCGCTCTAGCTGGCCCGTGATACTGCTGCCTCTGGTACTGGTAAGGCCTATGGTACTACTGCTAGAAGTGGGGTCTCTTTACTGGACCCGTGTTATTGCTAGATCCCCCTATGTCCTACGACCTCTTAGAGCCAAGCTCTAAGTCATCCTCTGCTCACTGAGCCTGCCTGAGTATCTCCTCGAAGGTGGCACTAGGATCTCCGTTGGTGTGAGGTTTGACTTCCCGGTTCAGGCCCTTCCTAAACTTCCTTGCTCTGCCTCTAGGGTTCTGCCCCACCACGAAGTGACCTAGACGGCAATAATCTGCCGCATATTCGTCCACTGACATACCTTCCTGGACGAGGTATTGGAACTAACTCTCCAAAGATGTAAGAGCCACATCCGGAAAGAACTTCGCCTTGAAAATCTCTTTGAAGGATTCGCAAGAGAGTCCTGGTACCAAAAGCCTCGGGTCTGTCAGGAACCATGTCAATGCAATATCGAACATCATACAACCTACAGCCTCTGTCTGTAGCACCTCTGGAATCTGCGCCAGCCGCAGGTTCTATTCGATGTCCTCGATCCACTCGTCCACATAGATAATCCCCTCCGTGCCCCTGAAGTCCTTCGGACCCATCCTCATGAAGTCGATGATGGTACCCGGCCTCGGTTGATGTGGAATATACTGAGCTGGTATCGTCTGTGGCTGGGCTGTAGTAGCTCTCTCCACTGTTGTAAGTGCAAACTTGTGAGCGTTCTCCATGCTCTATTTCAAGACCTCTGACTGTCGCTAATGTGCCTCTATCATCTATTGGAGCAGCACGAACATCTGAGTCTGATCAACTACTGGTGGTAGATGTGGAAGATCCTCAAGAATTGTTTGTCATGTCCTCGGCACTAGAGGGGGAGCACCTCCGAAAGTTGCTGCTGATAAGCCCACCTGGACCGGTGAAGCTGACCTCCTGAATGTAGGTGCTGGACTATCGTTTGATGGTGCTGCCCTAATGGTTGATGAAGTGTCTGATCACGCTGTCGCGGCACCTAATCGCTAGGAACGCATCTTTTGTGGCATCCTGAAGATAGATTGATATACAGAATCAATATTAAATATGATACGATACTATCAAAAAAGGACAAGAACTTTATTCAAAGTAAAGCAATATTCAATAGATAAGGATTTGCGAAAACAAATATTACAATTTTTTCCTAGGTGTGATTGTGTAAACTCTCAGCCTAAATCCTATTTTCTAAAGCAGGCTCATAGCAGTACTCTAGACGAGCACAACTATGAGATCACACTAATTGTGAATCTAGACCAGCATGGGCCACCACTAAAAATGTGTCAACACCCACACCCGGATATTCGGGCACAAGTACGTGGTTACGCTGAGCCTACGCCATAGAATCGGTGGTAGAACGTTGTCTGGGTCATTTCTAACTATCTAACATCTCAACAGTATAATATGGTACCTGTCAAATATCTCAACCCCGAACGGAGGAGCAATATGGTATCTCACATGAATAACTAATCTCAATCACAAAACAAACTAAGGAAAAATAATGCAGGAATGGAATAGCGAAGGAAAGAATAAGAATATAATCCACAGTCTCAATAATATAGAAGATGTGAATCCACCAAAAAAATATTCTAATACAATCTAATACAAATAATCTAGACCTCCTCAGGCCCTACAACTAAGTCCTCATGGTCAATAGGAGTATCCTCTAAAGGTATGCCATCCTGCAGCCTGTAGAATGTGGGACACTGCTGTTTGTGGTAGAAAACGAAAAGAATGAAAGATATATTCAAGACGGGATTTATACAAGACCCGTGTTCTTTTGTTTACAAACAAACTTGTACAATTTAATCCTATACGAGGATGTGGGAGTACAATTTATTTAATCTGGGTATAAATTGCTATAGGTGTCTGATCTGCAGTCGATCACTTTAGCCCTTGGACCACACGATGGTGAAGAAGTGTCGTAGAAGACAGGAGGTAGCTTCGAAGGTTGCAAAAGAGGGTGGATGCACGATGCCAAGGTCGTCGATCCCTACCCCTTGCCTGAGCTCCGGGTTTCTCTCTCTCTCTCTCTCTCTCGATCTCTTCTCTCTCCTTATTTTTCTTGACCCTGTCCGATCTCCTTTTCAGAAGTCTGATCGTTGATCAATTTCTTCGACCTGTTCCTCTGTAGATAGAGGTCTCTATTTATAGAGTTTTAGTGACAGTGACCACTCAGTTGGTGTAAAAACCGAGGAGTGGAATCACAGCACCCTTTTACACGATGGTTAAAATAACCAATGCCTGCGTATAAATGATCCTTTGAATGAGCGTATAACGCGGGTCCAACTAAGGGACACAACGCGTATTGTTGCTACGAAGATCACGGCGTAAAAGCCACGTAGGTAGGTATCCTCCGTATAGAAGAGGTGGGCGTAAAAGCCAATGTCTGTCACCATGGCATAGAAGCCAAAAATAGGCATAGAAGCCAGGTAGGCATAGAAGCCTGATGGCATAGAAGCCGAGTGAGCATAGAAGCTGAGGAGGCATAGAAGCCGAGAAAGCATAGAAGCTGAGGAGGCGTAGAAGCCCTGAGAGCATAACAGCTGAGGAGGCGTAGAAGCCCTAAGAGCATAACAGCTGAGGAGGCATAGAATCCCTGAGAGCATAACAGCTAAGGAGGCGTAGAAGCCCTGAGAGCATAACAGCTAAGGAGGCGTAGAAGCCACTGTGCAATACTGAGTGCTGACGTGGACGTTTTTAGCCGAAATCGTGGCTTTTGAAGATATAATTAAACCTCTCGCATTAAATGCGGAGATCTGCCACCATCCTGTGCATTAATCGCGAAGGCGTGTTCTGAAGGCCTGCCCCTGTTCTGGGCATCAGGCGAAGAGACGTGCCTCGAGCCTTGTACAAAGTGCAGCTTTTGATGTGGCAGTCTGTTTGTCTTCCACGGTGTGTAGACGGTTCACGTTTACCTGTGTAGAATAAGGCAGCGTATCCCTTTATATGCGAAAAAGCAGTTTACGCAAGGGGGTGTCACCACACGATGGTTCGGTGATTCTTAATCAAATCCTCTGCATTAAATGCAGAGATCCGCCATCATTCTGCGCATTAAATGTGGAGGCGTATTTTTGAAGGTCTGCAGCTCTTCTGTGCATTCGTCGTAGAGGCGTGCCTCGAGAAGACTGTCACCGTCTTGTGCACCAATCGCAGAGACGTGCCTCGAGCCCTATACAAAGTGCCACTTTTTACGTGGCAGACGGTTTATCTACTGCGGAGTATAAACAGCTCATGTTTGCATGTGTAAAACAAGGCAGCATATCCCCTCGTTCATGTGAAAGCAGTTTACGCGAAGGAGATGGCGATAACTGACAGCCTGGGTCGCAGTGCCGTGCTATCATTTATAGCCGTCGTCTGGGTAGCCGAGCCATATCCTTTTGTCAGAAGTTCAGACGTCAGGTTCATTGCAGGGTCTGACAGGTTCATCTCGGAGAGCACGAAGCGTTCCTCGTACGCTTTAATACCGCATTTGAAAGCGGATGTGTTTTATGCCATATAGGCGACGAAGCCCTCTGCTTTACGCTCTGAGGCAGCCTGGACATACTGAACTTACGCGGATGGTCCTGAGAAGCTCTTTGTCTCGCCTGCTTGATGGCTCTGAGGTCATCTCTTTACGCTGCCCCGCACCAATAAGTTGCGTATAGTCATCCGACATATTTTTCATGCTTCTACAAGACCCCCTTCAAAGCTTTTAAATTCCTCGGAATTTGAAACGCTTTGAATGAAGCATGAACCGTCCCTCATAACTCGAAACGCCTTCTGAATGGAGCCCAAAACGGTTAAGTTTGACACGTTCTTTCAGGCCGGTCTTTATGGCAGATTTATTGGGGGTAGGCGTGACCTCGCTTGCATATAAAAGGGCTGAGGAGTTAACCTATTTCTTCCCATATTTCCTTTCACCATGCTGAGATGATCGCCAAAGTTCGTCGGGTCGACCTGAGGAAGAAGAAGACCATGTTCTTCCAGCATGTAAGGAGCCGAAAAAGACGGCATCTTCGAGCAAGTGTCATCTGCAATGATGAATCATGGAAGGATATCATAGCCTCCCTTGCTCGGGATAATCAGCAACTTCATATGGCAACTTGTCTAGGAGAAGGGAAGGGTCCTATTAGACCACACATCCTGCAAGCTGTATATTTTCTCCTGAGACCCCAACGGACGAGATTAGACAAACTGTAATCTGTCGTCCTCGATCGAGTTGGGTTGAAGAATCCTCAACTGGATCGGCCATGGCGTATGGAGGATCTTCTTGTTCATGACTGTGGTGGTCGATGAACTGCCATAGAAGAGGAGGAAGACCTTTGTAGAGGGGATTTCCCTCATATGTAATCACGAAAATGAAGAAAAAACCCCCTTTTTAGACAGGATTTCCCTCATATGTAATTGTGATTTTAACTTTTAATAAAGTCATCTTTCTTCTCTGTATATGATCGTCTTTGCCATACGTTGCTGTGAATTCGGAATATGTGCAGCTTTGACACGTCTGATTCTTTACGCCGACTCTGATAGAAAGAGTATTAGGTCCTGTCCTGTCTTTTACGCATAACTAGTGATGCGCAGCTGCTTTAGGAATGTAGGAACCGCGTAGAGTTTCTGAACTGTCTTCTGATGAACATAAATTTTGTTCAGACTTCGTCCGCAAGAATGACCTCTCGAAACTCCCTTGGAACAGGGTCGAGGTTTCGGCTGTTAAATCGAGTTGCCATAGACGAGATGTTCAGACTGGAGTCTGGATGAACCTCCAATTTTTTGACCCGAGAAGAGTAATTTCTGAATGTTTGAACTCTGTATGCTCCGGGCACTTGGGATAGTTCGAGGTCAAGGAGTATCTTCTGGGTGAACTCCTGTAATCGACCGCCCTTAGAACTATTTTGGACATACGGAAAGTTAAAGATCCGTAGTGTAGATGGGCTGGAAATCCTGAGTTCGTAGCCTATTGAGCGTAGAAAGCTACCGAGCATGAGATCATAAGTTTGGTATCTGCTGAGCATGAAGTCGTAGGTTTGTAGCATCTCGAGCGTAAAAGCTACCGAGCACAAAAGGCATCCGGGCATAAAACCATAGACTTATAGCTTGCGAGCGTAAAATCGTAGATCTGTAGCTGTCGAGCGTAGAAAGCTCCTTAGCGTAGAACTGTAGATTTGTAGCCTGTGAAAAAGAAATCTTCCAAGCTTGAAATTGTAGATCTGTTGCCTCCGAGCGTGAACTAAATACCACCGAGCGTGAGACCATAGGTTTGTATCTGTTAAGCATGAAGTCATAGGTTTGTAGTCTCTCGAGCATAAAAGCTACCGAGCACAAAAGGCATCCGGGCATAAAACCATAGACTTATAGCTTGCGAGCGTAAAACCGTAGATTTGTAGCCGTCGAGCGTAGAAAGCTCCTTAGCGTAGAACCACAAATCTGCTTTGCACGAAAAACTTTTCGAATTTGCTGACTGTCCGTCTTCCGAGAGTAGTGGGCTGCCGTAGTACCCAATCATAACCAAATATTAATTTGTGAGATTTGGTTAGGGTTTCGAGGAGTCCGTCCGAGGATTCGAGGAGTCGATCCGAACCCTATATATATCCCGAGCTTTTGAGAGAAAAAACTTTTCATCCATTTTCTGCGAAAGAGAGTCTTCGTCTATTCGAGTTTTTCTCCGTTCCTTCTCCGAGCACTCAGAGTCTTCAGAAATGGCGCCGAAGCAAATCCCCTCCACTAAGGGAAAGAGTGTAGGTCCTTCTTCTCATCCTTCCGCCCCAGCGAGGGAGTCTTCGGTCGGGCAAGGCGAACTTCATCCTGAGCAAAGTATCCCGCCGACGAGCAGCGCTCCCGGGCTTAGAGGTAGAGCCTTTTGGATGACAAAGAATGACAAAAAATCCTTCGTACACGTTGAACGTGACCGTGCTAGGTCATCTTCTGTGCTGATAGCCTTTTTGAGGAAGATGATGCACGAAGACGTTTTCATCTTTTACGCTCATATTTCTAATGTGCCAGCGTAAGAGTTCCATGTTTCCGCAGTTTCGAGAGTAACAGCTCTGACTGCCGAAAACTTGGTGTATACTATAAAATTTTAGTTTTACACCTGGGGACGGAACCTCCAGCGTAATAACTAGAATTTTGGTAGCCCGGCATAAAGCACGGATCGTATGCTGCCAGTTACGTCTCTGGATGAGACTTCCTGCGTAAAATGACCAAATTTGTACAGTCTTGGCGTAAAGCACAGACTGTGGCTTCTGGGTCCTCATGTTGCAAGATTTGTAATGACGTGTTTTCCTCGTACTTTTGCAGTTAATTTGGGTGAGTCTCCACTGGCCGAGGTGATGGGTTCCGCTGCAGGGATGCTGCACTCGAACTATCTGGAGGATCTGACCTACGTGGCATTTCCTATCTCCGGACCCCAGTATCCTGAGGGAAGGGAGCTTTTGATATCAGCTCAGGGCGAGCGAACGCTGCTGAATATGATTAACGGAGAGCCCCTGACGTATATAGACGGGGAGCAGTACATAAAGCCAGCTTTTCTTTTTGGGGACATGATTGATAAACGGTCCCAGACGAAGCCTAAGAGAGAGCCCTGGGTTTTCCCTGCCGGGAGCTTGGTCTTGTACCTGCCAACGATGCCGAGAGATTATCCCATCTCGGCCTTCTTCCATGCGACACATCCTAGGAGGATGTCGTGGACGCTGACGCCCGATCTTCACGATAAACCGGGGAAGATCTTTCATCTGAAAGGAGCTGACCAGGGTCGTTCGTCAGCCGTCCTTCAGACCTTGTGACGTTGTTCAGGGGACTATGCCCGAGCAGTATCCCGAGCGAAGATAGTCTAGTGATCCAGCCGGTCCAGTTGCCGACTTTCTGCAATGACTTCATGGGGCGAGGGGGAGTATATCCCAAGAAGAATCCTAGATGCAACGGGTGGATCACCCCAACAAACCGTTAATGGGCTTGCCTAGTTGACTGGGCCTTGAAGCACTGTCAGAGAGAGCTGAAGGGCATTGGGCTGTATGCCGCTGTGAGTGCGACCAGTGTTGGGTTGCCTCCTAACCCTAACCTGTTCCTGGCACTGATGGAGTAATACATTTCACTCACTGGAACTTTCGCCACTCCACTAGGGGAGTTGGGATTGGCCCTCCATGAGATGGCAGTGATCTCGAGGCTGCCGATGGGGGATACCCCATATGAAGAGTACGTCCCCACCAATCGGGAGTTGGGGGATTCGGACTCTCGGGTGGTGGAGGTGTATCAGGAGTTGATGTGCCACTACTTCGCGTGCACCGCTTTTTATGACGAGCCTTCTGATTTGGCTCACACCACCAAGTGGACGTCCTACCTCTTCTTCCACCGGGCCAGGGCCGCCAAGCCGGAGAAAGTTTCGGGTGGCAAGGATGAGCCCGTGAACTGTTTGGGAGTGCTTAGTGCCCAGGTCGTCGAGGCTCTTATGGATGACGCCAAGGCTCCGGACCAGATTCTTGACGACGGGGTAGGAAAGTATCCCGAAGGCACTAAGGTCTATAGTTACTTGAGGCGTTGCCGCAGGCCTCTGTCTAAAGAAGCCCAGCTGGCCGGTTTTCTCTCCATATGGCTGCGTCGAGTAGTGGTGCCCGGTACTGCATCTGCGGACCACATTCATCGGAATATCCTGTGGCTTGCGGTGCGTCTGGTGTTTGGGGCAAGACTGGGCTTGCTCCCTGCTATGGTGTGCACTATACAGGCTGGCCTGAGAGCCATGACTGACGGGCTGCTCGTCGATGAGACTTGGCGTGAAAGCTTTCCCCGGATGGAATTACCATACCTGTATTTGATGGGATGGTTAATTCTTCACAACCCCCGGGTGATGTCTCCTGGCTCTGGTAGTAGCTCGGGGGGTAGCTTCCTGCTGAATTACAAGGACTCTTCATGGAATGTGAACACAGTTTTAGACTATCGGTTGACACTGAGCCTCAGTCACGGTTGGAAGCTCCTCTGCATTGTCCCCTCGGTACATCGTAATCAATCGGGGATTAGGCTAGAGGATTTAGGTGGAGAGAAGACCAATCTTTCTTCGGAGGCTTTCAAATGGTTGATCTGTATCAGGCCCTCCCATTTGTTGTATAGAAGTGAAGACCATTGCTTCTTCGAGCCTTACTTGCCTAGTAGGTTTGCCAGGCAACTTGGGTATGACCTGTTGCACGTGGGCAATGCCGTCACCAGCTTCAGGTCCAGGGGCGGACTCATTGATGGAGCCAGAGGATGGCGATATTTCATCATGGGATGCACTGGAGCAATTTTTATTGTACCGGTCGTCACACCCTCCACTGAGCTGCGCATCTTATATTCGTATGCCCAATTCTACGTGGCGGTTAACACCTTCCACCGTGATTTTGACATGCGTGGGAGTTTTAGGGTGCCGTCTTCCACGCCTGGGGGAAGAGTCAAAGTTCCTTCAATTTCTCCCGACGAGGGTGAGAAGTTTGCTACTCCTGATGAGCCGCTGGTGTCGGTGCCTAGATGTGAAGTTCCTCTGCCTGCGGGGGCCTTGGTAGTCTCTGGGAATCGAAGGGCTGCTGCTCCCAAGGAGGCTTCTTCTCGCAAGAGAAAGAGGATGGTCAATCGTTTTCTCCGAATTCCTGGTATTGAGGCTCCTAGAGAGGGACCTGCTGTCTCGCCTGTCGAGCATGCTTCCCTGATCGGAGGTTCCCCGACTTCTAGAGAGGGACCCCCAGCTTCGGCTGGCGGTGCTGGAGAATCTTCGTTAGCGGCTTTTGTCGCTGCTACCGCTCCAGGTAGTGGAACGAGATTGCCTGCGTGGCCGAGGCAGATGGGAGAATCTTTTCCTAGACCAGTAACGGATGAAACCCCTGCCGTGCCTGTGAGCATGCTTGGCGAGGTTCCAGCTGACGAACCTCGACTGCATCTTGGTGGAGGCTTGGTAGATCTCTTGGCGATGTCGGTTGGCCCACCCCCTTCTCCAAGTATGACAGTTCGTATTACGTCATTAAGGCGTAATTTAGCTACATCGGCTGCAGATGTGACGTATATGCCGCTGGCCATGGGTAAATATCATCTTTATGTCTCCTTTTTAGAAAGAGTACCATTATATTGATATCAACTCTCTTGTCCTCTTCCCAGGGGATGGCGTCCACGGGGAATACAGCTTTGAAGCGCCTTCTGGCTCAGCTCCGGCTCCTGGCGATGATACGGAGGCGTTTGACTTTGAGGAGGAAATATCTTCGGGGGCCGGTTCACCTGTTGAAGAGGCTTTGATATCCCAAGAAGAAGGAGAGCCTGCCATTGCGACCACTTTGGTCGTTGTAGATGCACCGACGGTTGTGACCACTTCGTCTGCAATTATTCCTGGAGGGGGACTTGCCAATGCTACGGCCACTCCTAGCGCCCAATCGGATCTAGTTGCGTTGACTGAGCAATATACCAGCGTCTTCTATGCTACTTTGAAAGCGCTAATACCGATGGTGCTAAAGGGGAATCTGGACCTCGATTGCCTGAAGAAGTCCTCTCGGATCCCAATAGAGGCGATCCGAGATTTTGACGGCACCGGGGTAGCTGATGCCCTGGAGGCGATGGTTAATGGTTTGGAGCAACCCATTAACGAATATCTGCGGCTAACTCGGAACGGCATTGAAGCTGAGGTCCAGTCCAGATACAACTCCATGACTGCGCGGTTTACCAAACAGATGGAAAGCTTAGATAAACTCGTTCAAACACGTCAGCTGGAGATGGACGAAAGAAAGACCGTCGTGGAGGAGGCCCTTGCTCTTCAACTAAGGTGCCAATCCGAGCATGAAGGGAACATAGCGAGGGCTCGCAAGTTGAAAGAAAAGCTCGCTCAGGCGGAGGAGTGGGCTTCCCAGTCGTTGGCAGGTCTAGATGTAGCGACTGGTCGATTGAGCGCAGCACGACGGGATCTGGATCGTGCAGAAGCTGCCAGTGCAGGCGTTCGTCGGTCGAGGGCCGAATTGTCCCTCATGGGAGACAACGAGGCACGGCTGGAGCAGGCCCGCGCCGATGCCTTGGTTTCCAGGGATGAGAGGATAGCTGCACTGACGAAGCTGATTCGCGATCTGACTGCTCCCCCATAATGATGTACCCTTCCTTCTTTTGTTTGCTTCCCAGTGTAATTTTGATCTTTCTTGGGAATAAATAAAGTGAACTCTTTTCTGACTTTGTAGACCTATCATTTCGGAATGTAAATAACAGGTTTTGGGCGAGGGTGATATCAGAGGTGATATGGACATGATAGGCTCTCAATAAACTTTAGCAGGACATACTTATTCAGAGGTCATACGGACATGATAGAATATGCTTTGACTAAGGCTTGTAGGCAAGATACTATCAGAGGTGATATGGACATGATAGGCTCTCAAGAAACTTTAACAGGACATACTTATTCAGAGGTCATACGGACATGATAGAATATATTTTGACTAAGGCTTGTAGGCAAGATACTATCAGAGGTGATATGGACATGATAGGCTCTCAAGAAACTTTAGCAGGATATACTTATTTAGAGGTCATACGGACATGATAGAATATGCTTTGACTAAGGCTTGTAGGCAAGATACTATCAGAGGTGATATGGGCATGATAGGCTCTCAAGAAACTTTAGCAGGACATACTTATTCAGAGGTCATACGGACATGATAGAATATGCTTTGACTAAGGCTTGTAGGCAAGATACTATCAGAGGTGATATGGACATGATAGGCTCTCAAGAAACTTTAGCAGGACATACTTATTCAGAGGTCATACGGACATGATAGAATATGCTTTGACTAAGGCTTGTAGGAAAGATACTATCAGAGGTGATATGGACATGATAGGTATTGCATTTCCAAATTAGTTGAACGTATCTATTCAGAGGTTATATGGACATGGTAGAATACGACCCAGCTAGTTTTGTTTTGGAAGTAGTTTTGTCAGAATTGAGGTTTTCGCTATATTCCAATTGAGCAGAGGAGGTTAAGCATAGTACCTTTTCAGGAATTTGCCGTTGATAGGAGCCATTAATAGGTCTCCATTAGGCTGGGCTAACCTGTAAGCGCCATTTGAGAACGTTGTCTCGATCACATAAGGACCCTCCCATTTGTGCTAGAATTTGCCTCTACTCTTGTGAGTAAGAATCATCGACCTTCTTACGGCTAGAACTAGCTCGCCGACTTTGAACAATTTTTTCTTTACTTTATGATTGAAAGCTTTGGAAATACGTGCTTGGTAGAGCGTGATGCGCTGTTGAGCTTGGAGGCATTTCTCGTCTAATCCTTCTAGCTCCTGAAGCCTTAAAAGGTCATTCTTTTCTTGAGTCAGTTCGTTAGCCACGGCTATCCTGAGTGACGGGATATGGATTTCAATGGGGAGAACTGCTTCACTCCCGTAGACCAGTGAGAATGGAGTACAACCTGTCGGTGTTCGTACCGTTGTGCGGTATGCCCAGAGACATTCGCCCAGTCTCTCATTCTAATCTCTTTTGTTCGAAGAGACAAACTTTTTCAAGAGTTTGATAATAGTTTTGTTGAAAGCTTCCGCCAAACCATTAGCAGCTGGATAATACGCCGTGGAGGCAATATTATGTATTCGATTTTTATCGCAAAATCGATAAAACACTTGACTGGTGAACTGAGGCCCATTGTCGTGAATTATCCTCCGAGATACCCCAAAGCGATAGATGACGTAATGCTTGATGAAGCTGATCACATTAGACGCCTTTTCCTCAGCAAGAGGGATTGCCTCTGTCCATTTGGAGAAGTAATCCGTGATGGCCAGTATGAACTGGTGACCCCTGAAAGAAGACGGGTGAATAGGACCGACGACATCCATACCCCATGCTTCGAAAGGCCAGGATGCAACCGTAGGATATAGATATTCAGACGGTTGATGTATGAAGTCTGCATGGACCTGACAGGCTCTGCATTGTCTTGCATAGTTGATCGCGTCTGTGATCATAGTGGGCCAGCAATAGCCCATTCTCCTGATACGATCCTGTAGCTTAGGACCGGGTTAATGCGCCCCGCATTCGCAGTCGTGAGCTTCACGGGTAATCTGCTGTGCTTCGTCGTCAGAGAGACATCTCAATAGCAGTCCGTCATAGGTCCGGCGATATAGGCATTATGAAGATGCATCGAAGTAGAAGCGTAAAGATCGTCTTTTGACGGATACCGCTTCTTTAGGATCCTCTGGCAAGATTCCGTATGCCACAAAATCTATAAAGGGACTCTTCCAATCTCTTCTGGAAGGATCGACGTGTGCAGCGTAGCTGCGTTCTATGTGGAAGTTGTTCTTCATGCAGAATAAATCTCTGTTAAGAAGGATTACCGAATCCTGCCTTCTTATAGGAGTGGCTAAATCCGCAGCTAGACTGGCTAGGGCATCAGCTTCCAGATTCTGAGATCGAGGTACATGTTCTAGGAAGAACCCTTTCAATGTCATGGCTATCTCGACCGTTGCTTGGTGATAGGGGATGAGGTCTGGATTCTGGACTTCATATATTCCTCTGACTTGATTGACGATAAGCAGAGAATCACCGAAAGCTTCCAGGGATTCGACCCCCAGCTCTTTAGCGAGTTGGAGCCCGATTAGTAGAGCGTTATACTCTGCCACGTTGTTGGAGCAGGGCTCGTTGAGAGAGTATGCTCGGTATATGACGAGTTTGTCGGGAGTAACCAGGACGATTCCTACTCCTGAGACCACTTTTCCTTTGGGACCAGTCCTGGAGGCACCATCGAAGAATAGTTGCCATGCGTCACTTTCCATCGCGGAATTACATTCTGCAACTTCGTCAGGGATGTCCTCGTACAACTTGGAGGTCTCCGGGATCGGATGAGCAGCTAGAAAGTCGGCCAATGCTTGGCCTTTGATGGACTTCTGGGGGACGTACACCATGTCATATGGTATTAACAGCACCGCCCAAGTTGCGAGTCGGGAATTAAGAGCACTTGGCTTGCTCATTAGTACTCGAAGAGGGTTGATCCTGGAGATGATATGGATAGTCTGGCCGGTGACATAGTGCCGCATTTTCTGGATAGCGAACATCAGAGCCAAGCATTCTTCCTCCACTGGGTTGTACCGGTGTTCGGCTCCGATCATCATTCTACTTAGATAGTAGATAGCCTGTTCATGCCCTACATCGTTCTTCTGCGCAAGAAGAGCTCCCAAGGCATGGTCCATTGCTCGGACGTATAGGAAGAATGGTCTTCCTATGACGGGAGGCACCAGAACTGGCGGATGAGTGAGGTAGCGTTTGATATCGTCAAACGATTGTTGACAGGCTTCGTCCCATACGAAGGATACACCCTTCTTCATGAGGCAAGAAAAATGCTGACATCTCCTAGAGAGGTTGGATATGAATCTCCGGATGTAAGCCAGGCGTCCCTGAAATCCTCTAAGTTCCCTCAGATTGCGGGGCGGTCGCATTCCTACGAAGGCCTGGACTTTATCAGGGTCCACTTGTATGCCTTTGGCGGTACTGACAAATTCCAGGAATTTGCCGCTAGATACACCCAGAAATGACTTCGTAGGATTCATCTTGAGTTGATGTTGGCGTATTAACTCGAACACAGTCCTTAAGTCTCGAACGTGATCATCTTTGAGGCGGCTTTTGACAGCTATGTCGTCCATGTAACATTCCACTGTTTTGCGTAAGTGCTCATGGAATATGTTACTCATAGCTCGTTGGTATGTTGCCCCGGCGTTCTTCAACCTGAAGGGCATTACTGTATAGCAATATACCCCCAGTGGTGTTCGGAAGGCGGTATGCTTCTCGTCTCCAGGATGCATCTTAATCTGATTGTACCCTGAGAATCCGTCCATGAAAGACATGCGTTCAAAACCGCAGGTGTTGTCGATCATGATGTCTGTGATGGGAAGAGGGAACTCATCCTTGGGGTAGGCTGCATTCAGATCTCGGTAATCGATGGAGATGCGTATTTTCCTATTTTTCTTTATGACTGGGAGAACGTTGGCGACCCAGTCGGGATATTGTTCTTCCCGGATGAAACCGCAGGCTATCAACTTCTTGACTTCGGCTTCAATGGCGTCCATTATATCCGGACAGAATCGACGCTGGTGCTGCTTTACAGGCTTTGAATCGGGCGATATGTTGAGCTTGTGGGTAGCCATCTTTGGATCAAGTCCTGGCATATCCTCGTAATTCCACGCAAAGACGTCGATGTATTCTTTTATTAGTCGAATAACTTCTTCCCTTTCAGCTGGGGAAAGATTGTTACTGATAAATATCGATCATGGTGAGAGTGTATCCCCAACGTCGATCTGGATAACTTCATCTTCAGTGGGAGGTTCTCTCTGTTCGAAGTGGAACTCCCATTGTGTATCCATTTGTTGAGCCCAAGAGTCATTTTTCAAACGGCTCAGGCTCTGGTTCGTCTGCTTCGAAGGGATCTGTCACTACCATATTTACTGATAATGTTTGTTCGAGAGCATCAAGTGAGTCGGAGGGCGACGAGCCTTCTTGAAAGGAGGAAATGGCATCCTTGCTTGATTTGGAGGAGTTGGCATACCCTAACCCGAAACGGGTTTGTTGATAGCGGGGATTGCCGAACAGTGGCGTTCGTCTGCCCTTTCCGTAGTTGAGGCCTGGCTTCCGCTTCAAGTCGTAGCCCATTTTTTGCATGATCCTCAATGCCTGTGGGCTGTATTGGTGAACCTGCATTCTCCTAGTATCGTCATTGAAAGAATCTTCTTGGACAGTAGGTTGATTGCGCTCACGGCCGAAGACTATTGTACGCTGACTACTGCAGGTAGGCGGGACAAGGAAGATAGAGTCCTCTTGCGGTCCGTATGTCGTGACGACACTTGACGATGATGTCACCTCCCATATGTACGGATGATAGGAATCCATAGCTGCCAAGAATTTTTGTGCTATAGGTTCTATATCGTCATGGGGAGAGAATTCCTGGTTCGGAATCGGAGCGCTGACATACTGGAAAAGGGGATGTTTATTATCATCTGGAACTCCATTCCTGGTTGTATTTACATTAGTCGGCTGCCTGTTGTGCCAAAGGTTGATGACCAAGGGAGGAAGCTTCTGGTTCAAAGTGATCACGAGAGGATCACCCCCTTTTCCTGACCTGGACTTGTTCAGGTGGATAGCCATAGGTTCCATGGCTCTTGGACGAGTGGTTCGTCCCTTTACCCTGATTGACAGGGGTAGTGCGACAGAGGGTTCTTCTGGCTCCCGGTGGGATTCCTTCTCTGCCTCGCCTGACACCTCTTTTGTGTGGTCTTGAGAGTACAACACGGCATCGGAATAGTAGGATTCTATTCCTTTAAACGGGTTTAGGTCAGCAACCTCCGTTTGTACTGTTCCTTGTGCGTCTACATATTTAAGGCATTGATGTAGGGTTGAAGGAACGATGTTGTGGTCGTGGATCCACGGTCTTCCCAGCAAAATATTGTAGGATACCTCTGAATCGATGACGTAACATGTGGCTACCGATCTGAGGTTGCCAATTTGGATCTTTAGACAAATTTTCCCCAACGGCTTACTTCTTCCAGCGTTGAAACCCACGATCGTGGTGGTGGTGAAAGCTAATTCGCTGGTAGGGATTCTCAGCGGTCTGAGCAGACTGTGAGGGATGATGCTGATTGACGATCCCGGATCTATGTGAATCCGGTCGACCTCCATGGAACCGACGTACCCGGTGTAATAGAGGGGCCTGTCATGCCTGTTATGTTTCAATAGCATGTCGTCTTGAGTGAAAGTGATATTTGGCACCACCTCCATCACACTGTGGCACTGGGGAAACGCCACTGGTTCTTCATCGGGGGACTTGAGCTGGGTCAAGCATGCCTCCGCCTGCATTAGTGCTTCACTCAGGGCTAGACGAGTGTCCTGGGAGAGCCTGAGTAGCTCGAAGATGGACAGCCTGGCTGGTTTATTAGCCAGTTGGGCCAGGATGTCAAAGTTGTATGGCTTCTCTAAACCTTTGTTAGGAATATTTTTTACAGGTTTTATCAAAGCGAACTTCTTTCTACTTCCCCTTGTCCGTTGAAGTCGGCTTTGCAGGATCGGTCTCTGCATGACGGACTCGGGTCCCGAAGGTTTGGCGACTGAAGTATCCGTCGGTGCACCTTCCTGATTTGCTTCGTAGTCATTAAGGTAAGCTCTCCCTGAACGGGTTGCGGCTAGTACCTCGTCCTCGTCTGACGGTGAAGAAGTCGCAACCATATGGCATGGTTTGCATTTGGAGTTCTTTCTAGACGCAGCTCTAGTATAATTAGACCCTTTCTCGAGCTCTGACACCAAATTCGGATGAACCCACATGATCTCGCCCCGCTGGGTGGTTAGGGGTACCAGGTCATGATTTTGACCCCTAGCTGGAGGGAGATTGACGATGTTCATCGTGGTCCGAGAGATAGGCGCAACACCATTCGGGACCTCCTGTGGAGGCAGATTGCCAAACTGTAGAGAGATCATGTTGGCTGTGACCGTCTTCTCAGTGTTGTGCAGAGTTATGGCTTTGGCATCGATCAAACCCTGGATCTTCCTTTTCAGTATGTAACACGCCTTTGTCGGGTGGTGCACATATCTGTGGAAGATACAGTATTTGGGATCGTTAGTACTGCCGACTTCTTAGGGCCGCTTCAACTCCGGAAGGGTGATCTTGCCACTTTTGACGAGACACTCGAATATACTTGGGATATCCTCATCGTCAAAGGAGTAGACTTCTACGGGCCTGGACGTCCTTGGTCTCGTCTGTGTGGTTGCCGCCATCTTTTGTTTGGGCGTATTGACCGTCAGAGCTTCTTTCCCTTTTGGACCACGAGGATGGTCGCTGCTGGGAGATGACTTCTTGCCTCTGTCAGAGGCGGAGATCATGATGCCATTGTCGCGCGCCTTGCGACTGTTGTCTTCAGCGGCTACGGCCAAGAGTATGAACAAGGGCCAATCACGGAACTGATATGGTCCTGTGAATACCGAGACCACGGGAAGGAGGTTCTTCCTGCAAATGTCTACCAACGCAGAGTCTGGAACTCCTGGAGGCATCTGTAAGGTGGCCTGACAAAAATGCTCGATGAAGGTGCGAACGTCCTCTTTTTCTCTTTGCTTGACTTCGATGAGAGAAAACATGGACATGTCCATTCCTCCCTCGTAGAATCGCGTGAAGAATAAAGCTTTGAAGTCCTCGAAGGAAGTGATGCAGTTGTCCGCCAAGCTACGGTACCACTGATAGGCTACTCCCGAGAGACAACCTTTGAACACCCGAGTGAGGAGGGCGTCGTTCCCTTGCAGCAACACCGTCATTATACTGAAATAGTTCATGTATTGACTTGGTGACGTTTTCCCCTCGAATAGGGCCATGGTCTAAGGTTTGTACCTCGGAGGGAAAGGGACCTCTTCCCAGGTAGCTGGGTAAGGCTGGTTGATTCCTAGTTTCTTGAGCTGATCTTTGTGTTTTAAGGCGTCAAACTGGGCTTTCAACTCCCGTACTACCTGCATCGGATTTTCTATTGAAAGCGGGACTACGGAGTGGTGCGGATTTGGTTGTATTGTGACTCCAACGGGAGGCAATATATTCTCTGAAAGCGGAGGAACCGCCGACTCTTGATCTAGAGCAGGTCCTTGGCTAAGATTGGGTGGCGGCAAGTCCACCCCCACACGTATCTGAGTTGGCGGAATCGATGCTTGAGGTCGACTCTACACTTTCAGCATCTGATTCGGGGGCTTGGCGGTCCTCGGCGTCGGAATCAGAAGAGGACGAAGTTGGTTGTCGTGACCTTGCACGAGTGTTTTGGAACACCCCGGCTTCAGCGTTCCTGAGGAGCTCATTGAACCTCCTTCGGCTCGGAGGCCTGGAGGGATGACGTCTTGAGTTCGAACCTCGTCTAGGCATGTGTGAGGCCATGTTTACAGATGCATGCGCGGGCCCCTTTTCCTGGAAAGACAGGGAGTAGCTTAACCGGTCGAAAATCGATCGTCTCATTTTTGAGCAGCAGCAGTCAATCACAACCCTATGACTATTACAACAATGCTCGCCAGGAGGCGTAATAGACACATTGGAAGGTTCCCTCTCTTTACGCTTCTGGATTAGATATTTGTGCAGGTTAGGGGGAATTGCAGAAGAAGACGATTGCTTGTTTCTTCTGTTTCCGTCAGCGGGCATGCGGAGGTTGGGCACTATGGCTCTTGCTGTGCCACCTGTGTATAACAGGTTGGCCATCTGGGTGGCGGATAACCCTGGGGGAGGGTGCTTCTCCGCATTTTGAGCTTGCTTTACGTCGAGGGATTTCGCCTGGCATAATTTGGAGTTTTGCTCAAACGGGCGTAAAGCTGAAGTGGTCCTCAGTCGGCCATCGGCTTCTCGCATAATCCGGAGGGTATACAGATTGTCCCCTCACTGGCATAAAGGCCGAGGAGTTGAATACTCTGCCGCTTGCTTCCCTTCATGGAGACCACAGTGCTCATCTGGTTCCCCGTAGAGGTCAGATGTCGTCTTACGTGCGGGGCATGACTTGTACTTCCGATTTGGCGCTAAGGCATTATCAGAAGTTTTGTCTGTACCGCGCGTAGCGGGAGACTAGTTTCTACGCGTAGAGCACAGTAGATACTCCTGGGTCAGTGCTGAGGCTTTGTCCGAGGTTTTGTTTGTACTGCGCGTAGCGGGAGACTGGTTTCTACGCGTAGAGCGCAGTGAATACTTCTGGGTTAGCGCTGAGGCTTTGCCCAAAGTTTTGTCTATACCGCGCGTAGCGGGAGACTGAATTTTACGTACGGGGCACGGAGGGAGCAATGCTACAACCTCATTGGTCAGAGAGATCGGAGAGATCGGAGAGATCGGAGAGTCCACAGGAATGGTAGAGGATGTCTTGGGCATCCAGACCTTGCGCAGCTTCCTGTTGTTTTGGACGGAGAGAGGGTGAGAGCTACCCCCGGTTGGACGAATTGGACGACCAGTGTCTTCTTCACGGTTCCTATAGGTACCGCATCGTGTTGAGCAATTATTTCCTCTTCAGAAGAGAAAGATGTCCCCAGCAGAGTCGCCATCTTGTTTATGGTAGAAAACGAAAAGAATGAAAGATGTATTCAAGACGTGGTTTATACAAGACCCGTGTTCTTTTATTTACAAACAAACTTGTACAATATAATCCTATACGAGGATGTGGGAGTACAATTTATTTAATCTGGGTATAAATTGCTATAGGTATCTGATCTGCAGTCGATCACTTTAGCCCTTGGACCACACGATGGTGAAGAAGTGCCGTAGAAGACAGGAGGTAGATTCGAAGGTTGCAAAAGAGGGTGGATGCACGATGCCAAGGTCGTCGATCCCTACCCCTTGCCTGAGCTCCGGGTTCCTCTCTCTCTCTCTCTCTCTCTCTCTCTCGATCTCTTCTCTCTCCTTATTTTTCTTGACCCTGTCCGATCTCCTTTTCAGAAGTCTGATCATTGATCAATTTCTTTGACCTGTTCCTCTGTAGATAGAGGTCTCTATTTATAGAGTTTTAGTGACAGTGACCACTAAGTTAGTATAAAAATCGAGGAGTGGAATCACAGCACCCTTTTACACGACGGTTAAAATAACCAATGCCTGCGTATAGATGATCCTTTGAATGAGCGTATAACGTGGGTCCAACTAAGGGACACAACGCGTATTGTTGCTACGAAGATCACGGCATAAAAGCCACGTAGGTAGGTATCCTCCGTGTAGAAGAGGTGGGCGTAAAAGCCAATGTCTGTTACCATAGCATAGAAGCCAAAAATAGGCATAGAAGCCAGGTAGGCATAGAAGCCTGATGGCATAGAAGCCGAGTGAGCATATAAGCTGAGGAGGCGTAGAAGCCGAGAGAGCATAGAAGATGAGGAGGCGTAGAAGCCCTGAGAGCATAACAGCTGAGGAGGCGTAGAAGCCCTGAGAGCATAACAGCTGAGGAGGCGTAGAAGCCCTGAGAGCATAACAGCTGAGGAGGCGTAGAAGCCACTGCGCAATGCTGACTGCTGACGTGGACGTTTTTAGCCAGAATCACGGCTTTTGAAGATATAATCAAATCTCTCGCATTAAATACGGAGATCTGCCACCATCCTGTGCATTAATCGCGAAGGCGTGTTCTGAAGGCCTGCCCCCATTCTGAGCATCAGGCGAAGAGACGTGCCTCGAGCCTTGTACAAAGCGCAGCTTTTGATGTGGCAGTCTGTTTGTCTTCCGTGGTGTATAGACAGTTCACGTTTGCCTGTGTAGAACAAGGCAGCGTATCCCTTTGTATGCGAAAAAATAGTTTACGCAAGGGGGGTGTCACCACACGATGGTTCGGTGATTCTTAATCAAATCCCCTGCATTAAATACAGAGATCCGCCATCATTCTGTGCATTAAATGCGGAGGCGTGTTTTTGAAGGTCTGCAGCTCTTCTGTGCATTCGTCGCAGAGACGTGCCTCGAGAAGACTGTCACCGTCTTGTGCACCAATCGCAGAGACGTGCCTCGAGCCCTGTACAAAGTGCCACTTTTGACGTGGCAGGCGGTTTGTCTACTGCGGAGTGTAAACAGCTCATGTCTGCCTGTGTAAAATAAGGCAGCATATCCCCTCGTTCATGTAAAAGCAGTTTATGCGAGGGAGATGGCGGTAACTGACAGCCTGGGTCGCAGTGCCGTGCTATCATTTATACCCGTCGTCTGGGTAGCCGAGCCGTATCCTTTTTTCAGAAGTTCAGACATCAGGTTCATTGCAGGGTCTGACAGGTTCATCTCGGAGAGCACGAAGCGTTCCTCGTACGCTTTAATACCGCATTTGAAAGCGGATGTGTTTTATGCCATATAGGCGACGAAGCCCTCTGCTTTACGCTCTTAGGCGGCCTGGACATACTGCACTTACGCGGATGGTCCTGAGAAGCTCTTTGTCTTGCCTGCTTGATGGCTCTGAGGTCATCTCTTTACGCTGCCCCGCACCAATAAGTTGCGTATAGTCATCCGGCGTATTTTTCATGCTTCTACAACTGCTCTATAAGCCAGTCATCTGGAAAAATATATGTAGTCAGGATTGGAACAAAGTACATACTTGTGAAAGCAGTTTCAATAACAAAATCAAGCAAATAAACAGATATAGAAATGAAATACAAGATCACTAAACATATGAATAAATGAACATTAGATATACAGGTAATGTACGAGAATATAGATCAACAATATGATGAAATAACTAAAATCTAAACAAGTTAATGTGCCTCAGAATATAAGTTCATTATGTGATCAGGTTGGGTGAACATGATCAGGTAAGATGGATTACAAGTGAGGTATGTAACCAGAATATACATGATATAAAAATGACTTTGATTACATAATCAACTCCTACACTTCCACCCCCAACTAATACCGATGGATCCAATTACGACACGCTACAAACACAAAATATAACCACTAAACACGAGCAGTGGGTGTACACGAATATCATAACCACCGAATACGAGCAGTGGATGTACACGAATAAGCACACTGAATACGAGTAGCGTGTGAACATGAAATATAATTAATACCCAATATACACGATGAGATACAATGTACACGAGTACCCGCTGAACACAGTAGGGGATAACATCTCCTGACTGGATCCATATAGCACCAGTCCATGAAATCACTGTGTCGAGATCAATGTATACAATTCTAGAACATGCACATATACAATATTATGAATTAAAAACAATCAAAGAAATTTACTCGCCTAACGCCATGAGCATGGTGTGTCTCTCGATGCCCAAGCTGGTGTCTCACAACCTATATATGGTATTTTGCATCAATACAAGGTTCAAGAATGAAAATAAGTAAAGTTGATATAATTCTAGGTCGATACGACATTTCTAAGTCAAACCAATAAAATCTAGGTTGCAAGAGTCTAAAGCTAAGTCACTAAGTCGATACACTATAAAACTATGATATGCTAGCTAAGCTAAGAAACCATAATGCATTCAAAAGGCGGTATCCCAAGATACGTAAGTTTCTAATATAAAAATAATGTTTTATATATATATATTCAAGTCCAATATTATAATATCACAACAAATCAATTTAAATAGGATACCTTGGCCTTGCACCAATGCGTATCGCACCTAACACGATACCCAAACTCAATACCTTGGGTATCGGCCCAATACCTTGGTATCTCAAGGTAACCCTACAACTCATAGCTAATACATATATAACCAAGCTAATACTAGCTATGCAACTACACTATACTATATCTACTATTATAGGATAACAACTAATATAATATATACATACACATGTAGCTAATTAGCTACTAGCTAACAACCCAACTAATATATAGCTAATATCTATAAACAACAAGCTAATACTAACTAATCATATACTATTTACTAACATACATAGATACATCTACTAACATATCTAGCAATAGTATACATAACTTATATATTTAACCAATACTTATATACATAGATGTATATATAGCTAATTATATACTAAACATCTACCTAGTATAACTAATCAACTAAGTTACTAAACATCTTACTGATACACTAGCTAACAAGTATATTACTAGACTAACTCAATAGTTCAACTAACAACCAAAATAAAACTATATTGAAACACTAACTAAACTACTAACTATATTCTAACCTATTTACTATTAACCAATATACCTATCAACAGTTTACATAACTAACTATACATAGAAACCTACTGAACTAACTAAAACCAAATACCCCCCTTTCAACGGAACTGAAACATATACCCCAAACACTGAACTGCACAGTTATCAGGGATGGTTAACTGATACTGCACAGTAGAAAACTTCACTGAACTGAACTGAACTGTCTCCTTCGGATTCCTGTGCTCAAAGGAACTGACGGCCTCCTTGCACTGTTCGCTGTGCACAATAGTTGCTGAACTGCTCAGTGACTTGGAGTTGCAGCTGCTGATTCCCATCTCTATTTGCGGAATTGCTCGATACTCCCTGCTGCAAGTGCCCGAATGTTGCTGCCCAAGTGTACAACTGCAAACTATAGCTAGATGCAGTTTTCCCTGCTGCCCGAGCTCCCCCTGTGCCCTGGTTGATCTGCACTGACTCTTCGGCACAGTTGCTCTCTCACACACTCCCCCACACACACAACACTGCCACAACTATGAGTATATAGATATATATAATCACACACATATACATACACATATACATCTCAGTATAAATACATACTTATCCATATACCTAAACACATGAACCTTATATATATATATATATATATATATATATATATATATAGATAGATACTCTATTATATACACATATAGACACATATATACCCAAACACCAAAATACACTATTATATACTATATATAATATATATATATATATATATATATATATATATATATATATATATATATACACACACATGCATGTATAGGAAAAATAACCAAACAACAAACACGTGGAGTGCACCGCACCCGTATCATACTTTCTCTATGATACGCTTGCGATACGGCCCCAACAGACAACCAAACGCATCCCGGAGGACACGAAAAAGTCTAAAACACTAATTATGAGCAATATATATAGTAATTAGAGTATCTACGTGTCCGTGTCACAATGTTATATGCATAAGGCCCCGTATCGGAGGAAAACCCCCAAAATCAATCTATTTTGTTAAATTGACGAGATATGGCCTACACGTATCCAATTATGGACACAAAAAATAGTCACAAGCAAGCAATCAAGTGTTATTTAGATCTATTAGACCTAATGACAAGCACCATGTGCCAATCTCAAAATTCCTCCAAAATTGGCACCAAATTGGTCATAACTTTCACCGTAGGTCTCCGATGAACCTAAAACTAATTTCTATGGGTAGCCTATGCATGTGGGTTGGTTTCTCATGGTTAAATCTTATATCTAAAGTCTATTAGAAAGGAAAAAACTGAATTGTACCTATTGGGAGATGGATTTCCAATAAAAAGTCCTCAATTGCTAAGTAGCTCATCTCCATATAAATCTTGGTCTCCTCGTCCTTACTCCTTGCTTCCTTCTTGTAGGTCCTTGGTTTAGAAACCTCAATGATGAATTTAGAAAGAGATTGGTAAAGAATTAGTGGAGAATTTATGAGGGAATGGATGGAATTTGGAAGAGAAAAAAATTATAGATCTAGAATTTGGGATGAAATAAAATGAGAGCAGTCTCTCTCTCTCCCTCTCCTAGCTATGGCAGGCCATGTAACCCCCTCCCCAAGCAATGTATAATGTCACAAATACCCCATGGGGCCTCTCATGAAAAAATTAATTAGGGAGGGAAGGTTATAGTCTAATGGTTTCTCTAATTAATCAAGCTTTCTAATTCATGGGCCAAATTTATGGGCTCAACTTAGACTCAAACTAAAAGTTGGTTCATGCCTTCTAATAAATGGGTTTGGTCCACTACACAAGTCTAGGCTAAAACTAGCAATCAATAATTCATATAATAATTAAATACTCATGCATGCACAATTATTAAATAAATTAATCATAAAATTAAATTTATCCATGTCAATTGCCAAACTACCCTTGAGTGAAAAAGTGAGGGTGACACAAGTGGTATAGATTTATGTCATAAGCCACAGGGCATAACTAGATCTCATCTACAGAATCAGATAGGAATGAATAAACAATCAACTATATAACTAAAGAAAGTATAAAATGCTTAATAAGAACAATTAGTCGGGTGGAGACAAATCTACTACCAAACTAGAATATAAGAGAAACAAAATAAGTACATCTAATGATCAATGAGGCTCGAAGGGACGACCTCCTCAAAAGTTAGAGAAGTAGCAAGTTCTGATCCGTGCACCTGCAAATTGTCAAGATCGTCTACACTTGGAAAGGGACCAAGACCTTAGAGGGACTTAACAAGATACATAGAATCAAGCTATATAAACTGTAGTAAGTAATTAAATATGGATAGGGTTTTCTAGTCACCTAAAGTACAAATTGGAGGACAACTTTCGTACGCATGGGTGGGATTTAGGCTCATATACTTATAATAGCAGGGTATCTAGTAATCGCAAGTTGTCTCATAAAGATATAATAGCATGATATCTAGTAATAGAATGGTATCTCATAAACATATAATAGCAGGGTATCTAGTAATAGTAAGGTATCTCATAAACATATAATAGCAGAATATCTAGTAATAGCATGGTATCTCATAAACATATAACAACAGGGTATCTATTAATAGCAAGGTATCTCATAAACATATATCATCCCACCAAGTTCCATCCGGAGACTTGGCTCACCGATTTGGCATCCCATACGCATAGTTATTGTCCTCCCTCTCATCCCCATGCTCCTATACATGTCGCATCCACAACACAATCTAGCCACTACTTCGAGACGGAGTGCAAGTATCGACGTCGTAACTTTGGTTCATAGGCTATCACAGCACAATAGTCCAACCCTAAAATCAAACAAGGACAAGGATTGGACCATCATACTACGATAATCTATGTTCCTAAACTACTAATAACTGCTAAGTCTTCTAACATGCATCGATATTAGCAGTTATATTATATCTGTCGTACGTCCCATACGTACCAGTAGCTAGCAGAATATGCAAGTTCGTGTCCTACATGAGACTCACAAATCATGTAAGAAATGTTTCATGACTAAATAAAATATAAAGATGTCTCAAAATCATGGGGTAGTCTCTTAACTCTAGGTCAACATGCATAGTAAAAATAAAGACAAATAATGACGCATACCATCGTCGCACTCAAGTTTCCTTGGACACACAATTTATATATGAAAATAATTTATGTAATAATAAAATAAAATGCTAAAATAGAAATAAACTGACAGTAGATATAGCATGGTATCTTGCTTGGTGTCCAAGGAAAGTTTAGACAATATTCTGGCTGCGAACACTTCAAGTCAACAGTAGCACAAAGAGGAAAAGATATACGAACATCTCTGAATGCTGAAATAAACATCACCAATATTCCCGAAATACGCGGGATAGTCAGAAAATTCTACCCTTTCGTCCAATTTGGACACAGGGGCAAAACGATAATTTCGGAGCAAAATAGGATCCACTTGTAGGCTACTTTGTACCAAAATACGTGTCAGGGGTAAAAGTTTCTAAATAAAATAATTTATAGGTCAAACAAATCCTAAAAGGTGATATGAACTCAACAGTATATCCAGTTTTGGATTGCGGTGAGCCGATCACAAAATCGCACGTCAAGTCAAATCGTAGGGCCTGCGAAACGGTGTTCCGTCGACTGACTCAGAATCAAGATAAACTCGGGTCACAACACAAGTGAAACACTATGAGTCCAATGGCACAAGTTTCATGGCGATCTGAAGAGCGCACATAAAGTAGAGTAGTTATTTGCAAAAGTTATGATACGAAAACTTTTTACGGATACGGGTTAATTTCTGTGCGCACACACGTCCGAATCAATTTCCGTGTTAGTTCACATGTCCGGATATACCATACGCCCCTTTCGGTGCAATTGGTATGCGACGTGGTGGTCCCATTTGGCTGGGCATACTCTATATCATAAGATTTTAGTATTTTAAAAACAAGTTTATGATCGTTTTGGAAGTAGAATAATTTAATCCATATTACAAACTAATAAAAAAAATAAAAGAACAGAATTAATCTTGATCATATTGTGAAGAAGTCCTTTCAATTATATTTTAAAAATAGTTAGCGAGTTGGTATTTTGAATTTCTGAACTATTTTCGAACAGTTTTTTTTTGGCCAACTTTCGGTCAATTTTTTGATCAAATCGGGGCACCTAAATTCGTTCCACTTAAAGGGATTCCTAGGGGGTTATGTTGTGAGCGTGTACGAATAAACTACTCACAAAAAGTATAAAAGACGAGGGAGATACTCACCCGCTAACATGGGCTCGTGGAAGACTGTTGCTGCACTTCTAGCGCACGCGCACTGCAGCGGCGCACGACCGGCAGTGTGCTGCGATGCGGGACGGCTCTTGGGCAGGGGACGACACAGGAAGGAGGGGGAGAAGGAGAAATAGGGTTAAGGCTTAGGTTTCGGCAGATAATGTATATATATAATCGAAGGGGCGAAGTCTGGTTTCTACGCTAGTTAGGGGGCTCTATTCGATTTTGTTTAGGAATAAGATTAGTGGTTGGGCTAGGTAGGATTAGTATTAGGATTATTGGTTTAGGAGTTAGTTATTATAATATATATTTAGTTCTAATCTTTTATTTAGAACTATGATTAGTATCCAATATATATATATATATATATATATATATATATATATCAATTAGAGTTTAAAAATTCTAGAAAAAAATATATTTGCACAATAAATAAATTCTAAAAATATTTATAATATTTTAAAAAGAGATAAATAGTAGTAAAAATAGTTTTAGAGAAATAATTTTAAATAAGTATTTTATATATTAAAATAAATTAAGAAATTTAGTTTTTAATTAACTATGGAAATAACTAAGAAAATTTAATATTTAAAATAATCTATAATAAATATAATAATGTAAAATACACCTAAAATATCTATTTTGGGTGAGGGGGTTTACAGAGATATCCTTGACCAAGGAAATTGTGCCAACCTTCTATTATTGATCAACTTTGTGAATTGGCACACTTTTCTTAGTCGTTGCACCTTGCTTTAGGCGCACTTTCTTTTTTTTGGTTTCCTTAGGAACAAAGCTTGGGCTGGTTTCTCGATTTCTGTGTGTCCTTGATTTGGGTGCCCTCGATTGACGTGCCATCCTTGGGATATGTATTTTTTTTATTTAGCCTAATTGCTCGCATACTTTCTCAAAAGTGCGACTAGTTTCTTGTGAGCGTGCTTTTGTAGCAAAATATGCCGAGCTTGCTTTAGAACGCCTGGACCAGTTTAGCTTTGAGCGCGCATTATGTACAGAAGGAATGCTTTCTTCTGTACTCATTACCAGAGTTCTTATCCCTCATTCAGAAGAAAGTATCCTTCCTTATATAGTGCACCAAGGCATTCCCGGGCATATTTTTGTATGTTGTGTGCCACTACTTGGTTTCGACCATTTGTGCACGATTTGCTTGGTTATTGTAACTACTTGTTGCCTTATCGTATAATTGCTTGAGATGTGGATTTTCTTACTTGCTTATTGTCTTGACCATAATGAGTGGTACTTGAGCGTGAACTTAATGACTAGAATTGCTTGACTGTGAACTCGACTAGAATGACATGACCACATGATCACAAAACTTTCCTGATTACAAGAGGACCTGATTTGTGCATGATATGTATACCTGACCAGATTACTGTATCAGTGTTGATACACTTGAATGCACCGAGAGTGCCTACTTGTTATACTTGAGATCCCTCGTGCCACATGATCTTGCTTGCTATGTGTTATATATTTATTATATCAAGTGATTACTTTCTTGTACGAATTTGGTAGTTGGCCAGTGATCATGACTGTGGCTAGGGTGGTTTTGATTGTTGCATCACGCTAGGGTGAATCTGGATTGAACGCTCAAGTGATAATATTGATTCATATATAGCATGCATGTACTTGAGTACGACATTTATGGAGTAATATTCGTGTGACTGTCGACATCGCCAAAAATAAAGTATGGTGAAAAGTTATACAAACTTTTTTATTGATTGCGAATTTACAGAGTACAAAAGAATTCATACTACCAATAATCTAAGTACAAAAAATATATGTGCAAGTATGACGGGGGAGATTGAGCACGACAGCGACTTCTTTACTTCGTTGATGATCCGGGACCGAAGGGGTTGACGAGGCTTCAAGGCTTTTGTTTTCTTCTCCTTTCTTTTTATGTTTATCGTGGGTGCGCTGTGGAGCCTGGTCGTAATCTTGGTCTCTTTTTGTAGGGAAAATACCTTATATTTATAGCCTTTAGGAAGGCATTATGTATGCACATGTACACGGGCTACATATTGGCGTATGGTATGGCAAACACATACTAAGTTAAGTCTGCCATATGCTAAGTCGAGATCTGTGGTTGCTGATGCCCATAATACTCGTGACACATGTCATACTAACTTTGATGGCTGTGATCGCACCTTGGGAATACTTCTACTTGACGCATGGAGATGCCTGAGGGAGTAGTGTCGCATGGCACTGCTAGCACATGAAGATACTAGTTACTTAGTTGCACATGGAACTGCTGGCGTTGGGAACATTAGTTAGTTAGTGGCACATGGCACTGCTGGCAGATGGGAACACATGAGGAAATTAATGGTCGACGCATGGCACTATAGGCAGATGGATATACTAGAGGGAAGTAATAGTCGGTGCATGGCACTGGATCATTGTGGCACATCGGACTTGATCACTGCGGTGCATAGCTCTTGACAACTGTTGGCGCATGGTAGAGATTTTTCATGCTTCTATATGACCACCTTCAAAGTTTCTGAACTTTGAACTTTATAAGTTTTTTAAGTTTAAAATACTTTGAACAGAAGCATGGAGGAGATAGACGCAAGAACTTTAGTCGCGCATCTGTAAAGCATCCTTTCACTTGGCTCATCTTTTTACTTGGTGCGTCAGGTTGTGTGGGCACATCGGATGGGGCCACTTAACTTGGCACAACTGATTATTCGGTGCACCGGTCTTATTCTCTTTGTTCGTGCTCTAAGATGTCAGAGTGAGGATATTTATCGAGGGGATTTTAATGCACCCATTTGATCGGTAGATCCATCTATTTAATAGCAAGATTCATCCATCGTTAATAGTGCCCAATTATTCGGGATCTTTTAATTAGTACTTTACTAATAAGTAGGAGGAAGAAGGAAGGGGGCAATATTTTGTTTCTTCTTCTTCTACTAGTTGCCTCTGTAAAAGTCAAGGGTGGAGAGATTAGTTGAGCGTTTCAACGATCCTCTCCCTTTGATGGTCGATCATTCATCTGTCATTGGCGAAGGTAAGGGGATAAATATTTTATATGTTGCTATCATGAACACTCTGATACTGCCTGTTGGCGTGGGCCAGATTTCGGTCAGTCCATGAGCAAACATTCTCCGATGCCTGATATGCATGGTCGTTACCGACGGGCTTCATCATGAAGATGCGCTGATGGCAGTATCCCTTCACTAAGCACATGGGTGATGCTGTCTTGGGGCATTCATCTGAGGCATGCGCTGAGAAGCTATGCGAGACCAAAATGCATGGGTGCATTTTCCTCTACGTGGTGATAGTGCATGTATTTAGACTGGTCTTGGCAATTGTGTGCCTCTCCCCTGAGTGCATGGATGCCTTGACTATCGTAATAGTAGCGCATGTTCTTATGGATGCGTGCCCCTGGACATTTTATTTTCTTTGCCAATATTCTAACTTTGTGCATGGGCTCGCATGTAGGGGATTTTTCGGATAGCTCTAGTCACGATGGAGCATGAAAGGATATCATAATTTTTATTGTTCGTAATAAGCAAGCACATTACCCAAAGGATTGTCTACGATCTTCTAACCTAGCTCACAATAGCTTCTCTCCGTATACGGCTAGGATGTGATGGCTGGATCTTGGGTCGAGTCCTGGCCCCCCATCTGAGGGGAAGCGGCGGGTCTAGTTATCCCAACTGGGGCCTTTAGTCACTTCCTTTCATATGACAGAGTTGAGTTTGTTGGCTCTGTGTTGCAAGATCTTTTGTTATCCATCAATTTGGATTCTTTTCTCACACTGTGGCTTGCACTGAGGAGTCTTGCTGAAGTGACCCAAATCACGTTGAGCTGCCGGCTTTTACACATTTTGGTACCAGAAACAATACAAAGGAGTCTCATTCTTTTCAAATGTACCCATGACCTTGAATATTAATAAAAAGTTCTTAGATGTAATGGACTTCCTTTTGTACTCATGATGTTAAATATTAATGAACAAATTTTCTTATTTCCTGCTTAGAACTCTTCTTGTTGTTGTGGATATCTTGGCTATGAGTATTTAACCAGAGGTAATATGAACGTAGTACAATATCATAACGGGGATAACGCTAAGCCCTATCATAGATAATATGAACGTGATAGGTAAAAATAGTTCCATTAAGGAGGTTTGGTAGAGACATCATATGTGATGGTAGGGATACTTTGGTGTATAACTGATAGTCAAGCAAATTTGCTAGGTACAATCATGGTGGATTATTTTTCTGGAAAGAAAAAAAATGAGCAAGAGGTAATATGGACATAGCTGTTTTCTTTGGATGGAGAAGTTGAGAGCAGCTCAAAGTTTAGAGGTAATATGGAAGTTAACTGTTTGGTTTTGTAGAAATTTATGGATGTAACAACAAAAGAGACAAGTCAGAGGCAGTATGGACATGACTCTCTTCTTTTGATGGGAAAGATGGCTTCTAGTTAAGAGGTGATATGAACATGAACAAGTTGCCTTGAGAAAGTTTTGTGGATCTATTACCCATTTCATATTTGCAAATTCCGAGTATGGATAACAGATTTTTCCGCATGCTACGGATAGAAATAATTGTCTAGGAAGAACACCAGTCGTGAACATTACTCTTTTATGTTCCTCTATTAGGGATAATAATGACGCATATTTTTTTTTTTGTCTTCGCCTAACTTAGGCGTAGTATTTCTATAAGAACTTTTTATTGCCTGGCATCATGAGCATGTCTCCATTAGTCTTAGCTAGCCTGTATACACCATTGGAGTAGACCGTCTCCACTACGAAGGGACCTTCCCACTTGGGTTGGAATTTTTTTGCCTTCTTATGAGTCATGATCATCGGTATCCTTACGGTTATGATGAAATCATCGACGTAGAATATCCTTTCCTTTACCTTTTTAGTAAAGGCCCCGGAGAGTCATGTTTGATATATCTCAATATGTTGTTAGGCTTAGAGGCATTTTTCATCAAGTTCCTTCTCTCCGGGTAGCCCTCACCCAAATCTCATGAGCTTTATGAGGTCGTACGGGCCTCCTTAAAGATCTTGACTTGTTAGCTTAGTACAGGTCAACCGGATGTGCTTCTACGATGGGGTTGATAATGCATCGAGTACCAACTTTGGGGGTGGCGCATCGGCCTTAGTGCCCTATATTTTATGAGTCTTACGGAGTCCGGCGAGTCTTCTTGCAGAGCTCGATTTATAAAGCATGTCTTCGAATTTCTGTTGTTCTAACCGAATGACCAACATCCTCTGAGTCGAACTCAACTTGGTCACATCAAATTGCGTCACCTGCTTCTCGTTGGAAGAGAAGCTCTTCCCCAGCAGAGTCAGTATTTTTGTCGATAATAGTTACCTTCAGCGGATAGCTGGTGGGTGAGGGCTACCCGGAGAGAAGGAATTTGGGTCTGTAAAGGAAGTACATCCTTACTTCCATAAACAAAGGAGAACGACGTGCTGCCAGTAAGAGTTCAGACTGTTCTACGGTAGGCCCAATGACATTCGTCGAGCTTTTTATTACAGTCGTGTTCGTTAGCAGAAATAAACTTTTTGAGGAGCTTCATGATAGTCTTGTTGAATGCTTTGGCTAATACATTTGCTACTGGATAATAGGCAGTTGAATCTATATTCTGAATTTATTTTTTATCGCAAAATTGGAATAAAGTGTGGCTTACAAATTATGGACTGTTGTCATGAATGATCCGACGAGGCAAGCCAAAGTGTAGATGATGTAATGTTTAAGAAAACTAATCACGTTGGATATTTTTACTTCTGCGAGCGGAACAGCCTTCGCCCATTTAGAGAAGTAGTTTGTGATAGCAAGGATGAATCGGTACCCCTTAGACGAAGGTGGACTAATCTGTCCATAATGTCCATTTCCCAGGCTTCGATGGCCAGGACGCAATGGTTGGGTATAGGAACTCCGACGGTTGGTGAATGAAGTCGGCATAGATTTGACCAATTCTATACTTCTTCGCATAATTAACGACATCTGCCACTATTGTTGGCCAATAATAACCCATACGTCAGAGGTGGTCTTGAAGATAAGGCTCGGGCTGGTGAGCACCGTAAGTACCATTATGAGCTTCACAAAGAGCATGCTTTGCTTCTACGTCTGATAGACATCGTAGTAGAAGCACGTCATAGGAACGATGGTATAACATCTTAGTGGCTGTGTTGTAGTATAACCGAAGAGAACGCCTTCTGATGGAAATGGCCTCTTTTGGGTGTCCGAAAGAATTTCGTAGACTGCGTAGTCTATAAACGGGAGCCTCCTATCTTTGACATTAGCATATGTTTCTACGGAGTGTCTTAGATTTAAGCATAAGTTATTCTTTGGGCAGACCAGCTCTTGGCCGAAGACTATGACCAATAGATGAGTCTAGATTGGTAGTACCAAGAATGTGGTGATGCCGACGAGTGCATCAGCTTTAATATTTTATAATCGCGGTACATGTTCTACGAAGAACTCTATAAAGGTGGCGATCATATCAATAGCCACCTGGTGGTAGCAGAGAAGGTCCTAATCACGGACTTCATATTCATCGCGAATTTGACTGACTATTAATTTGGAGTCGCCATAGGCTTCTTGGTAGTCAACCTTCAGTTGTTTATCTAGTTGGAGCCCAAAGATAACAGCGTTGTATTCTGCCATATTATTGGAACATAGCTCTGTAAACCAGTATGCACGATGGATAACTAGGTCGTAGGAAAAAATTAGCACTATCCCAACTTCGACGATGATATAGCCTTTGGGCCCTGTTCTGGAAGCACCATCAAAGATAAATCGCCAAATTGAGCTTCCCGTCGTAACGGTATTGGACTCCAATACCTCGTCAGGAATTTCGTCGTAGAGCTTTGAGGTTTCTGACACCGGATGAGCTGTCATAAAATTGGCCAATGCTTTACCTTTAACAACCTTTTGTGGGACGAATACCATGTCATTAAGTGAAAATAGTATTGCCCATGTGGCTAGGTGAGAGTTGAGTGCCCCGGGCTTGGTAATGAGGACTCTGAGAGGGTTCACTCGAGAGATCATGTGGATGGTTTGCCATGTCAAGTAATGGCGAGTCTTCTGAATAGTGAACACCAGACCAAGACATTCTTTCTCGACCAGATTGTACCTATGTTTGGCACAGATCATTGTTCAACTGAGATAATAGATATCTTATTCATAGCCTTCGCCGTTATTTTGAATAAGGAGAGTGCCAAAGGAATGATTCGTTGCACAGACATATAGTAAGAAGGGTTTTCCCGCGATTGGTGCCACCAACATTGGAGGGTTCGTGAGGTACTTCTTAATATCGTCAAATGCTTGTTGACATTCTTTAGTCCCGGCGAAAGAAAATCCCTTCTTTATGAGTTGGGTGAAGGATCGGCATCGTCCAGAGAGGTTGGCTATTGTCACCCCCACTTTTTGGATTAAGGGTATTTTAGTCTTTTCGTAATTAAGGAGTAAATGATTGCATGATAATTAATTTTATCTGATAATTATAATTTCTAACTGATTTTTGGAACACCCTTTCAATTATTTTGATTAATCAATAAATTCAATTTGTGCCAATTCCCTTTTTGTTGGACACTTTTTATGCAAGCGTATTAAGGTGACTATCCCTTTGGACGCGACATGCGAATAAATCCAATTTTCCTTCATGTACATTTTTCCATAATTTTAGGGACTGTGACATTGCAACATTAATCCTCTCGAAACCATAGCCTCAAAACCATGGAACTAATGCATCGTAGCCTACCATTTTAATTCTATTAAATCTTGGCCCTTGAAATATCCCCATAAGAGGCAAATTCCAAGAGGATTGACCAGTCAACCCAAACCCTAGGTCAACCCTTATTCAGTACTATATATATATAAATCTTTTTTTTCTTTTCCTTCTTCAAACCACAGCCGAATTGCTACCATCCCATTGATCCGCCGGACCTTGCCCGAGCGCCGGAACCCAACCATCCCATTTATCCGCCGGACCCTGCCCCGAGCGCCGGACGCCACCCAAGCGCTGCGCCGCTGTCCCAAGCGCTGCGCGTTGCCCCGAGTGCTGGATCCCACACCGACCGAGCACCTGGATCCCGCGCCGACTGATCAACACTGCCGCACCGATTGACTGGATGACGCACTGCTGACCGAGAGTCGACGACGTACTGATGACCGGAGTTCGACGATGCGCTGTTGACCGGAGTTCGACGACGCGCTGCTGACCGGAGTTCGACGACAGACCCGCACTCGACCAGTCTTCCCTGTTTGTGACCTTCGCCCCATAGTCATCGTCTTGTGTCCGCACGCAGGTTCGACATAAGCCTATACTCGACTACTTAAACATCCGTAGATCATGAGTTAGTATGCGTAGGTATCAATACATGCACGTGTGTACATATATATATATATACGTAGAGGTATGTGGATATTATGCTCAACTTATATTTATATTTACGTACTCAAATATATGTATTCTAGGTATCCCTAATATATACATGCCAGTATGTATACACATGGTATAAGCCTTACTAGTATATCTAAACGATGTATAATTATATGGTAATGGTAACTAGTGAATACTTATGTACATACATACGAAACATATAATTCTCAATCATAATAACACTTCCCTAATAATATATGTGTGTGTATTGTATGGATTGAATAGTATAAACGTATGAATACCTATTAATTGTGTAACTAAGTGGTACCATGAGATACGTTAGCCGTAGTATGTGCTATGTAATATATGCACTAGATGTCTTGAATGTGACCACAGATACCCCGTAGATACATCTACCTGTGACCATGTAGCATGAAAGTAGACTGCCATATGTACACTGACGTACTAGCAGGACCGTACCATTGACTGTCTGTACGCACAGCGACTACAGACGTAAACCCTAGTATAGCCCTTGATCATTGTATTGATTGCGTATTAGGGTAATATCTGATGCAGTATTGTGTTTATGCTATATCTATAGGACTGTTGGATCACTCAGATGGTAACCTGGAACCCGGATATTGGTATCGCCAGCTAAGGACCACAGGCGAGTACATTCTCTGACAGTTTTTCTTATGTTGATTATCTCTATAATTCTTGTTGTATAGCGTACATGATTCTGACACTGTTATTTACACGAGTTAGCATCATTGAGACCTATCACGAGGAGTCGTGATAGGAATCCATCGTGTTAGCTGGGGAAAATAGGGAAATATTAGTAGTTATGTGATCATACCCTTACATGCAGCATTAGCTCACCCACATCTCACGTCGGTGCAGCCGTACCCTTACATGCCTCATCGCTGTTATATTTCGGTTAGCCTGACCTGTTGGGGATGATCGCTAATCCATGTAATGAGTCATATAACCCAAGCCGATCACATGATATGCTGATGTTTCACACACTTAGTTAGATGATTCTTGACATGTATCTTGATAGACTGATCTTGTATTTTCTACATGTTCTAGTTGTTGTTATTACATACACTTACATACCAGTTCTTTGTACTTGCGTACACTTGTAGATCTATTCCTTGCCAGATGCTATTGATGATGATGTTCCAGTATCTTTATTCCAGCATTCTTTATTTCAGTATTTCTTATTGTCAGTTATTTCATATCTGTCTTGTATTTCTTTACACTGTTTTATAGTTTTTGTCAATATATGTGGAACTGCTGTTAGAGGTGTATTTTCGTTCAATCCTGACTGGATATTTTTTCCAGAGAACCTTGAGGACTTCTGTACTATACACTACGGACCAGGTATAGAAGCAGACTGTGTACCAGAGATCATAGAAGAGACTATGCTTCTAGATGAGACTTTGCCTACAGCTTTTTAGATAGTGTTTATTTTATGCTGGAGACTTATGGAGGTTATTTCAGTTTATGTTTAGTCTTATGTTTAATTGGAGACTTGTGTTGGACAGTTAGACTGTGAGTATCTTTTATTGGAACATGGTGTTTAAACTATGTCATTTTCTTTTATCTTTTATCGTGCCTTATAGTCATTGTGATTGAGTTATATTGAGAGATTTTGGAGATGTATATCATTGACAGGTGTTTAGTTAGTAGTGTTATTGAGACCAGACAGCGTTCTACCGCCGATGCTGCGGCGTAGGCTGGACGTACCCACGCTCTCGTGCCCCTACGCTGGGTGCGGGTCGTGACACGTTTTTAGTGGTGGCCCATGCAGGTCTAGTTTCGCAAGTTATGCGATATCGTGATAGTACGGCCACTTAGTTGTACTGCTCCGAGCCTGTGTTAGGATATAGGAAATAGGATCTAGGATGAGAGTATGCTCAATCACACTAGAAAATTCTGAACTTCTTATTGTCATTCTAATGGATTATTTCCTTTAGCACTTTTAGTGTCCTTCCTTGATAATATCACATCTATCACCTTAATTGATTCTTTGATCTGTATTCAGGATGTCGCCGAATACTAGATCCATGAGAATGGGAGCAGCCAATTCAGATAGGACTGCCACCCCTCAACCTGACGAACAGATACCTGGAGATTCTCCTACATCTCCTGTTCGTGTGGGAGTGTCTGCAATAAACGGGATTCCTCCTCCACCTATACAAAGGATTGCCCCAGCTATGACAGACGACCTTCCACCACCACCGACACCAATTCCCAGAGGAGTGTCCGCTGATGGGGCACAGATATTCACACTGATGCAGGGCATGCTAGAGGCCCAGAGAGTAACAGCAGAAGCTCAGCGTGTTCAAGCTGAAGCTCAAAGACTGCAAGCAGAAGCACACCAGGCACAGACCGAACTGATGAGGGAGAGCATGGAGAATGCTAATCATATGACTCTCCAGGCCGTGGAGAGAGTAGCACGACAACCGCAACACCAAGGTCAACAACAACAGAGGCCCGGTACCATAGTGGACTTTAAGCGGATGATGCCTCGAGAGTTCAAAGGCATAGAAGGAATACTATATGCTGACGAATGGTTAGAAGACATAGAGAGGAATTTGTGCTTATCACAGATTCCGGAGATTCTTCAGATAGAGGCCGCTGGCAGCCAGATGTTTGATATCGCACTGACGTGGTATCGTACAGAGCCGAGACTCGCCGCTGAAGGACTTACTTGGAAGAACTTTAAAGAACTCTTCAAAGAGAAATTCTTTCCTGACGTAGCCTTGGGAGCATTAGATGGTCAGTTCCATGACTTAGTCCAAGGAGGCATGTCAGTCGACGAATATGCTGCAGAGTTTTGCCGATTAAGTCGATTTGCATCATCGATGATTCAAGACCCAGGAGACAGAGCTCGGAAATTCAGGAAGGGATTAAATAGGGAGATTAAGTCTCCTACTTCGGGACGACGTACTGCTACATTTGAGGGTATTCTGATGGATGCTCAGATTGCCGAAGATGACTTGGACCTCAGGCCCAAGAGAGGACGCAAAATTTTTGGAGTAACATGAGGTAACACAGGACCAGCCAAGCACCCACACTTTCAACAACAACATAGGCCGTACCAGCAACAGCATCAGCAACAACACCAACAGCAACCCCAGCAGCAACACCAGCAACAGGCACCAGTTCGAGGACATGCTCAACAACAGCAACCAAAGAGGCATAATCAACTCGCTACCCCATGTTCGTATTACGGAAAGATGGGACATACAAGAGACATCTGCAGAAAAAGGTTGGGCACTTGCTTATCATGTGGATCAGCAGCACATCAGCTGAGGGACTGCCCGACTATTCAGAATCGCCAAGGAGGAGGAGCTGCTCAGAGAGGACCAGCCAGAGCACCTATCGTACCAGGAGGCCAGCAGAGAGGACCTCCACTTCCATCGCAGCAGGAGAGGTTTGCGCAGCAGCAGCAGCAGCAACAGAGAGGAGCACCACAAGGACGAGCTTACGCCATGACCACTGAGGAGGCCGAGCCAGCTGGAGACGTGATTTCAGGTTCAGTTTTACTCGATCCTATTCCAGCACTTGCATTATTTGATTCTGGTGCTTCCCATAGTTTCGTATCTGTATCTTATGCCGTTAAGCATCATTTAGAAATGGAACCATTAGATAGGACTTGCAAGATCACGACAGAAGGAGGTATTATCATAGTCCGTGATTATTGCAAGGATCGGAGAGTGTCATTGGAAGACCGAGAGTTGAGCGTGAGTTTACTCGTTATGCCACTTCCGGAATACGATTTTGGAGATGTATATCATTGACAGGTATTTAGTTAGTAGTGTTATTGAGACCAGACAGCGTTCTATCGCCGATGCTGCGGCATAGGCTGGACGTACCCACGCTCTCGTGCCCCTACACTGGGTGCGGGTCGTGATAGCTATAAATCTTCTTATCTATGCTAGTATTTCCTGTAGACCGTGAAGCTCTCGCAGGTTCTTTGGTGGATGCATATCTTGGATGGCTTTAGTCTTTTCAGGGTCGATATGAATACCCTTTGAATTTATGATAAAGCCGAGAAATTTGCCGCAAGATACCCCTAAGAATGACTTAGTTGGGTTCATCTTAAGCTGATGCGTCCTCATTAGATCAAATATGGTCTTCAGATCTTGGAGGTGATCATCTTGAAAATGGCTCTTAATAGCGATGTCATCACTATACCATTAAACTCTCTTGCACAAGTGGTCACGAAAGATGGTACTCATAGATCTATGGTACGTTGTACATGCATTTTTTAGGCTAAAGGGTATCATAGTATAACAGTAAACCCTATTGGCGTTCAAAATGAGGTATTCTTCTCATCCTCTATAAACATCTTAATTTGCTTATACCCTGAGAATCCGTCCATGAAGGACATACGCTCAAAGCCACAAGTATTATAGACCATTATGTCTGTGATAGGGAGAAAAAAAATTCCTTCGAGCAAGCCGTGTTCAAATCACAAAAGTTAATGTAGACTCAGATTTTAACGTTCTTTTTAATGATGGGAATGATGTTAGCTACCCAGTTCAGATGTTGTTCTTCGTGAATAAATCTGCTTGCTATCAACTTATTGTCACTTAAATAAATCTACCCAGTTCGAATGCTGTCCTTCGTCCCCGCTGAACTTGAATCACCACGTTGCAGTGCTCCCGCAGGACAATCATTCTCATCGGGACATGATGTCGTACGAGCCTGGAGTTACGCTCGCACAAGGCGATATTGTCAAACATCAAAGTTATCATTAAAATGACCAAGTTGCAACAAAAGTCAAGTATTGTGTGCCAAGCACACATCATAGTATACGTACCGAAGCTCTCGATAGGTTCCAAATAAATTATCGTAAAGGATAAGGCCACAAAGGCTATGTAATACTCTTGCTCCTTCTCTTGCCCACAAAGGTACTTACCGTTCATACATTATGTCCCGTATATCCAAGTAGCGCCACTACACCTGCATACCTGAAATAATGCCCACAAATGTGGGTCAGTACACAGCCGTACTAGTGAGCGGGGTAACCTACTCGTCTAAACCGACACTAAGTAGAATAGTGAATACAAACAGTTATATGGTGATCTTTCTACTTAAATCCAAGATTCATTTCATGGCAAAGGTATGACATGTTAAGGAAAACTGTAAAGCAGGTTAAACATGCAAACATTCAACTCAAGTCTATATATAAGCAGATATATCCAACTCAAAAGGAAAACTAGTATGCAAACTAACCTACTCAAACCCAGCAATGTGTGAACCTATCAAACCACAATCCAAGCCTCAATATCCATTCTCAAACCAAGAGATAATCTAAGCCTTATAATCAAATCTTTAATATGTACACTCTTGCCGAGGCAAGGTGGCCTTCGCCTATATAAAAGCACAAAGCAAACCCAAGCAAAGTAAACCAACTCTTATCTAAATAAAGTCACTGCCAAACCATAAAGGACTAATCAACTGTAGTTCTACCCGATCCAGACTGAGTAGCTAGTACGCCTAGTTGTATCAAACTGCCGGCACCACGCCCAAGGCACGTTATTACTGTCTCCTCCATGGCCGAACAGTCCCGGTGTCCCGAAGCCTATCCCGTTCGAGGAAACCAAACCTTGTGCAAAACAGATTGTCCGTGACCGATGAAAACACCAAGTAGGTATGATGAGAGAATCGAGCATTCTCGCCCCACCAAACGATCATAGCCTTAATCCAACCAACTATCCATAACCATTCTCCAACTTATATCCTAAGGCACCATCTTAAGTTATCCCCATAGGCACTATGCCACTTTGACACAATGCTCCAATTGGTGCAATACCCCTCGCTCAGAAAAATATCGTGGCATAATGCCCCAACAGTGGCACAATGCTCTCACCGATGCAGTTGTCTGGTTTCAAACTGCAACTGCACACTTTGCATGACAAAGTGCCCAACTGATACTCGTGCACGGATGTACACACTCTCGCCCGCCCAATGTTCCTCGATGTTCCAACCAAGATGATCCACTCAAGCTCCAACTGTCCAACGCAAAACTAACTCAAGCCATAAATCATATTCACCCAAACTATGTACACTCTATGCATGGCACAGTATAGTGATTTCCAAGTTCCAGTCCAAGTATTCAATCCATTACGTGTGTTACATATTATTAGGCATGAAGGAGTAGAGGAGAAGGGACAGAACCCACTCACTAAGGTTGATTTCGTTAAGCACTCTCCCTTGCTGATATGGCCAATCGCTTGAACCCGTGGTCTGATGCAAAGCACGATCTACTCAATTTTTATGACCGTATGAGCAGGCTATGCTCTCTAAATCATCCGACCGATCGGACTAAGGAAGACGACATTATTGCTCCAAATCTTGCTATCTCAGTATTGCTCTGAACGAACACCTGATTCCATCGAACTCCACTAGCGATCTGCACATGAAACCAACTCAATCAATACTTGTTCCCAAATCCAAAAAATCAAAATATAACTAGCTATTGTCTCATTCAATCTGACTCAGTGTAATGCATCATACGGTTGTGGGATATTATATAATATACCACTTAGAATCAGGTTCATCCTCGAACCGAACCAGTATCCATTCCTTACTCTCATGTCGCTTACCTAATTCATAATTCTGCTCCACGAAACTCATATTCTCTTGATCCAGACTCAGTATCTCACTCGAGTTGAATGCTCGCACAAATTCTATATTTCCATATCCTCATTGCAGCTCAATATAAATTCCTCATATCACTTATTTTGGATCATACACATATTTAAGGCATCCCTGAAATACATGTAATTCAGCCGAGCTTTGCGATAGAGAATTTGGACAAGTTACAAGGGTATCTTTATATCCGAGGCATTTATTCGCTTCACTCCTAATTGAACCAATCCTGACGTTCATTCCATAACCCATTCGCACAAGCACTGTTCTCAAATACGATAATCTTCTACTAACAATCTTTCCACCTGACTCAATTCAGTTTGTGTTCAAACTCAATCCATCCAACTATTTCTGAATCCACACTAGCACTAACCAAACTCTACTATGACTCCAATCGCACAATGTTCTGCTACCACCGTCTCTAAATATTATTTGATGCTCTGAACGATCATCACAACTAATACTACCCCAGCTAGGCGACTTACCCAAATATCAGACTATGCTCTTAGGTCAGCTCAGCCAAATACCTCTTCCTCAATCTCAATACCTCACTGGATGAATATCTATATTGAGGTTAATGTGATCTACGATGATTTTGCCGCCACAGCATAGGTATAGTGTTGCCATGATTTTAACGTAGATACGCCATAATTCCAAGGTCACGCATGGATTAGTTCTTCGTGCTGCTTCCACTGCCTCGAAGCACAGGGTATCACCTTCGCCTTTTGTATGAGCACGCATCCCAGATTAAGTTTTGATGCATCTTGTAGATCTAAGGCACATTTATTCCTTCCAGTACTGTAATGATTTGATATGAATGAGCCATTGTTTTAACTTTATAAGCTAGTTTCACAGTCGTCAATTTATATGAATGTTATTCCCTTCCGGGGTACGACGATTCAGAGGCGATGCCATCTCCAAAAATCTGTGACTTCAAATCTTATTAGTTGACTTAGGCCATTTCCACCATCTATTCGATCTTCCGGCTGCATCTTCACCTGAAAGCTATCACAAGGATCTCTGAAATCCAACACTCAATCACTAAGGCCAATCTCCAACATACACTACTCAAATCCATCATCGACGCATTCCTAAATGCTTCACCGCCAGGGTCATTCTATGGGTCTATAATATTCATCTCTGATTTGGCGATCAAGTCGCTAGGGTCAGCTGTACCGAAGCTACACTCGATAATTGTAAGTCATCACAATGGATAGTTACTATGAACCATGTTATATCTCCTCTGCAAATCTGAACCATAATCCAACCATTCCATCCGAACGAACTTCTAACTACGAAAACTTCATGCACTACCTCTGACGAATCTTGCCAACCAAACACCGCTTAACCACCTAGAGTCTTACTATCTATCTAAGCCACAAATCGGGAACTGCGCACGCTAAAACTGTCTTCCATTACTCCGTCGTTCTGTCCTAAATTGATCAAATTTTCTGAACTGCCATGTTTGACATCTCATACTACCACTACAATGATTCCCGAAACCATAGACTTTCTTCGATTCTTTTTCGTTTTCCATGTCTCACAATGCACGTCTAACCTGCTCAAGCAGCACAGTATTTTGCTCTAACGTTGCTCTTTCGTTTCGCTATCTTCAAAAGTTTATCCGCCACAATCTTTGGTCTTATTTTATTCCTTAGTCCATCTTGATTTTTTTCTCTATATTCCGATTAGTCCACACAATCTGAGTGACTCGTGCATCAGTTCCAACATAAATCTCAAATCCATAATGCCTTTACTTGTTGCCTCAATCCGCCTTAGTACTGTACGTGTTAACTTTCAATCTGACTTAACATCAACTATACTTGTCTTATACCCGTTTATGTCTTTCGAAGAATCCGTCTACCATCGTTGCACTATTTTACCTAATTTTAATTTTGCTAAAATTTTGAGTCAAAATTTCTCGAGCACCAATATCCAAAATCCTTTAAGTTCGTACGAATCCATCGTATTGCGCCTCCAAACCAGAATATATTTTATTACTCAACCAACAGCTCCAATGTGTTGTCAAAATTTGTAGTCCGTACTCACTATCCTTCGATACATCTATTGCTCGCTCAAGCGTATCCCAACTGTTCGTTCTTCATGCTCAACTCTCTCTTTGCATCCATGAATGCTCCACCAAAATTTTAAATCGTGCAAGCGAACTCTGATATTCAATTTTCCATCTGATCGATCTCTACTTGTTTCTAATAGTTGGTCCGCATCAATCCTTCAAATTCTAAACACTCATTCCATTGCTTGTTTCCGTTCTCGTCCATCACTCAAGTCCACCGATACTTCTATTTGCACAAGTCCGTTCTTGATTTCTCAAGTCTAATGTATCAAAGAATACTTGAGTCAAATTCTTTTGCACCATATACCACTTGGAAATAGAATCGCTCTCGCGCTTACTCTGCGTCAACGAACGTCTATTCCAAATTGACTATTCCGGGGTGATCCTGTTGATCGTAATAAAATATTCGCTTGCTCCATGTTCTATTTCCTAACTCAGCTGATGTGCACCAACCAACTTATATTCATGTTACCCGCATCCATTGCGAAAATTCTATTAATGTCAATCCAAAATATTTTAATGCTACTTAACTATATACCACTGAGAATCAAGTTACTCCTCATGTCACCCTTCTTTGCACTGACCCAAGATCCGTTCGAACCATCCCTTCTGCATGATCCTGCCATCACTAACTCAAGTCTGATATAAAACTTAGCCAACGCATGAACCATCTAACTCTTTTATAAATATTGTTTTGCAACTTGTGCCATGTCCCATTCTTAATACTTCCAACTATTTTTAAACCGTCCGATATTTTTGCTACATGAGCAACCCGTGCAATAATCTCTTCCAAGTAATCCAACCCAACACCCAACTATTCCTCATATTTGTTGTACGAGCAACTCGTGCAACGTTATCCTGATATCCCCAAGCCAGCTTAAACCTGCTCAGCCAATGCTCTATGTGATATACCCATCCAAAAATCAAACTCCATCCAACACATTCGCTACACTAGGAACTCATGCAACAATTCATTCTTATCTGATGCTTCTAATCATAATATACCGCATAACCAATCTCGTCTACCAACAAACTGCTCCACTGATGCAACCAGAATCTCCCCGAACAACAAGCCAAACCAACATAACGATACCTCTTAACTTGATGCACAAATGCAACAACGCTACACAACTTGCTGTATGAATGCAATAACGCCCAACGATGCTAAGCTATCAACCGAAAACCAACGAAAGCAATGCAACAAAGAACAACGTGTACCCACAACCAGCAAATATGTAGACTTATTGCATGAAACATCTAATGCGACACCGAGTAGAGCCAAAAGCTAAACGACACTCGGAAGCTATTTAGAGTTTATGATGAAGCGAAGGACAAAGTCTGAGGAAATAAAGCGGGTACTCTAATAGCAATATGTCATGCCCCAATCTCCCACAATCTCAATCGTCCCCAATGAACGTTGTTTGATGATAAACAACGGAAATTGAGAGTAGGTTTATACGAAACCCTTTCTTTGTTTACAAACAAGAAAAAGAAGTATAATTAATCCTATACTAGGATGTTAAGTACAAAAAAATAATTCTTGGGAAATATTGCTATAGAAGTCTGATCTACGGTCGATCACTTTGTCCCTTGGACCACACGATGACGAAGAAGTACTGTAGCAGAAGAAAGAGATTCAAAGATTGTAAGAGGGATTGAACTCTCGTTGCCAAAGTCGTCAAGCAACACTTTCTATATATGCTCTCTCCCTGATTCTACACCCTTTCGACCTTGTTCTCCTATGACCGAAAGTCTCTATTTATATAGCTCGGTCACAGTAACTGACCAGTCGGCGTAGAAGCCAATTAGTGGAGAGAGTTGCATCTTTTACGCGACGGTTATAATTACTGCTACCCACGTCTGAATGATCTCCTGAATCCGTATGTGATGCATGTCCCATTATGAGGTAATGCGTATAATCGCTCATCGAAGATCATGGCATGCAAGCCACGTAGGTAACTTTCCCTCGCGTAGAGATGGTTGGCATAAAAGCCCAAATAACTGTCTTGTTGGCGTAAAAGCTAAATAGTTATCTTGTTGGCATAAAAGCCCAATAGCTGTCCTGTTGGCGTAAAATGCCAAATAACTGTCCTATTGGTGTAAAAGCCAAGTAGCTGCCCTGTTGGCGTAAAAGCCAAATAGCTATCCTGTTGGCGTAAAAGCCAAGTAGCGTAAAAGCCAAGTAGCTGCCCTATTGGCGTAAAAGCCAAATAGCTGTCCTGTTGGCGTAAAAGCCAAGTAGCTGCCCTGTTGGCATAAAAGCCAAATAGCGTAAAGCTTGATGTTGCATGGATAAATAACCAGCGTAAACCTAGCCAATCATCCTTCTTTGACTGAGGTCTTTGAGCATATTCTGGGCCAAATAGCTTTATCACGTACCTTTGCAAATATAGCATGGGTTGGCGTATTTCGAGGAGATAGCATACGGCGTACTCCTATAGTTGAAAATAGCCTGGTTGGCGTATTTCAAGGAGATAGCATACGGCGTGCTCCTATAGTTAAAAATAGCCGGGTTGGCGTAAAATGCCAGGATGGTGACGTGAGCGTATTAGCTCTAATTTTAGCTCTCCCAGTCATTAAAAGTAGAACCAAATCTCGTGCATTAAATGCAGAGATCTGCCCCCATCTCGCGCATTAACTGCAGAGACGTGCCTCGAGTTCTGTACGAAGAACAGCTTTTGACGTGGCATCTGATTTTGTCTCATCTTGAGCGTAAAAACTCATCTCTGCCTGTGTAAAATAGGCAGCGTATTCCTTGAATGCATAAATAATGTCTCATATCAAGGATTATGTCACTAAACGATAGTCTGGGTCTCTGTACAGAATTATTATTACAGTCGTCCTCTCGATCGTCGTACAGTACTCTTTGTCAGGAGTCAGGTTCACTGTTTCGTCTGACAGGTTCATTCGAGGAATGCGAAGGGTTCCTCGTACAACTTCACGCTGCATTAAAAGCAGACATTATTTTACGCCGGAGTGTAGCAACCTTTTTACGCTAAAATAGCCTGTAAATACTTCTTTACGCGGGTGTCTTTTGGAGCTCTATTCTACGTTGGATAGCGTAGAACTCTATTGTACACCAATAGCTCTGAAGTCATATTTTATGCCACATATTGCTGGAGTTCTGTTTTACGCATGCTTCATGTATGTTTGGTGGTTTTACGCGTATAATTCTCCAGCATATTTTTCATGCTTCTACAAGACCCCCTTTAAAGTTTTCAAATTCCTTATAATTTGAAATACTTTGAATGAAGCATGAAACGGTCAAATTTGACTCGTTCTGCGAGACTGATTTCTCGACGGATTTTAGGAAGTTGTTAGGATTTGGTATGTTCTCTTATGCCTATATAAAGGCAAGCGAGTGAACCTATTTCTCCATACTTCCTTCACCAAAAAGAGATGTTTGCCGAGATTCGTCGGGCTGACCTGAGGAAGAAGAAGATCATGTTCCTACCGTATGTAAGAAGCCATAAAATAAGGCGTCTTCAAGCAAATATCCTCCGCAATGATGGATCATGGAAGGATATCATAGCTTTCTTTGCTCGGGATAATCAACAATTTTATATGGTGATTCGTCCAGGAGAGAGAAGGGTCTCATCGGACCACACAGCTTGCTAGCTGTATTTTCCCCTATTATGGAGCTGGACACTGGTGGACAGCTTGGCCGTGTCTTCGAGTATTGTGTATGGTCTGAACCCCTAACACAATTCTAGGGCGTGTCTGCCATGGCGTATGGCGGGTGGGCTTGAATAATGCAGGCCCAGTTTTGTATCCTTCCGCCATTAATCATTTTCTTGTTCATCAGTCGTAGAAGCCGATGAAGTACCGTAGAAGAAGAAAAAGATCTCCACAATATGAGAACCTGGCACAACAGATTCCCAGTGTGATCTTTAATGAGAAATCCTTTGTAAACAGAAAGGATTTCCATCATATGTAATCATGAAAATAAAAAATCCATTGTGAACTGGATTTCTATCACATGTAATCATGAAAATGAAAAATCTATTGGGAAATGGATTTCCATCATATGTAATCATGATTAATAGATTTGTCTTCTTTTACGCATAGCTGATTTGCCATATTTGTTGTGAGAAAGTCTGGTAATGTGCAGCTTTGATACGTCTGAGTAATTTTATGCTGACTCTGATAAAAGCTTATCCGGTCATGTCCCGACTTTTATGCGTAACGGAAGATACGTAAAAAGCTCTTTTAGCATTAAGTTATTTTTTGAAGATCCAACTGTCATGCTATTTTTTTGGACGAGGAGTCGCATAGAATTCTGAATTGTCACTTCTCTGATACGAAAATTTTTTGTTCAGACCATCATCTTCAAGAATGGCTTCCCAAAAATCCCTTAAAATAGGGCGAGGAATGTCTGCCGAACAGGTCATACTTGAACTTTAGATAAAAAAGATTCTGGCTAGGGCTGAACTTCCAATGGCCCAAGAAGAAGAGTCATATTCAATGCTGACCTATGTGAGTTTCAGGCGCTTGGAATGTTTTATAGCCAAGAAGGAGCATTTTCTACGTAAGACCTTATAATTGGCCTTCTGTAGCTTCTAAGCGTAGAATTATAGATTTGTAGCTTCTGAGTGTAAAAACCTTCTGAGCGTAAAACCATAGATTTGTAGCCTCTGAGCGTAAAAGCTTCTGAGCGTAAAACCATAGATTTGTAGCCTCTGAGTGTAAAAGCTTCTGAGCGTAAAACCATAAATTTGTAGTCTCTGAGCATAAAAGCTTCTGAGCGTAAAACCATAGATTTGTAGCCTCTGAGCATAAAAGCTTCTAAGCATAAAACCATAGATTTGTTCTGCGCATAAAATCTGGATCCACTGACTGTCCGTCTTCTTTTTCAAATGATAGGCTGACGTGGTCCCAAATCATAACCGACTATTAAATATCGGATTTAGTTAGGGATTCGAAGAGTTATCCGAACTCTATAAATAGCCTAAGGTCTTGAGAGAGAAATCATTCATCTGTCTTTGCAAAACCCTTCGTCTCTTTGAGAACTCTTTGTCTTCGTCTTTTTTCTAAGAACTTTGAGCTTCGCCATAGCCCCGAAACAGGCTTCCATTGTAAAAGGAAAGAAAGTCGCCTCTTCTTCATCTGGCTCCTTTGCTCAAGCACGAGCAACTCCCATTAGGCTGAGCGAGCCCTGATCTGAATGAAGTGCCCCTCTGATGAGCTGCGCTTCGGGCATCACAGGTAAAGACTTCGAGAGGAATAAAAGCCTTCGTACACGTTATACGTGTACGCGCAAGGTCATCTTCTATGCTAAGGGCCTCCTCGAGGAAGATGATGCACAGAGATGTTTTATCAGCGTAAATATTTTCTCAGTCTGGCGTAAAAACTCAGACTGTCGAATTTTGGCGTATACTACGAACTTTGAGTTTTACGTGCTGGATGTAAATTCTGGCGTAAAAACTCAAATTTTGGCAGTCTGGCGTAAAAACTCAGACTGTTAGATTTTAGCATATACTGCCAACCTTGAGTTTTACGCACTAAAAATAGGTTTCAGCGTAAAATCTTGAGTTTTTGTAGTCTGGCATAAAAGCTCAGACTTTTAGTCTTTGGCGTATACTGTAAGAATGTAGCATCTAGCGTAAAAACTGACTGGTTTTCTTACATTTTGTAGTGGACTTGCAGATCCCTCTTTTGGCTGATGTGATAGGCTCTGCAGTTAGGATGCTGAACTCAAACTATCTGGAGGACTTGTCCCATGTGACATTCCCTATCTCTGAAAATGAGTATCCTCAAGAAAGGAGAACTCTGATCTCGTCCCAAGGAGAATGAATGCTGCTGAGTATGATCAGTGGGGAGCCCCTGACATACATAGATGGGACTGAATATAAGAAATCGGGTTTCTTATTCTGGGATATTATCGACAAACAATCCCAGACTAAGACCAAGAAGGAGGATTGGGTATTTACTGCTGAGGGCACGGTCAAGTATCTGCCCAGGATGCCCAGAGATTACCCTATCTCGGCATTCTTACATGCCACACATCCTAGGAAGATGATGTAGACTCTGACTCCTGATCTTCATGGGCGGCCAGGGAAGATCTCATACAAGAAAGGAGTGAACCAAGGATTCTTTGTGAGCAGTCCTTCAGGCCCTGTTATGCATATCAGAGGATTACTACCGGATAGCGTCCCGAGTGAAGACACTTTACTAATCCAGCCAGTTCAAATATCGACTTTCTATAATGACTTTATGGGGCAGGGAGGAGTGTACCCCAAGGTTAACCCTCGCACTAGTGGATGGCTTAGCCGCAGAAATCTTCGATGGGCCAGTTTAACTACTTGGGCCCTGAAGCACTTTCAGACGGAGCTTGAAAGTATTGGCTTATTTACGACTGTGAGTGCCACCAGTGTTGGGATGCCTGTCAACCCCAACTTGTTTTTAGCTTTAATGGAGCGATACAATTCGCTTACTGGACTTTTGCCACTCCGCTAGGTGAGTTGGGCTTAGCCCTTCGTGAGATGGAGAAGATTTCAAAGTTACCAATGGGAGACACTCCTTATGAAGAGTACGTTCCCACAAACAGGGAGCTGAGGGATACAAACCCTCGGACAGTGGCAGTATACTAGAAGCTGATCAGCCACTATCTTGCCTGCACAACCTTCTACAAAGAGCCCTCTGATTTGGCTCATATCAACAAGTGGGCATCCTACCACTTCTTCCATCAGGCAAGAAATGCTAAGCCGGACAAGGTTGTAGATAGCAGAGATAAGCCCTTGAACCTTCTGAGCATGCTTAGCGCCAACACGGTCGATGACCTCATTGAAGACGCAGGGGCTTCAGATCATATTCTCGATGAGGAGATGAGGGATTATCCTGCAGGCACTAAAGCCTTCAGTTATATGAGGCATTATCGCAAGCCTCTGTCGAGGGAAGCTCAACTGGCTGGCTTCCTCTCTGTCTGGCTACGCCGATGGGTAGTGCCTGGTATCGCGTCTACGGATCGCTTCCATCGTAACACCTTAAGGCCCGCAGTGCGTTTGGTGTTTGGAGCAAGACTGGGCCTGCTTCCTGCCATGGTATGTAGAATACAAGCTGGCCAGAGGGCCATTACTGATGGGCTGCTAGCTGATGATACGCAGCTTGAAGGATTTCCCCAAGTGGAATTACCATTCCTATACCTGATGGGATGGTTAATCCTTCACAACACCAGGGTGATGTCTCCCAGCTCTGCCAGCAGTTCGAGAAATAATTTCTTGTTGAATTACAAGAATTTTCTTTGGAATATGGCGAGCGTCATAGATTGTCGGCGAGCATTAAATTTTGCCCATGGCTGGAAGCTCTTCTGTACCGTCCCCCCTGTACATATCAATCAACAGGAGACGAAACTTAAGGATGGAAGTCAAGGGAGGACTATTCTTTCTCCTGAAGCCTTTTACTGGTTGGTCTGCATTAGACCTTCCCACCTGTTGTACAGAAGTAAGGACCACTGCTTCTTGGAACTTTATCTGCCCAGTCGGTTCGCTAGGCAATTTCGGTATGACCAGTTGCATATGGGTAATCCCATCACCAGCTTCAAGTCCAAGGGTGGACTTATTGATGGAGCTAGAGGATGGCGGTATTTCATCACGGGTTGTACTGGTGCAACCTTTGCTGTGCCCGCGACTTCTCTCTCAATGGAGCTGCGCATTCTTCACTCGTATGCACAGTTTTATGCGTCCATCAATACCTTCCATCATGATTTTGAGGTGTATGGAAGTTATAGGATGCCCTCCCAAAAGTCCACTAGAAGAGAGAGAGATCCCATCCGTCTCCTCTGATGAAGGTGAAGACACTACTGGTGCAGACGAGTTCTTATTGATAATACCGAGAGGCGTAATAGCTCCGCCAGCAGAGCCTCTCGTTATCTCAAATAAGGAAAAGGCTTCCACTCTGAAAAAGCCTTCCCCCCGCAAGAAGAAGACTGTCAGAGGTCCTAAAAGGACTTCCACCAAGGGGTCCTCTAGGAGTGAGCCTGTTGTTTTCTCTGTTGGGGATGATTCTTTGATCAGAGGTCCTTCGCCTTTTAGAGAGGGAACCTCCACAGTTTCGGCTGACAGTGCCAGAGATTCTTTGCTCGCGATTGCTGTCACTACTACCGCTACTGGTAGTGCTTCGAGGTCGCCTTCGAGATCGAGCATATTCATAATCAATATACCTTTATCCAGACCAATAATAGGAGTAACCCCTCCTTCGTCTGTAAGTATTGCCAGCGAGATTCCACCCGATTAACCTCGAGTGGATCTGGGTGATGACTGGGATGACTTCCCTCAAACGTCAGTTGGTGCACCCTCTTCTCCAGGTATGACAGCTTGTTTAGCATTATTAAGAAATGATTTAGCTGTACAGGCTGCTGACGCAACATAAATACCATCGGCCATGGGTAAAATATTGTCTTTACGCTTCTTTTAGAAAAATTAACATTAAATTTGATATTAACTTTCTCTTATCTTCTTTTTAGGCGAAGACATCTCTGGGGAGGGCAGATTTGACACAACCTCTGACTTTGTTGCGGATCCAGCTGATGAAATAATGGTGCTCGACGTTGAAGGAGCATGCTTTGAAGCTGCCGATCTTTTATCCATAATATTCTCGGGTGTCATTCCACCAGTGGTAGTTTAAATAACATCAGAGGAGGATGATCCCACCATCTCGTCCGTGCCTCCTTCGTCGAGTATACCAGCAACTTCAACTATTGTTGGTGTCTCTTTTTTTGTCACGCCATCTGTCGAAGCAATGACTATGGCAACCTCCTCTGCAGTCATTCCAGAAAGGAGACTTACCGATATTGCGGCCACTCCCAGCGTCCATTTGAGCTTTGCTATGCTAGTGGATCAATACACTAGCATATTCTACCTCACTTTGAAAGAATTGATATCGATGGTGCTCGAGAAGAACCTCGGTTTTGAAGCTCTGAAGATGTCCTCCAATCTTCCTATAGTACAAATTAGAAATTTCAGTGATGCTGAAAGAGCTGATGCGCTAGAGCAAATAGTTAATGGTTTAGAACAACCCATTAACGAGTATTTGCAACTATCCTGAGGCAGCATCGATGATCTGGTTCAAGCTGAGTATGACTCCTTAACTGTAGAACTTGCTGAGCAAATAGAAACTGTAAACAAATCCATCAAGGAACAGCAGCAAGCGATGGATAAAGAGCAGGCAGTCTTGGTGGATTTTATTCCTCAGCTAGCTAAGTGCCAGGCCGAATATAAGGGAGATGAAGCGAGGGTTCGAGAATTGGAAGATTAACTCACTTAGGCAAGTGAGAGGCTTCTCAAGACATCGACAGCTTATAATTTATTTAAGGGCCAAGTGGAGATAGCTCAGCAGAACTTGACGCGTGCGGGTGCCATTCGTGCCAGTTTTGTTGATGTTCGGTCCAAACTCTTGCTTGAACGACGACGAGGCAAGGCTAGAACGGGCTCGCAACCACATTTTGAACTCCAGGAATGAGAGGATGGCTGCTTTGGCGCAACAGATCCGTGACTTAACGGCTCCTCCCCAATGATGTACCTTTTTTGCTTCTTATGTAATATGCTACTCCCGGAGATAATAAAGATACTTTTTTTGACTTTGTGGACCCATCTTTTTAGAATATAAATGATAGACTAGGATAAAAGTAACATCAGAGGTAATATGGACGTGATATACTTTTGGTAAGTTTTAGCTGGATATATCTATTCAGAGGTTATATGGACATGATAGAATATGATCCAACTAATTTTTTATACAAAATACTATTAGAGGTAATATGGACGTGATAGGTTTTGAAATTCTAAATTAGTTAAAAATATATATTCAGAGGTCATAAGAACATGATAGAATATGGTCAACTAAATTTTGTACGTAGTATCGTCAGAATGAGATCTTCATTATACTCCGTTTAAGCGAAGGTGATTAAGCGTAGTACTTATTCAGGAATTTTTTGTTGATAGGAGCCATTATCAAATCTTCATTAGGCTTGGCTAATCTGTAAGCACCGTTTGAAAATGTCGTTTCAATCACATAAGGGCCCTCCCATTTGGGTTAGAATTTGCCCTTACTTTTGTGTGTAATGATCATTGGCCTCTTCACGGCTAAAACTAGCTCACCAACTTTGAACACTCTTTCCTTCAATTTTTTATTAAAAGCTCTGGAAATGCGTGCCTGGTAGAACGCAATGCACTATTGAGCTTGAAGGCGTTTCTCGTCTAATCCTTCTAGCTCTTGAAGCCTTAATCGATCATTATTTTTCTGAGTCAACTCATTAGCCACTGCTATTCTGAGTGATAGAATTTGGACTTCAATGGGGAGAACTTCTTTACACCCGTAAACTAATAAGAATGGGGTACAACCCGTTGGTGTTCGAACCGTTGTGCGGTATGCCTAGAGACATTCTCCCAGCTTCTCATTCCAATCTCTTTTGTTCGAAGAGACAAACTTCTTCAAAAATTTTATGATAGTTTTGTTGAAGGCTTCCACCAAACCATTAGCAGCAGAATTATATGCCGTTGAGGCTATATTTTGTATCCAATTCTTATCGTAAAATCAGTAAAATGCTTGGTTGATGAATTGAGGCCCATTGTCATGAATTATCCTTCGGGGTATCCCAAAGCGATAAATTACATGGTGCTTGATAAAGCTGATAACGTTGGATGTCTTTACTTCAGCAAGAGGGATCGCCTCCGCCCATTTGGAGAAATAATCGGTAATAGCCAATATGAACCGATGTCCTCTAGAAGACGACGGGTAAATCGGACCAATGATATCCATACCCCATGCTTCAAAGGGCCATGATGCAATGGTAGGATGTAAATACTCAGAAGGCTGATGTATAAAATCTGCATGAGCCCGACAGGCTTTGCATTGCCTTGCATATTTTATGGCATCTGCGATCATAGTAGGCCAGTAGTAGCCCATTATCCTGATACGATCCTTTAACTTAGGACCGGGTTGATGTGCTCCACATACATCGTCATGAGCTTCTCGGATAATCTACTTTGCATCATCGTCAGAGAGACATCATAATAGCAGTCCATCGTATGTTCGACGATATAGACTTTGTGAAGAAGCATGAAAATATAAGCTTAATAATCTTCTTTTGATGGAAACTGCTTCTTTAGGATCCTCTGGTAAGATTTTGTAAGATACAAAGTCTATAAAGGGACTTCTCTAGTCTCTTTTAGGAGGAACCGTGTTTACAGCGTAGTTGCGTTCTATGTAAAAATTATTTTTCACGCAGAATAGATTCCTGTTGAGAAGGATCACCGAATTTTGCCTTCTTATAGGAATAGCTAGATCTGCAGCTAGACCGGCCAGAGCATCAGCTTCCAAATTTTGAGATTGAGGCACGTGCTCTAGGAAGAATCCTTTAAAAGACATGGCTATCTCGATCGTTGCTTGGTGATAAGGAATGAGGTCTGGATTACGGACTTCATATATTCCTCTAACCTGATTGACGATCAGCTGAGAATCCCCAAAGGATTCTAGGTATTCAACATCCAATTCTTTAGCGACTTGAAGCCCAATTAGCAGGGCATTATACTATGCCACATTATTAGAGCGGGGTTCGCTAAGAGAATATACACGATAGATGACGAGTTTATCAGGAGTCACTAGAAAAATTTATACTCCTGAAACCACGCTTCCCCTGGGACCAGTCCTGGAGGCACCATCGAAGAATAGCTGCCACGTATCACCTTCCATTGCAGAATTACATTTTGCAACTTAGTCGGGAATGTCCTCGTATAGTTTGGAGGTTTCCAAAATTGGGTGAGCAGCTAAGAAATCAGCCAAGGCTTGACCTTTTATGGACTTCTAAGGGACGTACACCATATCATATGGTGTCAGTAGCATTGCCCAAGTCGCGAGTCAGGAATTAAGAACACTCGGCTTATTCATCAATACCCGAAGAGGATTGATTCTGGAGATGATATGAATAGTTTGGCCTGTCACATAAAGTCGCATCTTCTGAATGGCAAACATTAGGGCCAAGCATTCTTTTTCTACTGGGTTGTACCGGTGTTCAGCTCCGACCATTATCCTGCTTAGATAGTAGATAGCTTATTCATGACCCTCATTATTCTTCTGTGCGAGGAGAGCCCCTAAAGAATGATACATTACTCGAATATATAGCAAAAATGGTCTTCCTATGACGGAAGGCACCAGAACTGGAGGATTAGTAAGATAGCGTTTGATGTCATTAAACGCTAGCTGACAGGCTTCATCCCGAACGAATGACACACCTTTCTTCATCAGGCGAGAAAAAGGTTGAAATCTCCCAGAGAGGTTGGATATGAATCTCCTGATATAAGCTAGACGACCTTGAAATCCCCTGAGTTCTCTCAGATTATGGGGCAGTCGCATTTCCGGGATAGCTTTTACTTTATCAGGGTCAATTTGAATGTCTTTAGCGGTAATGACAAATTCAAGAAATTTGCCACTGGATACACCAAGAAAGGACTTTGTAGGGTTCATTTTGAGTTGGTGTAGGCGCATCAACTCGAACACTGTCTTCAAGTCTTGGATGTGATTATCCTTGAGGCGGCTTTTGACAGTGATATCGTCTACGTAATATTCTATAATTTTGCGTAGATGTTCACAGAATATGTTACTCATAGCTCGCTGATATGTAGCCCCGATATTCTTTAATCCGAAAGGCATGACTGTATAGCAGTATGCCCCCAGTGGTGTACGGAAGGCAGTATGCTTCTCATCTTCAGGATGCATCTTAATCTGATTGTATCCTGAAAATCCGTCCATGAAAGACATGCGCTCAAACCCACACGTATTATCGATCATGACGTCTATGATGGGAAGAGGGAACTCATCCTTAGGGCAAGCAGCATTTAAATCTCGGAAGTCGATGCAAATACAAACTTTTTTGCTTCTCTTCATGACCGGGACAATATTGGCGACCCAATCAGGATGTTATTCTTTTCTGATAAACCCGCAGGCTACCATTTTCTTCATTTCGACTTCAGTCGCATCCATCATATTCGGGCGGAATCGACGTTGGTGCTGCTTTACAGGATTTGAATTGGGCAGTATGTTGAGTTTATGGGTAGCCACTTTTGGATTAAGACCTGGCATATCCTCATAACTCCACGCAAAGACATCGATATATTCTTTGATCAGCTGGATCATTTCTTCCCTTTCTCCTTCGGAAAGATTTTTGCTGATAAATATCAGCTTTGGTAAAAATTTACCCCCAACATCGACTTGGATAACTTTATCTTCAGTGGGCGGTTCTCTCTGCTCGAACCAGAGTTCCCATTGTGTATCCATTTGCTGCGCCCAGGAGTCATTTTCAAACAGTTCAGATTCTTGTCCCTCTGTTTTGAGAGAATCTGTCAACACCATATTTACTGATAATACCTGTTTGTCACTACCACATTCTGAAAACAGGAGTATTTTTGACTTTTTATAATATTTAATATTATGGTAGTTACAATTAAGTAATTGCATGATAAGTATTTAATTTAAATAATTATGTGATGTGTAATTAAATATATAGTATTATATGCAGTGTTCATTTGTGTTTGAGCTAGTAGACTTGACCTAGAAGCCAGTATACGAACACCTGTCCGAATTATGGAATTCTGTATTTAATTGTTTTATCTAGAATTTATTTATTGGAGATTGTAATTAATTACCGTATTTTATTTAATTATTGCGCATTGCCTTTGCTTCGATATTTGGAGCGCTACCCTGACTTCTGCCTTCCAACAAATTTCACAATCTTGCCCTAGACATGTCCGCCTTCCATTCTGCTATTTTTGCAACTCATAATTATGCTCTCTGTACATTATTTCTAGCCGCACAAAAATCATCGAGGACGTTATTTAATAAATTTCTATTTTGTATCGTTGTGCCTTCCAATCAAAATTGGAGGCAATCTTGACCTATTTTTCATACGGCCCAAATTAGGGTAATATCCTGTTCTGAGTCTACTTCATTATTGGTATTGATGACCTGACCTAATTTTGGCCCCTTGTACTCCTAATTAATTTTAGAACACAACTTGTATTTATTTCTAATTAAATTTAGGATACTATTTTAACCGATTCTGAAAATCCCAATTTAATTCCAATGCCCTGCTATTTGAGCCCATACCAAACTTACAGCGCCCCTGACCCTATGAAACACCGGACACCGAATCGCCCGCCAAATATTCGTCATTTCATTCGTCTGTGCAAATACCCAAATTTAAGGGGGCTAAGTTGCAAATTTGCATTTTGTGTCAGCACCTCAATTGTTTAAAACAATGAGGGAGCCTAATAATTATTTAACTAGCCTCTCACTCTCACCCCCACATGAAATTCTCCATGACCAATCTGGACCACATATTTAATGGGCCAATCCTAACCCTTGATTCCATACACCCTCTCTCCCTATATAATGTCATGTCACATCAACCCTAATCCCCAAAAACCTAGGTTTCCCCACCTCCTCACAAGCCCCGATCTCCCTCAACCCAACCGTAGCCCCCTCCATTTTTATATTTTTCCTTTCTTCTTCTTCTCTTCTTCTTCTTCTCTTCTTCTTCTCCTTCCTCTTTTTGAATTTAATTGAAAAGAGGGGGGAAACCATCACCACACCCATCTCCTGTTCCCGGCCGACCTCCGGCCCTCTTTTCAGGCCGACCCGCCTGAGGAACTGTCCTCCACCTCTCCCTCGCGTTAGCCCGACCCCGAGCATCCTCCCCTCGCACCACCAACCGGCCAGGCCCCGACCCGCTGCGACTACAGCCGACTGTCCCCGACCTTCCCTGCCACTCCGACACCGCCCCACTCTTCTTCCCCTCCTCCTCGTAGCAACCTACTTCGACCAACTTCTCACCACCACCACCATCAACTTATCACCACCACCAGTGCAGTCGACATTCCCTTCTCCATCTCCCCTGAAGCGGCCCCGACTACAGCCGACTGCTGCTCCGGTCAGCCAGGCCCTGATTCCGACCCCGGCGGCAACCGAGCATCACCACAGCCTGTCCCCGGCCCCGCACCCGCGCGGCTCCAGCCCTGCGACTCCTCCCTCCTGCCGTACTCCGGCCGGCAAGCCAGCCCTCCCCGGCTGTGAGTTTCCTTCTCCCCCTCTTTTATTCTTTATATATATATATCTATATATATATATACACATATATATATGTAGCTAATGTAATGTATATGTACATATATGCCTAATGTATATGTATTTGTATGTATATAATTAATGTGTAGACATATACGTATATACGTATGAGTATATATTAATATATATATATGTATAACATTTATTTAATTAATGTTAATACGCATATATGTATAGTATATAAATACATTGGTAATGTATGTATTTAAAATATGAATATGTATATTATTTATTTTTATTTGATTGGATGAGTATAGTATGTATTTAAATTAATTGTATAAGTATGTATTTAATTAATGCATATGTATATGTATGTATATTAGGTATTTTTATATGGTATAAATTTAATTTGGTGAATTAATATTAGTATGTTAAAGATGATGTTGACAATATATATATGTATATTCTAAAAAAATGTACTTTTGCACATATATGATATATACGTATTTTGGTATATAAAATGTAATAGTATACGTACTATTTTGGTATAAATATATATATATATATATATATATATATCTTTATTGTTCAATTGGTATAGTATAATATGTATATATGTATCCCTACTAGATGACCCTAGTTGACTAGTGCCCTGCCGGGCATGGCCCTGAGGCCAGTGTTTTTTGACTGTGTGTTAGGGTAGCACCTGATACAAGTGATATTGTGATATGTTTTTAGGACTGTTGCTTCACCCAGGGGATACTCTGGATTAGGACATCAATAATTACCAGCTAAGGACCCAAGGCAAGTACATTCTCTGATAATTTCCAATTGTTGATCATTTCTATAATTTCAATAATCTAGAAATGCTACATCTAAATCCTTGACACTGTGTACACGGACTAGTATAGCTTGGATCTGCAGTCATGAGATGTTACATTGATTATCGTATTGACATTGTACACGACATGTATATTAGACATCGTACATGATAGATTGGACTTGCTCGTGTATCGTGACGTGTCATGGTTGGATCCACAGTACTAGTTGGGGGCGGGGAAGTAGTTAGTAAGAAATATGATCATAACCTCTTATTGTAGTGTAGAACAATATAAGTATTAATCATGCTCTTCACCCATGATTAGCCAGGCCCTATAGCTACCGTACATGTTCCCAAGCCGATCACATTTTGAAACTACTATTTCAAACACTTAGAATAGATTACAGTTCCCTATTTTAATTCATATACTACATCACCCGTATATAATACTGTACCTTGTTCCTTTCATATTAGAGGATCCCCTGTCTTTGCGCTTCTGGATCAAGAAATCACGCAAATCAGGGGGATTAACAGAAGAAGTAGAAGGCTTATTCTGCCTTTTTACATCAGTTGGGGTATGGAGATTAGGAACCATAACTCTCTCCCTGCCATAAGAATACAGCAGTTCAGCCATGTGAGTAGCATACGATTCGTCATCCGTCTGAGGAGCATATTTTCCTGTGAAGTGGGTCTTTTTTACGCTGGTGGGCTTACCCTGGCGTAATCTGGAGCTATGCACAGGTTCGTATAAAATGGGGAGAGCCCTCAAATGTCCTCCAGCGTCACGCATAATCTGAAGAATGGGCAACTTCTTTTTTTGGTGGCGTACAAGCCTAGAGGTTGGGAGATCCGCCACTCATTTTTTCTTGATGTGACTAAAGGATCCACCTGCTACATCACAGATGGAAGATATATTTTTCCGCGTAAGGCGCGTTTGAAATTTCCGCACGGGCTCTGAGGCCTTGCTAGAAAATTTGTCTGCCACGTCACAGACAGGAGACAGATTTTTATGCGCAGGGCGCGTTGTAGACTTCTGGATTGGCATCGAGGCATTGCTAGAAGCTTTGTCTACCACGTCACAGACGAAAGACAAATTTTTATGCGCAGGGCGTACAGGTTGTGATGTCACAACCTTGTTGGTCGGAGAGAGAGAGTCCGCAGGAAGGGTAGAGGATGTCCGGGGCATCCATACTCTACACAGCTTCCTATTATCCTTGACAGAGAGAGAATGAGAGCAACCCCCTGCGTGAAGCATGTCTTCATAATCAGATTGGTCGAATTGGACGACCAGAGTCTTCTTCGTTGATCCGACGGATACAGCATCGTGTTGAGAAATGGCTTTCTCGTCATATGAGAAAGTCATCCCCAGCAGAGTCGTCATCTTGTGTTTGATGATAAACAAAGGAAATTGAGAGTAGGTTTATACGAAACCCTTTCTTTGTTTACAAACAAGAAAAAGAAGTACAATTAATCCTATACTAGGATGTTAAGTACAAAAAAATAATTCTGGAGAAATATTGCTATAGGAGTCTGATCTGCGATCGATCACTTTGTCCCTTGGACCACACGATGACGAAGAAGTGATGTAGAAGAAGAATGAGCTTCAAAGATTGCAAGAGGAATTGAACTCTCGTTGCCAAAGTCGTCAAGCAACACTTTCTATATGTGCTCTCTCTCTGATTCTCCACCCTTTCGACCTCGTTCTCCTGTGACCGAAAGTCTCTATTTATAGAGCTCAGTCACAGTAACTGACCAGTAGGATTAGAAGCAAATTAGTGGGGAGAGTTGCACCTTTTACGCGACGGTTATAATAACTGCTACCCACGTCTGAATAATCTCATGAATCCGCATGTGACACGTGTCCCATTATGAGGTAATACGTATAATCACTCATCGAAGATCACAGCATGCAAGCCATGTAGGTAACTGCCCCTCGCGTAGAAATGGTTGGCATAAATGCCCAAATAACTGTCTTGTTGGCGTAAAAGCCAAATAGTTATCTTGTTGGCATAAAAGCCAAATAGCTGTCATGTTGGCGTAAAAAGACAAATAGCTGTCCTGTTGGCGTAAAAGCCAAGTAGTTGCCCTGTTGGCATAAAAGCCAAATAGCTGTCATGTTGGCGTAAAAGCCAAGTAGCTGCCTTGTTGGCGTAAAAGCCAAATAGCTGTCCTGTTGGCGTAAAAGCCAAGTAGCTACCCTGTTGGCGTAAAAGCCAAATTGCTATTATGTTGGCTTAAAAGTCAAGTAGCTGCCCTGTTGGCGTAAAAGCCAAATAACGTAAAGCTTGATGCTGCATGGATAGATAACCAGCGTAAACCTAGCCAATCATCCTTCTTTGACTGAGGTCTTTGAGCGTATTCTGGGCCAAATAGCTTTATCACGTACCTTTGCAAATATAGGCTGGGTTGGCGTATTTCGAGGAGATAGCATACAGCGTACTCCTATAGTTGAAAATAGCCTGGTTGGCGTATTTCGAGGAGATAACATACAGCGTGCTCCTATAGATGAAAATAGCCGGGTTGGCGTAAAATGCCAGGATGGTGACGTGAGAGTATTAGCTCTAATTTTAGCTCTCCCAGTCATTAAAAGTAGAACCAAATCTCGTGCATTAATGCAGAGATCTGCCCCCATCTCGCGCATTAACTGCAGAGACGTGCCTCGAGTTCTGTACAAAGAACAGCTTTTGACGTGGCATCTGATTTTGTCTCATCTTGAGTGTAAAAACTTATCTCTTCCTGTATAAAATAGGCAGCATATTCCTTGAAACGTAAACAACGTCTCATATCAAAGATTATATTACTAAACGATAGTCTGGGTCTCTGTGCAGAATCATCATTACAGCCGTCCTCTCGATCGTCGTGCAGTACTCTTTGTCTGAAGTTAGGTTCATTGTTTCGTCTGACAGGTTCATTCGAGGAATGCAAAGGGTTCCTCGTACAACTTCACGCAACATTAAAAATAGACATTGTTTTACGCCGGAGTGTAGCAACTTTTTTATGCCTAAACAGCCTGTAAGTACTTCCTTACGCATGTGTCTTTTGGAGCTCTATTCTACGCTGGATAGCGTGGAAGCTCTGTTGTACGCCAATGCGTACTCTGAAGTCATATTTTATGTCACACAGTGATGGAGTTCTGTTTTACGCGTGCTTCGTGTATGTTTGGGGGTTTTATGCATATAATTCCCTAGCGTATTTTTTATGCTTCTACAAACGTGAATCACCATGTTGCAGCGCTCTCGTAGGATAATCGATCTCATCGGGATGTGATATCGTACGAGCCTGAAGTTGCGCTCGTACAAGGTGATATTGTCAAACATCAAAGTTATCATCGAAACGACCAAGTTGTAATAAAATTAAAGTATTATGCGCCAAGCACACATCAGAGTATACGCAGTGAAGCTCTCGACAGGGTCCAAATGAAATATCGTAAAGGATAAGGCCACAAAGGCGATGTAATACCCTTGTTCCTTCTCTTGCCCACAAAGGTACTTACCGTTCATACATTATGTCTCGTATATCCAAGCAGTGCCACTACACATGCATATCTGAAATAATATCCACAAATGTTGGTCACTACACAACCGTATTGGTGAGCGGGGTAACCCACTCGTCTAAACCGATACTAAGTAGAATAGTGAATGCAAACAGTTATATGGTGATCTTTTTACTTGAATCCTAGATTTATTTTATGGCAAAGGTATAACATATTAAGAAAAATTATAAAGTAGGTTAAACAGGCAAGCATTCAACTCAAGTCTATATACAAGCAGATATATCCAACTCAAAAGGAAAACTAGCATTCAAACCGTCTACTCAAACCCAAGCAACGCATGAACCTATCAAACCACAATCCAAGCCTCAATATCCATCCGCAAACCAAGCCACAATCCAAGCCTTATAATCCAATCTTTGATGTGCACACTCTTGCCGAGGCAAGGTGGCCACAACCTATACAAAAAGCACAAAGCAAACCAACCCTTATCTATATAAAGTTACTGGCCAAGCCATAAAGGACTAATCAACTGTAGTTCTACCCAATCTAGAATGAGTAGCTAGCCCGCTTGGTCATATTGAACTGTCGGTACCACCCCCAAGGCACGTTACCATTGTCTCCTCCATGGCCGAACGGTTCCGGTGCCCCGGATCCTATCCCGTTTGAGGAAACCAAACCATGTGCGCAATAGGTTGTCAATAACCGATGCAAACACCAAGTAGGTATGACGAGAGAATCGAGCAATCTCGCCCTACCAAATAATCCTAGCCTCAATCCAAACAACTATCCAAAACCATTCTCTAACTTTTATGCTAAAGCACCATCTCAAGTTATCCCCATAGCCATTATGTCACTTCGAAACAATGCCCCAATTGGTGCAATACCCCTTGCTTAGAAAAATCCTGTGGTACAATGCACCAACAGTGGTACAATGCCCTAACCGATGCAGTTGTCCAGTTTTGAACCACAACTACACGCTTTGTATGAATAAGCGCCCAACTGATACTCATGTACGGACGCACACTCGCTCGCCCGCCCGAAGTTCCTCGATGTTCCAACCAAGATGATCCACTCAAGATCCAACTGCCAATTCAAGCTCCAACTGTCCAGTATAAAATCAACTCAAGCCACAAATCCTATCCAACCAAACAACGTATACTCTATGCATGCCACAGTGTAGTGATTTCCATGTTCCAGTCCAAGTGTATAATCCATTAAGTATATTCCATATTATTAGGTATGGAGGAGTAGAGAAGAAGGGTCAGAGCCCATTCACCAAGTCTAATTTCGTTAAGCACCATACCTTGCCGATACGGCTGATCCCTTGAACCCATGGTCTGATGCAAAGCACGATCTACTCAATTGGTATGACCGTATGACCAGGCCATGCTCTCCAAATTATCCGACCGATCAGACTAAGAAAGACGACATTATTGCTCCAAATCTCTGCTTTCTCAGTACTGCTCTGAACGAATACCTGTTTCCATCAAACTTTGCTAGCGATCTGCACATAAAACCAACTCAATCAATACTTGTTCCTAAATCCAACAAATTAAAATATAACCAGCTATTGCCTCATTCAATCTGACTCAGCGTAACGCACCGTGCGGTTGGGACATTACATACGTTTAGTTTGTATGTTGTAGCAATGAAGCTGCTTCCTTATGCTTTCCAGTTCTGGATCTTTGGAAAGGAAGTTGATATAACCTTCAATTTTACCAAAAATGATGGGCTTGTGCCCTTTCTTCCTTGCTGGTACAACAAAACAGGGGTTTTGACTAAGGCAGATTCGATTTGCCGAGTGAGTGGTAGCCACTTGTGTATGCAGGTGTAGCCATAGACCATACTTTAAAGAATATGTGATGCTCCAATACGCAACTATGGAGCATTCAAAGATAGGCCCTTGTTGAGGAAATATGGTACCTCCTCAAAAGGTATTATTTTATCATATGATGGTACATCGGCAGTTTCTACAACACATTCTCCTAGTTCATCTTCTTCGGTGGCTGTCAGAGACATTGACGATATTGGAGTTCTCCGACGGAGCTTGACTACCAGCTGTCATAGGGTTTTCATGGCAAGGGGATCTTTGCCTTGCATAAGTCTCTATCCCTGGAGTTTAACTACCAAGGGTTCAGGTGCCTTCTTACGAAGCTTGAATACAAGGAGAGCAGCTGTTTGGGGCGGGCGTTCTTTGGGACAGACCCTTAGAGGTTCACCTGAAGCTGTAACTGTGTTAGCTTTATCATCGGCGTCGTTGATGCCTTCATCTTAGTGGATTTGCTTGTACAAGATTGAGTTGGAGTAGTATGCCACAACCCCTTTGAAAGGATCAACGTCAATAAATTCTGTCTTGACGATGCCGTCTTCGCTGACGTACTTTAAGTATTGGAGAAGGGTAGAGGGCACAATCATATATTAATATATCCAAGGATGTCCTAGTAGGACATTATAGGACAGATCCATGTCGATGATATAGCAAGTCACCTCGGTTCAGAGATCCCTAATTTGGCACTTCAAACATATTTTGCCAAGCGGGTAGCTTCTTCCAGCGTTAAAGTCGTTGATAATAGTGTTAGTAGTAGATAACCAATGCATCAGAATCCCCAAAGTTTGCAGCAAACTTTTCGAGATAATACTGAGAGATAAGCCTGGATCGATATGGATTCGGTCTATCTTTATTTCTCTGATGTACCATATATAATACAAGGGACGAACGTACCTATTATTTTTTAATAGCATGTCCTGCTGAGAGAATGTGATATTTGGGATCACCTCCATCACACTGTTGCAGTGAGCATAAGCTGCGAGATTCTCGGTCGGTGGCTTGACTTGGGCCAAAAAAGAGTAGGCATTTAGCAATACCTCACTTAGAGTGTCACGAGTTTTCTTAAAGAGACGAAGGATCTCTAAAAGTAATATTTTTGCAGGAGTGTTGGCCATCTGTGACAAAATGTCAAAGTTCTAAGGCTTTTCCAGCCCCTGAGTTACGTCCTTTCGCAGAGGTTTGTCATAGCTTGGTTCATTCTGCTTTTGTTTGTCTGTAGTCGAAGGTTGGGATGGACCCAGTTTAGATGTAGCAGGTGACATGGGTGGGGACACCAGAGACCGTATGACAAGACTTGGTTTTCTTTTCCTTGGACTTGGATATAAGAGGCACTAACGGCCATGTCATATCTGGGATGAGGTTTGGATAAACCCACATAATTTTGCCTCTTAGAGTAGTAAGAGAAACCAACCCGTCTGCTCGGGCAGGGGGAAGGTTAACAACCTTTAAGGTTACCTTGGGTATCGAAACGACACCATCTTGGGCCTCTATTATAGAAAAAGTGCCAAACTGGAGGGACAACATGTTCGTAGTAACTGTCTTGTCTTCGTAGTCCAGAAAGAGGAATTTGGATTCGACTAGTCGTTGTATCTGCCTTTTTAATATGTAATAATCACGTGAGGCGTGACGGACATATAGATGGTAGTGGCAGTACTTGGGGTTGTCAACCTTGCCTACCTCATCGAGATGTTCGATGTTGGGTAGCTTGAGTTTCTTGCCCTTCATCAATACTTCGAAGAGCTCCATGATATCATCGTTATTAAAGAAATAAGTATCTTGCACTCTTGGCGGCTCCATCGGTTTGGGGATGGGTACGGTCGAACTCTTGGACAGGTTAACTGTCAAGACTTGCTTTCCTTTGCCGTCATAATTTTTGTTAGCAGTAAAAGGATACTTTCCTTTGTCTTCAGTATTGGGATCTTGGAATCCTAATAAGTGGGCGTGTTTCGTGCTTTTTTCTACAGTAGTGACAGTTATGATAAATGTTGTCGAATCGCTGAATGGGCCGGACGCTGTCTAGAGAATCTTACCGCAGGCAAAAGGTTCTTTCAGTATGTGTCCATCAGCGAGGATTCGGGGATGTCAGGGGGAAATTTTAGTACCGCCTACCAAAAATGTTTGATTTAGTTATGTGCAAGTTCTGTCTACTTGGTTGATGTCCATGAGAGAGGACATAGTCATATTAATCCCTCCTTCATAAAATTGGGCGAGGTAAAGGGACTTTAGATCCTCGAAGGACGAAATGCACTTGTTTGGGAGACTACAGAACCATTCAAACGCAACCCCGGACAGTGCTTCGATGAATAGGTTGGTGAGTAAGGCGTCATCCCAAGGTAGGTGGCCTATTGTTGATTGAAAGTATCTCATATACTGACGAGGTGACGTCTTCCCATCAAATATAGCCATAGATAGTGGATAATACTTGGGAGGTTACACCACTTTATCCTACTCGTAAGAAGAGGGTTTTCGGATCCTAATCTTCTAAAGCCGGTCTTAATTATCCCGAGCATCAATGCGGGCACGCAAGTACCTAAGAGTCTCCAAGATATAATCTGGCAGAAGAGCGACTGAAGCTCGAGAAATAATTTGGATGCTCATGACATGAGGAGCTAGATCAAGCATACCGGATTTCTCATTGGTCCCTTTATCTGGATTTGTTCTCCCCGGGGCCGGTGGATGTGTTGAGACAAAGTTTTCTCTGAGTTCCAGTAGCATATTGGTAAGAGTCCGTATCAAAGTGTTGAGAGCCTACATCATGGCTTCGAGTGCCCCCAAACGTTGTTGGTTACTGGATTATGTTCTATGCTTGTCCCCTGCAATGTATACTAGAATTACCTGTGAGGAAGTATATGGGAAGGTAGATGCCTCAATATTTGCCTCTGATGTCTGAGTCTCATTGTCTTTAGGGAGAGTGGGCAATGTCGCATCAGTTTCATCATGGGAGGGATTACTACCCATAGTTTCAATCGTAGGATCATCCTTGCAAGCATGGCTACCCTCAGCTTGGTTGTCACCCGTGTATAGAGACACTATCCTCCTAGAAGGTCTGATTGTCATGGAATATCAGGGGACTGCCACTCCGAGCTCTGGTTGCAGCTACATTCAAGGTGGCATGGCTACCCCCAGCCTTCATTCTCGAGCGCATGCCTTGGAATACCCCCATGACAGGTACTTGTTTGCTATTTTTTAGACGGCTTTGCAGTGTACTAACCGACACCCTTAGGTTAGGTGCGATCTTCTTAGATATCTTCTTCATAGGGGAGGCCTCCATGTTGAGCAACAGGAAGCGACGAGCAATTCCTCCTCTTCCTACGGTTATTTCCTAGGATGTCGTCTAGACGGTATTACATGATACAATCGCTGAAACACTGACTGTCTGGTTGGAGGGACTAGCGCCTTTGTACAGCAGTAGTTGATTATGATATTGGCACAAGTATGCCATTGAGGGGACACATTATGTGTAAAGGTTGCTTCTCTCACCTTACGTTTGTCATTAATCACATTACGTAAATCAGACGATGGAAGTTTCACCCCTACCCCAATTTCATGTGCTCAGGAAACCCTTGCGTATGTAGGTTAGAGTGGAGTATTTGCTCATTGACCCAGTTCTTCTGTAGAGACTGCAACTGGATCATTGATGGAAGACTTGAGGTAAGATGGACCCACTACATGCGATAAACTGGGTACATGGGTCTAATATCTAAATATTTGCTCCCCGCTTTGTTTGAGTCTACTACGGCATCCAAATAGGTTTGGAAAGGTTCTAAGAGTCGACCCACATCAGGCACATGAGTGCCTGGGTCTATCCTATAGAGTCTTCTACTAGCCGCGTGCGTAACGATCAGCGGCGCATGACTTTGGGGGTCTGGCGGTGCAGCCCCTCGAACGCGTATGGCTTGAGCTATTTTGGGCTTTCCTCATTCGACAACCTTAGCCGCGTAATGTATTGAATCCAGATTAGGACTATATGTGTACTTGTTGCTGGTGGCCTTGCTCGGAGGAGACTTCATGCGCCCATGATCGATAATTTTTTTCTTGCACGGACGACACTATGTGCACCCATCTTAAGACTCGGCACTGTTCAACTCAAGGACGGCTTCGGGGAGGGAGATAGGATGCACAAAAACCTCATACGTAATTGCGGAGGAGGTTATTGACGCCTTTTGGATAGATTTTGGGTTTGGAGAAGTGGCTCTTGCAACCCAAATCTATGATAGTTGTAAGATCGTACATGCCTCATTGAAGATCTCGACTTCTTGGCTGAGTATAGGTCAATCGCATGTGCATATTGTCATGCCCTGATTCCGTGGAATCGATAGTCGTCCCCCGGGCGTGACGCCGTGCGGGCCTAGGTTGCGCACCGCACAAGGCTAAAGTATTTTGCATAGCAAGCACATATTCAGAGTACACAAATAAATTGAAACACAAGTTGAAACATGGAAAAGTTCTCTTTATTGATAATTAATATCTATTACCGACTCTTGAACGAGTCATAAGGTTTCGGCACGGGCTTACAAAAGTTGACACAAAATGAGATAGTTGTCATGGACATTACATCCTTTACTAAAACTTCAAAATAAGAGACCTTCCGGCGGGACAATGGCTTTCCTTCAGAGCTGCATTGAGTTTGGGTTGCTAGCTCCTTGCTACAAATGCTTCAAAAGGTGGCACGATAAAGATGCACCTACAGCTGGACTGGATTGGTGAATGACTTCGGCTCCTCGCTCGGATCTCCTTAGTGCGGGAAACCTGTTTTAACGAGGGTCAGTACATCAAAACGTACTAGTAAAGGCAAGCTAACCCAACTATACCAATCAACACGTTGTTTAGGTGAAGCATGCATATTATTTTATGGTCTTTCTATCTTGCCTTAGTTTATTTTACAAGCAAACAAAATATAGGAATTTCTGAAATAAATTTGCCACCGTTCGGTGACTTTTACCTGTCCGTCTGAACCACCTGCACAATACTTACCATGTCCTTCCCTGCCACGAAAACACAAGTTAGCTTTGCACAGGTTTAAATATACGTAGGGATCATTGGCTTGATACCATAATGGACTAGTCAATGACGAGGATAGCATGCAACGAGAGCACGCAATGTGCTACAAGCTATCCCGCCATGCACACGATTACTATACATAATGTTTTGTCCGGATCGGATCGGTGTCAGTACCCCAGCGACCGTCCGCAGAACTTATACCCTTGCGCACAACTTGTTCGTGATCAATCGACATCTATATTAAGTTAACCATTCATGCAGTTGAGGCAACACGAGTACACGATAAGTTGCATTACATAATTTATTTTGCATAGTCTTCCTGTTCAGTTTATTGCATTGCAGGATGAGTTCTATGCATAACATAATTTAAAGAAGAGTATACATTATAACTTTCTATTTATGCATATGATGAACATTCCAAATAAACAAGCATGCAAATAATTAACCGTTCTCAAGTTGAATAACAAGCATCATAATCCAAGTCTATTTCTTCTTATCTTGACAACTTTTAGTTATTACTTGGTATCGTTTGATCGGGGAAAATAAGAATGCAAGATTTTTTTTTTAGATGTGAAGACTTGAAAGAAGGGTCAACTGAATCAATATAAGCCACTCACAAGTTTGTTGGAAGGAAAAAGGAGAGAGGTGCTTTAGGACTTCGCTCGTGCGTCGCCAACTGTTCGTTCACCTGTATTGCCATGAACAGTTGATCAATACCTCTTCCACTCTTTCCAATATCGGAATTGAAATGCCGTTCAATGAACGAAAATAATGAAATCTATCAAAATCGTTCAAGAAAATGCAAGCAAATCTGAAAACCAACTCAAGGCACGAAAGCAACAAGTGACAGCAAAAACTAGGCAACAAAAAGATGCAGCGGAGAGGTCCCTCCTTACTCTGCCGCTAAGGCAATCATGGGGGCACGGTCCACTAAATATGAAAATCAATTATGAAGAAGCAAATCCATAATGAGGATAATATCTTGTTTTAATCTATCCCGATCGAACGATACCGTCTTGTATTTCTTAGCCGCGCTTCCCGAATAGGGTGAACGGGGCACCACACATATACGGCTGCAATTGACAATGCATCGAGTACCAACTTCGGGGGTGGCGCAACAGCCTTAGACCCTAGATTTTATGAGTCTTGCGGAGTTCGGTGACTCTCGTTGCAGAGCTTGGTTTGTCCAGCATGTCTTTGAATGCCTGTTGGTTGAATAGAATGACCAACGTCCTCTGAGTCGATCCTAACTTGGTCACGTCGGATTGCGCCACCAGCTTCTCGTTAGAGGAGAAGTTCTTTCCCAGCAGAGTCACCATTTTTGTCAGCATCGCCAAAAAAAAGTATGGTAAAAAGTTATATAAAAATTTTATTAACGCGAACTGACAAAGAGTATAAAAGAATTCCTATTAAAAAAATCTAAGTACAAAAAAATCTGGACAAGTGTGATGGGGGAGATCGAGCACTACAGCGGCTCCTTTACTCTGTTGACAATCCGGGACCAAAGGGGTTGACGAGCTTCAAGGCTTCTGTCTTCTCCTTCTCTCTGTTTATGTTTTTCATTGGCACGCTAGGGCTCCTAGTTGTTATCGTGGTCTCTTTTTTGTCAGGAAAATACCTACTATTTATAGGCTTTAGAAATGCATTATGTAGGCGCATATACGCATGCAACATATTGGCACATGGCACGGTAGGCACATACTATGTTAAGACTGCCACATAGCAAGTCAAGATCTGGAGTTACTGATGCCCATAATACTCATGACACGTGTCATGCCCTAATTTTGATGGTTGTGATTGCACCTTGGGAATACTTCTACATGGCACAAGGAGATGCCCGAGGGAGTAGTGGAGCATGGCACTGCTGGCACATTCGGTCACTAGTTACTTAGTAGCGCATGGAACAATTGACGAATAGGAACATTAATTATTTATGGCACATTGCACTACTAGTACATGGAAATACTAGACGAAAGTAATGTTTGGCACATGGCACTGGATCATTATGGCCCAACTAGCTTGGTCATTGCGGCGCATGGCTCTTGACTACTGTAAGCGCAAGGTAGAAAATTTTTTATTCTTCCACAGTGACCACGGAACGATATTCCATGTAACATAGAGTTAATTAGGCAACTAAATTTGTAGTGCATTGGCATGTTACGGGATTTCGAGATCATGCCAGCCAGCCATCCCAAGATGTTAGTCATGGCGTTCCAAGCTAAATGCGTGCTCCTGGTGGCCAACATCCATAGGAAAGTACGAAAGATCCTTTATCACACCCCAATTTCGTAGAAACGATAGTCGTCCCTCGGGCGTGACGTCGTGTGTGCCTAGGTTGCACATCGCACAAGGCTAAGATATTTTAGATAACGAGCACATAGTTAGAGTACGCAAATAATTGAAACACAAAGTTGAAATATGAAAAAGTTTTATTTAGTGATAATGAACATCTTTTTACAAACTCTTGAACGAGTCGGATAGTTGCAGCACGGGCTTATAAAAGTAGACGCAAAATAAGATAGTCGTCATGTACATTACATTATTGTACTAAAACTTCAAAAGAAGAGACCTCCAGGCGGAGCTATCGCCCTTCCACGGATATAAGTTTTTGAATCTTTTCTAGGAACATGTCGTCCTTCTGAGCAGACTTAACTTTGTCTAACAAGTCTGGTTCAAGGCTTAGCTGAGCCACTTGTGCCCACTTTTTGTATCTGATTTGGAGTATAATGTCCAAACTTTCGAGATCCCTTCGCAGCCTATCATCAGTAGCCAAGCTCCCAACAAACACTTGACTCAGTGCATCAACTACAACGTTGCCCTTGCCCGATGTATATCTGATCATCAAGTCAAAGTCGCTAAGGAGTTCAAGCTAACGTTATTGCCATAGATTCAAATTCTTTTGAGTATAGAGATATTTGAGACTTTGGTGATCCGTATAGATTTCATATGGTACGCCATAAAGGTAATACCGTCATAACTTCAACGCGAACACCACTGCTGTAACTTCTAGATTGTGCATTGGATAGTTCCTTTCATGAGGGTTTAACTGACTTGATGCAAAGGCTATCACTTTATCCCTCTGTATAAGAACACATCCTAAACCCTTTTCTGAGGCATCGTTATAGATTTTAAAATCATCGGGTCTGTCCGGCTTGGGAACTTGCAATGAGCAAGCTGATGAGCACTCTCGATGCCTCGCCGTAAGACGTCGGTCTGTCTCTGGTGTGCCACAGACTGAGCCCTCTACGCCTCCAACATCTTGTGAAACAGTGTGAACATCTGCGTCGCATCTGTCAGCACAAAAGGTAGAGGTGGAAGTCCCTCAGATACAGCCAGTACAATCCTCTGAGTAGGAGGTGGACCTCCAAAAGCAGCTGAAACTCCAATCACCAGAGAAGTGACTGGTACAGGCCCTCGGGATGTCGCAGACCTCTCAGAAGCTGCTCTCCCCTATTGTGATCTAGTCTTAGGCGGCATCCAGAGATAAAGCAAAAGAAAGAATTAATATTGCACATGATGTAAGACACTCAAGAAAGGACTGTTAAAGATCAAATATAAATATCAAGGAAGACAGTTGAATAAATCAAAAAAGTTTTTCCTAGATGTGATCAAGTATTCTCAGCCTATAGCCTATATCCTATATCCTAAAACAGGCTCGTAATAGCACTCAATTCAGAGCACTACTACGAATCGCATTAATTGCGACCTCGAAGACATGCATGGGCCACCACTAAAAATGTGTCATGACCGACACCCGGTGTGGGGATGCAAGTCGGGAACAACGCCCAGCCTACACCTCAGAATCGATGGTAGAATGTTATTTAGGTAATCTATCTAACAATATAATAAGCCACCAACAATATCAATATACTCAATCACAGATCTATGATGGAAATACGCACGAATATGATAAAAGAATATAATAGTCACAATACAACTCATGAGTCAAAATAATAATATCAATGAGTCAAAGAAAAATACTAAACAGTAAGCTGGAGACAAATCCAGTACAAGAGAATAACTAAGAAGCTACAAGTCCCAGGTTATCTGTCTCAGTCAGGATGAGTCCTTTCTGAGACAGGGTCTCTGGCTCTAAGACCACAATATCCTGAGGACCATAATGAGTTGGATACCACTCCTCAGTGTCATCAGAGAAAAATATATCTAGTCCGGAAAGAAGCAGAGTATATCTCTAACAGTAGTTCTAATCAATGTCATAAACTATATAACAGTAAATAGATGTGAATATACAAGATGCAACAATAGATTCAAAAGATATAAAATGAAAGAAATACTAGAAATAAATACAAGAATGAACAATATGGCAATGAACAATAATACTAATGACTAAGTGAGTGAGTACTAGCTTTAACATATGATCGGCTTGGGAACTTGCACAAGGATAAGGGCCTGGCTAATTATACGTGCGGTGTATGATCAACACTCACAAGAAACAAAACATGCACAAGGAGGGTATGATCACATATCTATACTAAAATACTCTCCACCCCCGACTGGTATAGTAGATCCAACCATGGTACGTTATGGCACGAGATTCTCTAGAAAGATAGCAAGTCTCCCTAAGAATCAGTGTCTGTACATGTACAAGAAGAACAAGGAAACAAGACTTGCACAAGATACACCATATATACCAAGGAATAACCTTCCATGACGAGATTCGGATATACCAATCCGTGTAAACATCATGTCAAGAAATCAAGGATATCTACACTAGATACAAGAGACATAGAGGATATCACCAATAAGAAACTATCAGAGAATGTACTCGCCTGTAGTCCGATGAATAGTATCACAGATGTCTGATACGGTGCCTGGAAGACCTAGATATGGAATATAAAATCAATACAAGGTTTTAGAATGAAAATAAAATTAAACTAGTCAACTTCTAGGTCAAAAAGTTATTTCTAAGTCAAAATAGTAAAACTAGGTCAACTCTAAGTCAAACTAGTCAAACTTGGTCAAACTACATATTTCTAGGTTGAATGAGTCTATCTCAAGGATATTGGATCATATACTAAGAATCTAGGCCACACTAACTAAACTTAGGATACTAAGATACCGTATCTCAAGATACGCAAACAAGAGATATAGAAATAGCATATAAGCATATTCAATCAATATTAAATACACTAATCCTAATTACAAATGCTAAGTGGATACCTTGGCTTTGAACCAACTCGGTATCGTACCACTAAACACTAATCTCGATACCCAACTCAAATACCTCTAGTATCCTTAATACCTTGACATTTACCTTGGTATCTCAAGGTAAATGTGACTCTAGTATATATTAGCTACCCAACTCTATATCATATGCTAATACATATTTATCTAATACAATATCACCTACTATACTAATCACTAACTACTAATACTTATATGCATGCACACATAAGTAGGTATTTAAAGATAACTAACTAATATTAATAACTAGATAGCTAATTAACTAGTTAACTAACCATAATAAACTAGCTAACTACTAACTAAAACCAACTGAACTAACCCACCTAGCTAGCTGATTCCCTGCTACCACTGCTCCTCGTGGAGACTGCTGCTGCTCGGCTCTACACTGGTGCTACTGCTGCTCGGCTATGCTGGTGTAGCTGCTGTTTCTACTAGCTCGTGCTTCATGCAGCTGCCATGCTGCTGCTGCTGGAAGTCTCCGACTCCCCCTTGCTGGAACGCTGCCCGACACACACACAAACACACAACATGCCACACACACACACTGTCACTAACATCATATATATATATAACACTCCTCTCATCTATACATATAAGTATATATATATACAACCATACATGTATATGTATATATATTACCTATACATATTTACATATATATCAAACATACACTCTTACACTATACATATAGATACACCTATATACATAGGTAGGTATATCACTCCCTCTCACATATACATATAGATATAGTAGCATCATATACATAATTACATATATATAACATAAATGTATACATATAACATAACTATTCAAATAGCTATATATATAGATGTATATCTATACATATATACAAACACATGTGCATATAGATACTTAATACACTAGTTTATCCACATCTACATACATATATCCATACATATATATATAGATATCTATATATATTTATATATAACAATATATACATATACATACAAATACATATGTTATAATTATCTAAGAACAATGGAAATTGGATCTAGAAATGTAACACAACAAACAAGTGGAGTGCATCTCACCCGTATCACACTATATCTATGATACGCTTGTGATACGAGTCCATCATACAACCAAACATACCCTGAAGGATACGAGCAAGTCTAAATTACTATTTATGAATAATACGAAGAGTAAAATTTATATCTACATGTCCGTATCAAAATGTGACATACACAAAGCCCCGTGTTGGAGAAAAATCCAAAATCAACACGTATCACCAAATTGTTAGGATACGACCTACACGTATCCAATTATGGACATAATACTAGCCACAAACAAATAAACACATGTCAATTTGGTTTATATGACCAATTGACAAACACAACAAGTGTTAATCTCAGAATTTCCCTAAAATTGACACAAAAAGCACCATAAGTTTCTCCAAAGGCCTCCTATGAACCTAACTCCAATTCCTATTGGTAGCCTATGCATATAGGGTTATTTTTCATGGTTAAATCTTAGATTTAGAACCTAATTAAAGAGGAAAAACTGAATTATATCAATTGGGAGATGGATTCCCAATGTAACCTCCAAATTTGATAAAATGAGCCTCAAACTTGTAGATTCTTGCTCCTCTTTATAGATCCTTGCTTTCACCTTCTAGATTCTTGCTCTACTAGTCTTCAATGATGATTTGGAAAGGAATTGGGATAAAATTTGGTAGGTAATTGATGTGGGAATGAAGAAATTTGGTTGAGAAAAATTCTAGATCTATATTTGAAATAAAAAGATGACAAAAAAACTTTTCCCCCTCTTTTATATAGGCCGGCCCCCTTTGGCCCCTCGCTCAAACTACTATGTAATGTCCATTATACTCCTTGGGGCCTCTTATAAAGAAATAATTAAGGAGGAAAGGTTCTAGTCTAATGGTTTAATTAAATTAATCATCCTCCTAATAAATGGGCTTCTAATTGGGCTCAACTCTAACTAATAATAAATATTGGTCCATGGATCTAATCTAAACTAGTTAGGTCCACTAACAAAAGTCAAAAACAATAAACTAACATCTAACAATAATTAAATAATATAATAAATAATTATTAAACATGCATAATATTTAATAATTATAAAATTATCAAAATACCCTTTCCTAGAAAATGTAGTAGTTACAAGTCTATCCCCCTTAAAATAATTTTTTCCTCGAAATTGAAAGACGAGAACTACCCCCAGAAAAATAACAGAACAGAACATAACAAGGAAAGAACATACCTCAAGGCACAAACAAATATGGATAACGCTCTCGCATTTCATCCTCTCTCTCTCTCCCAGGTAGACTCCCCTGGAGAGTGATACCACCATGCGACGCGTACCAAGTAAATAGACTGGTTCCTCAGCACCTTCTCTCTCCGATCCAGAATCTCAACTGGCTGTACTAGATAGCTAAGAGTAGGGCCCACCTCTATCTCTGAGTGATCTAACACGTGACTAGGATCTGCCACGTACCGTCTTAACTGTGATACGTAAAATACGTTGTGTACTCTCTCCAATGCAGGTGGCAAGTCTAGTCTATAAGCAACTGCACCAACCCAATCTAGAAAATTGAAGGGTCCGATGAATCACGGACTAAGCTTCCTACCTCCACCTAAACAAATCGTGCCTCGTGTCAGAGAAATCCTCAGAAACACCAAACTACTAACCTCAAACTATAAAGGTCTTCGGTGGCTATCGGCCCAATACCGCTGTCTGTCCTGCACCACTTGAAGTCTGTCTCTGATCAGCTTAACCTTCTCCGCTGCATCCACAACCATCTCTGGCCCTAGCAAACCTTTTTCTCCAATATCGTCCCACGACAAAGGAGTACGACATCCTCGACCGTACAGAGCCTCAAATGGTGACATATCAATACTAGCCTGGTAGCTGTTGTTGTAAGCAAACTCTACCAAATGGAGATGGTCCTCCCAAGAACCCCCAAAATCTAGTACACAAGTGCGCAGTATATCCTCTAGAGTCTGAATAGTCCTCTCTTACTACCCATCTGTCTGTGGTGATATGCAATACTGAACTTGAGCTGGGTGCCCAAACTCGCCTGCAAACTCCTCCAAAAATGAGAAGTGAAACGACTGTCCTGATCTGAGACTATGCTGACGGGAACTCCATGTATCCTGACGATCTACGACACATACTTTTCTGCCAGTTTCTCCATAGACAAACCCACCTTGAAAGCAAAAAGTGGGCCGACTTGGTCAACCTGTCAACGATGACCCAAATCGTATCTTTTTTTCGTAGAGATCGTAGAAGTCCGGACACAAAATCCATAGTATTGTGCCCCCACTTCCACTCTGGAATGGGTAAAGGCTGAAGTAAACCACATGGTCTCTGCCTCTTGACTTTCACCTGCTGGGATACTAAGCATCTGGATACAAACTGTGCCACTTCCCTCTTCATACCATACTATCACACACTCTCTCGCATATCCCGATACATCTTGTTGGCACCTGGATGTATGGAATACTGAGAGCAATGTGTTTTCTGTAATACCTCTTCATTCAGCTCCCTACTAGGCACACACAATTGAGTACCATGCCACAAAGATCCATCCTCAGCAATGGTGAAATCATCCTTTAAACCTGCTTTTACCTGAGCTCTGATGCTCCTCAAGGATACATCCTCATACTGGGTAGCCTTGATCCTGTCCATCAACTATGTGTATATCTGCAACCCCCATATCTGTATAGCAAAACCAGAAACTATACCTCAATGCCCAAGCTCTCCAACAAATATCGATCATGTGTCAACAACATAGTTACCAGATACCTGCTCAAGGCATCGACAACTATATTAGCTTTCCCAGGATGATACTGCAAAGATATGTCAAAATCCTTCATCAGTTCCAACTACCGTCGCTACCTCATATTCAACTCCTTCTGCACAACGTACTTCAAGATCTTGTGGTCTGTGAAGATCTTCACACACTCTCCGTACAAATAGTATTTCCATAATTTTAGGGCAAAGATGACTGATGCCAACTCTAAATTATAGGTAGGATAGTTCTTCTCCTGATGACACAATTGCCTGGGTGCACGGTAATCACTTTCCCATTCTGCTAAAGAACACAACCCAATTTTTTTCCTGATACATCACTATAAATAGTAAAACCTCCAGACCCTGATGGCAACATCAAAATAGGGGCAGACATCAACCTCTTCTTCAATTCCTTAAAAGTAACCTGGCAATCCTCTATCTAAACAAACTCTACATCCTTTCTCGTGAGTCTGGTCATCAGCTCGGCAATCCTCAAAAAATCTTGCACAAAGTTCCTGCAGTAGTCTATCAATCCCAAGAAACTCCTGATCTCTGCTACTGAACTCGGGTTCTTCCAAGACTCTACTGCTGCGATCTTCTTCGGATCCACTAAAATTCTATCACTAGTCACAACATATCCAAGAAATCCACCTTGTCCAGGAAGAACTCAGACTTGGACAACTTTCCATACAGCTTCTCCTTCCTCAGCACATCCAACAAAATCTGCAAATGCTCCTCGTGCTCCTCCGGTGTCTTCGAATATATGAGTATGTCATTGAAGAACACTACCACAAACTTGTCAAGGTACTGATGGAACACCTTGTTCATCAAATTCATAAATACCGTTGGAGCATTAGTCAACCCAAATGGCATCACCATAAACTCATATTGACCATATCGAGTCCTGAAAGCAGTCGTCGGTATGTCCTCCGGCTTCACTTTCACCTGGTGGTAGCCTAATCTCATGTCTATCTTAGAAAACACCTAGGCACCACTCAACTGATCGAACAAGTCATCAATCTATGGTAAAGGGTATTTATTCTTGATAGTTAGATTATTCAATGCCCTATAATCAATCCACATGTGCACTGATCGATCCTTCTTTGGTACAAACAATACCGGGGCTCCCCATGGTAAAAAACTCGATCTGATAAACCCCTTATCCTATAAATTGTCTACCTGCTTCTTCAGGTCGACCAACTCGCTGTTGTTTACTCTATTGACATACTATGAAATTGGTTATGCACCTGGCACCAAGTCTATAGAGAATTCAATATCTCAATCTGGCAGCAATCCTGGCAATTCCTCTGCTATCAACGAATACGGCAACTCCTTATCTTCCACCATATCTCCACAAATAATGCCTTCTTTCTGCTCTGCATCTCCTCTAGCAAACTTAAACCCTGGCTCTCCTGGCGAAACAAACAAAACTCTACATCCTCTACAATCTATCGTAGCATAGTACCTACTCAACCAATCCATCCCATGTACAATATTGTAGCTCAGAAGTGTCATTACAAGTAACCACGTACTCAGCTTCCGGTCTCCTAGAGTAACACTCTAATCCATGCAAATATCATTAACCAGGATAATGCCTCCTATGGTCATGATCTTGTAAGTCCTAAGCAAAGACTCAGCTACCAAACTATGCTTCAGAGCAAAAAAAACTAATACAAAACTATGGAAAGCACCACTATCAAACAAAGCTAAAGCTGGAATGAAATCAAGAAGAACAGAACTTACGATTATATCTCCGGTGGGCTCAACCTCCTCGACTGTCATAGAAAATGCTCATCCCTGACGTGCACCTCCCAGATGTAATGCTAGGAATAATACTGCTGCTGGGTCGGAAGCGACGGTCCCCTCGGCTGTACTGCAGGAGGTCTCGCTTGTGTCCTCAGAGCTGGAGCTGCACCCTAAACTGTACGACGAGGATTGGAAGGACACTCTCTCAGCTGATGCCCTTCGGTACCATAATACAAATAAACTCCCAACCTCTTCCTACAAACTTCCCAGATATGGCCGGGCTTCTTGTAAAAGTGGCAAAAAGCTTATGTAACTATCTCTGCTGCTGTGGTACCGGATAAAACGGTACCCTAGCTGGAGTATGGTGGTGTTGCGGCTACTGAAAATGCCTAGACTGGAAATAAGGACGCTTGGCAGATATTGTGCTGTTGTTGGCCCCTAGAAAAGAATTGCGATCTCTCTTGGGCTTCAAACCTAACTCCCGCTCAACCTCGCGTGCGTCCGCAAGTATCTCCGAGTAGGTCTCATAAAAAGACGGAATGAGGATCTTTACTTCCCAGTTTATACCATAGCAAAAATGAATAGCTCAAACCTCCGGATCTCTCACCAAATACTCCACAAATCGGCTCAGCCTGCCGAACTCTACAACGTATTCCTCCACAGACATGCTTCCCAGAATGAGGCTCTCAAACTGCCTCCCCAAGTCTAACCTATCTGCCCGAGCGAAGAACTTCTTCTTGAAGAGGTCCTTGAACACCTTTCAAGGTTGTCCTGTGTCAACAAGAATTGGCTCATTCCTGATCCAAGTGCAGGCGACGCCGAACAGCTGAAGTCCTACCTCCTCAACCTTCAGATCATCAGAAAGATGGGACACCCTCATGAGACGCTCAATGTCCTCAAACCAATCATCAGCATAGATGATGCCCTCTGTTCCCTTGAAGACCCTAGTCTCTAGCTTCTTGAAGTCTTGAATGTTGCCTGGCCGAAGCTGAGCAACCTGAGGAGCAACCTACTGCTGGACCGAAACTCCACTCTCTAATACGGCACGAGCAAGCTGATGAGAACTCTCGATGCCCTGCCACAAGACGTTGGTCTGTCTCTGGTGTGCCTCAGACTGAGCCCTCTGTGCCTCAAATATCTCATAAAATAATATGAACATCTACGTCGCATCTGTCAGCACGGTAGGTGGAGGTGAAAGTCCCTCAGATACAGCCAGCATATTCCTCTGAGTAGGAGGTGGAACTTCTAAAGAAGCCGACACTCTAATCACCGGAGAAGTGACTGGTACAGGCCCTCGGGATGTCGCAGACCTCTCAGAAGCTGCTCTCCCCTGCTGTGATCTAGTCTTTGGAGGCATCTTGAGACAAAGCGAAAGAAAGAATCAATATGTCACAAGATGTAAGACACTCAAGAAAGGATAGTTAAAGATTAAATATCAATATCAAGGAAGGCAGTTGAATGAATCTAAAAAGTTTTTCCAAGATGTGATTGAGTATTCTCAGCCTATAGCTATATCCTATATCCTGAAATAGGCTCATAATAGCACTCAATTCAGAATACCACTATGAATCGCACTAATTGCAACCTCGAAGACATGCATGGGCCACCACTAAAAATGTGTCACGACCCACACCCGGTGTAGGGATGCAAGTCGGGAACAACGCCCATCCTATACCGTAGAATCGATGGTAGAACGATGTTTGGATAATCTATCTAACAATATAGTAAGCCACCAACAATATCAATATACTCAATCACAGATCTAAGATGAAAATACTTACGAATATGATAAAAGAATATAATAGTCATAATACAACTCATGAGTCAAAATAATAACATCAATGAGTTTGAGAATAATACTAAATAGTAAGCTGGAGACAAATCCAGTATAAGAGAATAACTAAGAAGCCACAAGTCCCGGGTCATCTGTCTCAGTCGGGATGAGTCCCTCCTAAACCATGGTCTCTGGCTCTAAGCCCACAATATCCCGAGGACCGTAATGAGTAGGGTACCACTCCTTAGTGTCATCTAGAAAAGATATATCTAGTCAGGAAAGGAGCAGAGTATATCTCTAACAGCAGTTCTAATAAATGATATAAACTATGTAATAGTAAATACATGTGAATATACAAGATGCAACAATAGATACAAGTGATATACAATGAAGTAAATACTGGAAATAAATACAAGAATAAACAATATAGCAATGAACAAGAATACTAATTGTCACTACCATATTTTCTAGAAAAGGGTATTTTAGTCATTTTATAATTAATTAAATATTATACATGTGAATAATTTTTATTATATTATTTAATTATTGATAGATGTTAGATTATTATTTTGGACTTGTGTTAGTGGACCTAACTAGTTTAGTTTAGACTCATGGACCAACATGTATTAATTGTTAGAATTGAGCTCAATTAGAAAGCCTATTAATTAGGGGGATTATTAGTTTAATTAAACCATTAGACTAGAACCTTCCCACCTTAATTATTTCTTTATGAGAGGCCCCAAGGGGTATAATGGATATAATAGAGTAGCTTGAGGAGGGGCAAGGGGGGCGGCCTACTTAAAGAAGGTGGGAAAGTTTCTCTCTCCTCTTTTCATTTCAAATCTAGATCTAATATTTTCTTCAACCAAATTTCCTCATTCCCACATTATTTTTCTACCAAATTTTATCCTAATTCCTTCCCAAATCACCATTGGAGACTGGTAGAGCAAGAATCTAGAAGAAGGAAGCAAGGATCTACAAAGAGGAGCAAGGATCTACAAGTTGGAGGTCAATTTTATCAATTTGGAGGTTGCATTGGAAATCCATCTCCTAATAGGTATAATTCAGTTTTTTCCTTCAATTAGGTTTTAAATCTGAGATTTAACCATGAGAAATCAACCCATATGCATAGGCTACCCATAGGATTTTTAATTGAGTTATAGGAAGCCTATTAAGAAAGTTACGATACTTTTTGTATCAATTTTGGTAGAATTCCGAGGTTGACACTTGTTGTGTTTGTCAATTGGTCCAATAGATCAATTTGACATATGTTTGTGGCTAGTGTCGTGTCCATAATTGGGTACGTGTAGGTTGTATCCTAATATTTTGGTGATACATGTTGATTTAGGGATTTTTCCTTCGACATGGGACTTTGTGCATGTCATATTTTCACACGGACACGTAGATATGTGTTTAACATTTTGTACTATTCATATATAGTATATTAGACTTGCTCGTATCCTTCGGGGTAAGTTTAATTATGTGGTGGACTCGTGTCGCAAGCGTATTATAGATCTAGTGTGATATGGATGCGATGCACTCCACATGTTTGTTGTATTTAATTTCTAGATTTAATTTCCATTGTTCTTAGCCATTTATATTATATGAATTCATACGTATATGTATAAATATATGTAATTATATGATACCATATAGTTATATATGTATATAGCTATGTGATAGTGTATGTATATATATATATATATATAGTCATGGATATATATATATATATATATATATATAAATGTGTTGAGTATATATATATATGTTATGTATGAGGGAGAGTTATATATTTACCTATGTGTATGTGTGTATCTAAAGGTATTATGTTAGTGTGTTGATACCCCTATATATGTATATATGTTGAGTCTATATATATATATATATATATATATATGTGTGTGTGTGTGTGTGTGTGTGTGTGTGTGTGTGTGTGTGTGTGTGTACGAGTGTATGTTACTTATGAGTGTCTATAGTTATATTGATAAGTATATATATCTATATATAAATATGGATGTATCTATATATAGGTGTGTAGTCATGTGTATATATATATGTGTGTATATGGTTGTGTATGCAAGAGCGGGAGGGGCTCGATAGAAAGCAACAACAGCAAAAAAGGAAGGAGTAATAGCAACTATACAAAGCATAGCAGCTGCAACATCAACTATAACAGCAACAACAGGTGCCGCAGTCCAGCACTAGCACTGCAGTGAAACTGTAGTACAACAGCAGGAACAAGTGACTGCAAACCCGAGCAGCACCAGCAGCAGATTCAATAGCAGCAATAGCAACAAATTAGTGCAAACCCGGGCAATAGCAGCAGCAGATTCACTAGCAGCAGCAGCAGCAGATACGAGCAGCAGCGTGTATTAAGGTGTAGGCAGCAAGTTTAGGCATTGGTTTAGGTGTATCAGTTAGTGTTAGCTAGTTAGATGTTCAGTTAGTTAGTTTAGTCAGTTAACTAATAGTAGTTTGATAGCTAGCTAGTTATTAAATTGTTAGTTAACTAGTAGTTAATAGTATCTAGTTAGTTAATAGTATCTAGTTAGTTACTAGCATCTAGCTAGTTAGTATTTATTTAGTTATACCTCTTATGTATCTTAAGTTATCTATATATCTAGGTATGTATGTGTATATATATTAGGTGTTAGTGATTATTTTGGTAGTGAGTAGTTAATATTCATGTCAGTATATACTAGAAACTATATTGGATTGATATATACATGTATTAGTATATATAGTTGAGGGGTAGTTAGATATATACTTGATATCACATTTACCTTAAGATACCAAGGTAAGTGTCATGGTATTGAGGGTTACTCAAGGTATTCGGGATTTTGGTATCAAGATGATTGTTTAGTGGTGCGATACTGAGTTGGTTAAAAGCCAAGGTATCCACTTAGCATTTGGTAAGTTAGGATTTATATATATAATATTGTTTGAATATGCAAATATGACTATTTCATATCTCTTGTTTGCGTATCCTGAGATACGGTTTCTTAGTATCCTAGATTTAGCTTGTAGGACCTAGTTTCATAGTTTATGAACCTAATATCCTAGAGATAGACTCAAACAACCTAGAAATAGCTAGTTTGACCAAGTTTGACCATTTTGACTTAGAGTTGACCTTGTTCGACTGTTTTGACTTAGAAATAGCTTATTGACCTAGAAGTTGACTAGTTTAACTTATTTTTATTTTTAAAACCTTGTATTGATATTATATTTCATATTTAGGTCTTCGAGGCACCGTATCAAACATCTGTGAGACTATTTACTGGACTTCAGGCAAGTACATTCTCTGATAGTTTCTTATTTATGATAGCCTTTATGTTTATTGTATCTAATATAGATATCCATAACTTTTTTATACGATGGTTACACGGATTGGTATATCCGGATCTCGTCATGAGAAGTTATTCCTTGGTATATATGGTGTATCTTGTGCAAGCCTTGTTTTATTGTTCTTCTTATAAATATACAGACACTGATTCTCAGAAAGACTAGCTATCTTCTTAGAGAATCCTGTGCCATAGCGTACCATGGTTGGATCCACTACCAGTCGGGGTTGGGGAGTATATAGTGTAGATATATGATCGTACCCTCCTTGTATCAAGTCTTATTCTTGAATAGTACTAATCATACACTGCACATATTATTAGCCAGGCCATAAATCTTGTATCAAGTTGCCAAGCCGATCACATGTTAAAGCTAGTATACACACACTTAGTCATTAGTATTCTTGTTCATTTGTCATATTGCTCATTCTTGTATTTACTTTCAGTATTTTCTTATTGTATATCCCTTGTATCTATTGTTTCATCTTGTATATTCATATCTATTTACTGTTACATAGTTTATATCATTGATTAGAACTGTTATTAGAGATATACTCTGCTCTTTTCCTGACTGGATATATTTTTCCCAGATGACGTTGAGGAGTGGTACCCTATACAATATGGGCCTCAAGATATTGTGGGCATAGAGTCAGAGACCCTGGCTCAGGAGGGACTCATCCCGACTAAGACAGATGACTCGAGACTTATAACTTCTTAGTATTCTTTTGTACTGAATTTGTCTCAAGCTTATTGTTTAGTATTTCTTCAGACTCATTGATGTTATTATTTTAGACTCATGAGTATTTTATGACTATTCTATTCTTTATCATATTTGGGCGCATTTCTATCTTAGATCTGTGATTTAGTATATTGATATTGTTGGTGGCTAATTATATTATTAGATAGATTACCCAAACAGCGTTCTACCGCCGATTATGTGGCATAGGCTGGATATTGTTCCCGACTGGAACCCTTACACCGGGTGCGGGTCATGACACATTTTTAGTAGTGTCCCATGCATGTCTTCGAGATCATAATTAGTACGATTCATAGTGGTGCTCTGAATTGAGTGCTATTATGAGCCTATTTCAGGATATAGGATATAGGCTATAGGCTGAGAATACTCAATCACACCTAGAAAAATTCTTTTAATTCATTCAACTATTCTTCCTTGATATTGATACTTAATCTTTTAATCTGTCCTTTCTTGAGTGTCTTAGATCATGTGCCATATTGATTCTTTCTTTTTTTTTATCTCAGATGTCGCCTAAGACTAGATCGCAGCAGGGGAGAGCAGCTTCTGAGAGGTCTTCGATATCCCGAGGGCTTGTACCAATCACTTCTCCTATGATTGGAGTGTCAGCTGCTTTCAGAGGTCCACCACCTATTCATCTCGATACCTTTGCACCTGTTGCAAAACGGAACTCCGTCCGGGTCGTTCTCTCGGTGGCTGCAAACAGAGATTGGCCCATTCCTATGCCGAACTGCACAATCTTATCCATCCATTTTGAACTTCACCAATCTTTAGCTTTTAACCCCCCATTTCAAGCTTAATAACTGAACAATCTGCCGCTATCGAACAGAGTTCAGGTTGTGCCATTGTGATTGGGTCAGGGAAGTTCGTGGGGACTGTGCCAACTATATTTGAGGGACTTCCTCCTCCACCTCCCATGCCAGCAGATGCGATACAGATATTTATATTATTTCCTGGAGGCATAGAGGGCTCAGTCTGAGGCACAGCAGAGTCAGACCGATGTATTACGGTAGGGCATCGAGAGTGCTCATCTGGTTGCTCGTGTCGTAGTAGAGAGAAGAGTTCCGTTCCAGCAGCTGGTTGCTCCTCAGGTTGCTCAGCTTTGGCCAGGAAACATTCATGACTTCAAGAAGGTGGAGCCTAGGGTCTTTAAGCGGACGGAGGGCATCGTCTATGCTAATAATTGGCTCGAAGACATTGAGCATCTTATGAGGGTGTCCCATCTTTCTGAGGATCTGAAGGTTGAGGCGGTAGTACTTCAACTGTTCGATGTAGCCCACACTTGGTTCAGGAATGAGCCAATTCTTGTTGACGCAGGACAGTCATGGGAGGTATTCAAGGACCTCTTCAAGAAGAAGTTCTTCTCTCGGACAGACAGGTTGGGCCTGGGGAGGCAGTTTAAAAGCCTCATTCAGAGAAGCCTATCTGTAGAGGAATACACTGTATAGTTTAGTAGGTTGAGCCAATTTGCAGAGTATTTAGTGAGAGAGCCAGAGGTTCTGGCTATTCGTTTTTGTGAGGGTCTAAACTGGGAAGTGAAGATCCTTATTCCGTCTTTTTATGAGACCTAATCGGAGATACTTGCGGAGGCACGCAAGGTTGAGCGGAAGTTGGGTTTGAAGCCCAAGAGAGATCCTAATTCTTTTCTGGGGGCCAACAACAGTGCAGTATATGCCAAACGTCTTTATTTCCAGTCCAAGCCTTTTTAGCAGTCACAGCAGCACCAGACTCTAGCTTGGGCACCATTTTACTAGGCACCAGAGCAGCAGAGACAGTTACAATAAGCTCCTTGCCACTACTGCAAGAAGACCAGGAGGAGGCTAGGAGTTTGTTTGTATTGTGGTACTGAAGGGCATCAGATGAGAGAGTGTCCTCGTCGTACAGTTCAGGGAGCAGCTCCAGCTCCAAGGGCACAGGCGAGACCACCTGCAGTACAGCCGAGGGGACCGCTTTCGACCCAGCAGTGGCGTTATGTCCAGCATCAGTATCAAGGAGGTGCACGTCAGGGACGAGCATTTGCTATGACTGTCGAGAAGAAGAAGCCCACCGGAGATGTCATCGCAGGTTATGTTCTTCTTGATTCCATTCCAGCTTTAGCTTTGTTTGATAGTGGTGCTTCCCATATTTTTGAATCTATTTTTTTTCCTTTGAAGCATGGTTTGGTAACTGAGTCATAGCTTAGGACTTATAAGATCATTACCGGGGGAGGCATTATCCTGGTTAATGATATTTGCAAAGATCAGAGAGTTACTCTGGGAGGCCGGGAGTTGAGTGCGTGTTACTTATAATGCCACTTTTGAGCTACGATATTGTACTCGGGATGGATTGGTTTAGTAGGTACCGTGCTAGTATAGATTGTAGAGGAGGTAGAGTTTTATTTGGTCCGCCAGGATAGCCAAAGTTCGAGTTTGCTAGAGGAGCTGCAGAGTAGGGAGAAGGAATTATTTGTGGAGCTATGGTGGAAGACAAGGAGATGCCACATCCGTTGATAGTAGAGTTCTTGGATGTGTTTCCTAAGGAATTGCCAAGATTACCGCCAGATCGAGATATTAAATTCTCTATAGACTTGGTGCCAGGTGGAGAACTAATTTCACAATATATCTATAAAGTAAACAACAGCGAGCTGGTCAAGCTGAAGAAGCAGGTGGATGAATTGCGGGATAAGGGGTTTATCAGATCGAGTTCTTCACCATGGGGAGCCCCGATATTGTTTGTACCGAAGAAGGATGGATCAGTGCACATGTGCATTGATTACAGGGCATTGAATAATCTTACTATCAAGAATAAATACTCTTTGCCACGGATTGATGACTTATTCGATCAGTAGAGTGGTGCCAAGGTATTTTCTAAGATAGACTTGAGATCAGGCTACCACCAAGTAAAAGTGAAGCCGGAGGACATACCGAAGACTAATTTTAGAACTCGGTATGGTCAAAATGAGTTTATGGTAATATCGTTTGGGTTGACTAAAGCTTCGGCGGTATTTATGAACTTGATGAACAAGGTGTTCCATCGGTACCTTGACAATTTTGTGGTGGTGTTCATTGACGACATACTCATTTATTCAAAGATATTGGAGCAGCATGAGGAGCATTTACGGATTGTGTTGGAGGTGCTGAGGAAGGAGAAGCTGTATGGGAAGCTGTCCAAGTATGAGTTCTTCTTGGACAAAGTAGAGTTCTTGGGGCATGTTGTGACTGGTGATGATAATTTAATGGATCCGAAAAAGATTGCAACAGTGGAGTCTTGGAAGACCCCGAGTTCGGTAGTAGAGATCAGGAGTTCCTTGGGATTGGCAGGCTACTACAGAAAGTTTGTGCAAGATTTTTCGAGGATTGTCGAGCCAATGACCAGACTCAACAAGAAGGACGTAGAGTTTATTTGGATAGAGGATTGCCAGGTTTCTTTTGAGGAATTGAAGAAGAGGTTGACGTCTGCTCCTATTTTGACGTTGCCATCAGGGTCAGGAGGTTTCACTATTTAGAGTGATGCATCAGGGAAAGGTTTGGGTTATGTTCTTCAGCAGAATAGAAATGTGATTGCCTATGCATTCATGCAATTGTGTCCTCATGAGAAGAACTATCCTATCCATAATTTGGAGTTGGCAGCCGTCATCTTTGCCCTAAACTCACAAAAAGACTATTTATACGGAGAGCGTGTGTAAATCTTCACAGACCATAAGAACTTAAAGTACGTTTTCACGCAGAAGGAGTTGAACATGAGGCAGCATCGGTGGTTGGAACTGATAAAGAATTTTGACATATCTTTGCAGTATCATCCAGGAAAAGCTAATGTAGTTGTCGATGCCTTGAGCAGGTATCCGGTAGTTATGTTCTTGACACATGATCGATATTTGTTGAAGGACTTAGCGAGCTTGGGCATTGAGGTGATAGTTCCTTAGTTGGCTATAAAGATGTGGGGATTGCAGATACACTCAGAGTTGATGGACACGATCAAGGCAACACAGTATGAGGATGTATCTCTGAGGAGCAACAGAGCTCAGGTGAGATCAGGATTAGAGGATAATTTTACCATTTCTGAGGATGGATCTTTGCGGCATGGAGTTAGATTGTGTGTGCCTAGTGGGGAGCTACGTGAGGAGGTTTTGCAGGAAGCGTATCGCTCTCAGTATTCGATATATCCAGGTGCCAACAAGATGTATCGGGATATGCAAGAAAGTGTGTGGTGGTATAGCATGAAGAGTGAAGTGGCACAGTTTGTATCCAGATGCTTAGTGTGCCAGCAGGTGAAAATCGAGAGGCAGAGGCCAGGAGGTTTACTTCAACCATTACCCATTTCAGAGTAGAAGTGGGCGCACATTACTATAGATTTTGTGTCCGGACTTCCACGATCTCTAGGAGGAAAAGATGCAATTTGGGTCATCATTGACAGGTTGACCAAGTCAGCCCACTTTTTGCCTTTCAAGGTGGGTTTGTCTACGGAGAAGCTGGCAGAGATGTATGTGAGGCAGATCATCAGGATACAGGGAGTTCCTGTCAACAAAGTCTCGGATCAGGATAGTTATTTCACTTCTTATTTTTGTAGGAGTTTGCAGGCGAGTTTGGGCACCCAGCTCAAGTTCAGGACTGCATATCATCCCCAGACAGATGGGCAGTCAGAGAGGACTATTCAGACTCTCGAGGATATATTGCGCACTTGTGTACTAGATTTTGGGGGTTCTTGGGAGGACCATCTCTATTGGTAGAGTTTGCTTACAATAACAGCTACCAGGCTAGTATAGAGATATCACATTTTGAGGCTTTATATGGTCAGAGATGTCGTACTCCCTTGTCATGGGACGATATTAGAGAGAGAGTTTTGCTGGAGCCAGAGATGGTTGTGGATGCAGGGGAGAAGGTAAAGATGATCAGAGACAGACTTTGAGTGGCACAGGACAGACAGCGGCATTGGGCCGATAGCTACCGGAGACCTTTGGAGTTTGAGGTATAGTTTTAGGTTTTGTTTTGTGCTTAATATTGGTTGTTTGTTATAGATTAAGTTCTTAAGGTGGTGTTTGTTCTAGGTGGGTGGTTTGGTGTTTCTGAGGATTTCTTCGACAAGAGGCACGATTCGCTTCGGTGGAGATGGAAAGCTTATTCCATGATTCATCGGACCTTTCACTATTCTAGAGAGGGTCTGTACAGTTCCTTATAGACTAGACTTACCACCTGCAGTAGAGGGAGTGCACAATATTTTTCATGTATCGCAGTTGAGACGGTACGTGGCAGATCCTAGTCACGTATTGGATCACTCAGAGATAGAGGTGGGCCCTACTCTTAGCTATCCTGAACAGCCAGTTGGGATTCTGGATCAGATAGAGAAGGTGCTGAGGAACTAGACTATTCCTTTGGTACGCATCACATAGAGGCATTATTCTCCGGAGGAGTCTACCTGGGAGAGAGAGGATGAAATACGAGAGCGTTACCCATATTTGTTTATGCCTTGAGGTATGTTCTTTCCAAGTTCTGTTATATTCTTTTGTTTTGTTCTTTTCTTCTGTTCTGTTATTTTCTGGGGGTAGTTTTCATCTTTGAATTTTAAGGAAAAAATTATTTTAAGGAGGGAAGACTTGTCACTACCATATTTTCTCGAAAAGGGTATTTTAGTTATTTTATATTTAATAAAATATTATGCATGTGAATAATTATTTATTATATTATTTAATTATTGTTAGATGTTATATTATTATTTTGGACTTGTATTAGTAGACCTAACTAGTTTAGTTTAGACTTATGGACTAACATGTATTAATTGTTAGAATTGAGCCCAACTAGAAAGCCCATTGATTAGGAGGATGATTAGTTTAATTAAACCATTAGACTAGAACCTTTCCTCCTTAATTATTTCTTCATGAGAGGCCCCAAGGAGTGTAATGGACATTACATAGTAGCTTAAGGGAGGGACAAGGGGGCGGCCTACTTAAAGGAGGGGGAGTTTCTCTCTCCTCTTTTCATTTCAAATATATATCTAAAATTTCTCTCAACCAAATTTTCTCATTCCCATATCATTTTTCTACCAAATTTTATCCCAATTTCTTCCCAAATCACTTTTGGAGACTGCTATAACAAGTATATAGAAGGATAAAGCAAGGATCTACAAAGAGGAGCAAGGATCTACAAATTGGAGGCCAATTTTATCAATTTGGAGGTTGTATTGGAAATTCATCTCCCAAAAGGTATAATTCAGTTTTTCTCCTTCAATTAGGTTCTAAATCTAAGATTTATCCATGAGAAATCAACCCATATGCATAGGCTACCCATAGGATTTGGAATTGAGTTCATATGAGGCCTATTGAGAAAGTTATGGTGCTTTTTGTGTCAATTTTGGTAGAATTACGAGGTTGACACTTGTTGTGTTTGTCAATATAGATTAATTTGATACGTATATATGTATTTATGGCTAGTGTCGTATCCACAATTGGGCACGTGTAGGTCGTATCCCAATATTTTGGTGATACGTGTTGATTTAGGGATTTTTCCTTCGACACGGGGCTTTCTACATGTCATATTTTGACATGGACACGTAGATATGTGTTTAACTCTTTGTATTGTTCATATATAGTATATTAGACTTTCTCATGTCCTTCGGGATATATTTGGTTGTGTGGTAGACTCATGTCGCAAGCGTATCATAGATCTAGTGTGATACGGGTGCGATGCACTCTACATGTTTGTTGTTTTTAATTTCTAGATTCAATTCCCATTATTCTTAGCCATTTATATTATATGAATTCATATGTATATGTATAAGTCTATATAATTATATGATACCATTTAGTTATGTATGTATATAGCTATGTGATAGTATATATATATATATATATATATATATATATATATATATATATATATATATATACACACACACACATAGGGGTATCAACACACTTACATAATACCTTTAATATACAAATACATATAGATAAATAGGTAACTCTCCCTCATACGTAACATATAATATATATATATATATATATATATATATATATATATATATATATATATATATATATATATATATATGGATGTATCTATATATAGGTGTGTAGTCATGTATATATGGTTGTGTGTGCAAGAGGGGGAGGGGCTCGACAGGGAGCAACAACAGCAAAAAAGGAAGGAGCAGCAGCAACTATGCAAAGCATAGCAGCAACAGGTGCCGCAGTCCAGCATTAACTCTGCAGTAAAACTGCAATACAGCAGCAACAACAGCAAGTGACTGCAAACCCGAGCAGCAGAAGCAGAAGCAGAATCACTAGCAGCAGCAACAACATAATCACTAGCAACAGCAGCAGCAAGTGATAGCAAACCCAAGCAGCAGTAGCAACAGATTCACTAACAGCAGCAGCAGCAGATACGAGCAGCAGCAGCAGATACGAGTAGCAGTGTGTATCAAGGTGTAGGCAGCAAGTTTAGGCATTGGTTTAGGTGTATCAGTTAGTATTTTCTAGTTAGATATTCAGGTAATTTGTTTAGTCAGTTAACTAATAGTAGTTTGATAGCTAGCTAGTTATTAAATTGTTAGTTAACTAGTAGTTAAAAGTATCTAGTTAGTTAGTAGTATCTAGCTAGTTAGTATTTATTTAGTTATACCTCTTATGTATCTTAAGTTATCTATATATATAGGTATGTATGTGTATATTTATTAGGTGTTAGTGATTAGTTTGGTAGTGAGTAGTTAATATTTATGTCAGTATATACTAGAAACTATATTGGATTGTTATATACATGTATTAGTATATATAGTTGAGGGGTAGTTAGATGTATACTAGATATCACATTTACCTTGAGATACCAAGGTAAGTGTGAAGGTATTGAGGGTTACTTAAGGTATTCGGGGATTGGGTATCAAGATGAGTGATTAGTGGTGCGATACTGAGTTAGTTCAAAGCCAAGGTATCCACTTAGAATTTGGTAAGTTAGGATTTATATATATAATATTGTTTGAATATGCATATATGACTATTTCATCTCTCTTGTTTGCGTATCCTGAGATACGGTATCTTAGTATCCTAGATTTAGCTTGTAGGACCTAGTTTCATAGTTTATGAACCCAATATCCTAGAGATTGATTCATACAACCTAGAAATAGCTAGTTTAGCCATTTTGACTTAGAGTTGACCTAGTTTAACTGTTTTGACTTAGAAATGGCTTGTTGACCTAGAAGTTGACTAGTTTAACTTATTTTTATTTTTGAAATCTTGTATTAATATTATATTTCATATTTAGGTCTTCGAGGCACTATATCTGACATCTGTAGGACTATTTATCGGACTTCAAGCGAGTATATTCTCTGATAGTTTCTCATTTATGATATCCTCTATGTTCATTGTATCTAGTATAGATATCCATGATTTCTTGACACGATGGTTACACGGATTGGTATATCCGGATCTCGTTATGAGATGTTATTCCTTGGTATATATGGGGTATCTTGTGCAAGCCTTGTTTCATTGTTCTTCTTGTATATGTACAGACACTGATTCTCGGAAAGACTAGCTGTCACCCCAATATCTCAGTTTAGGGGGTAGTTTTGTCTTTTCATAATTAATGTGTAAATAATTGCATGATATTTAATTATATTAAAATTGCTGTGATTTTTAATTGACTGTTGCACTTTATCGTTGCTTCGATAATTAGAGCACTACACTAGCCATTGTCTTCCAACTGATTTCACACCCTTGTCCTAGACGTGCCAAACTATTACTTTGATCTTTGTGTGACTCATAACCATGTATTGTTATGCTTCACTTTAGTCGCACAGCATTCGTCGCAACCGATTATATTCTAATTCAATATAAATCAAGCCTTGTATCCTTGTGTGGTCCAATCAAAATTGGAGACACGATCTTGACCCATTTAGAGCAACCCAAATTAGGGTAACATTATATTCCAAGTCTATTTCATTTATGACCCTTGTGTCCCACTTAAATTCAGTCCCTTATACTTCTAATTAATTTTAGAACACCACTTGTATTATTTTAATAAATTAAACCATAAACCTCACTCTATAAAATTTCTATTTGTTGGGAATTTTGTGCAAAAGTGCATTGAGGTATCCACCCCGTTGGCCATGACACGTAAATAAACCTATGTTCCCTTCATATGTATTTTTCCATAATTCTTGGGAGTGTGCAATTGCAACATCAACCTCCTTTAACCATGGCTTCAAACCATTGAACCAATGCATTTCTAGCTATTTCTTTTGAATTCATTTAAATCCTAGCCATTGAATTATCTATGACAAGCCCAAATCCTAAGAGGGCTTTGACCAAGCCGAATTCTAGGTCAACCCATTATACCTATATATAAATACCCATGTTACTTTTCTTTTTTTTTCAACCAACCAAAACCTATACACAGCCGACCAAAATTTCCCTTTCCATCTTCCCACCTGTTCCCCGACTCTTCCCGCCGGAGTCATCCATAACCCCGCCGGACGACCTCGCCATTCCTCCGCTGCACCCGCCTGAACAGTCCCCCGGCCACCTTCACGCCTGAGCTACCTATCTCCGAGCACATCCAGACCTTCTTCCCTCGACAGCAGACCATAGAGACCCGAGCCGCCGCCTCATCGTCCTTCTTCACAACCCGCTGCACCGAACGACGACCACCCCCGACTCCTCAGAACCGCTGTGTGCTTCCAGCCGCTCGCCTGGACCACCATCAACCCGGCCAGCACCGCTTGATCGAAGCCGACGCCATCCCGCCTTCATCCCTGCCTTTCATCGACGACGAAAATCTGCAGCAGCACCGCAGATCCGCTGCACCTACAGTCTCGTCGACAACTCGTTGCAGACCTCATCGACAATCGCCTGAATGCCGTCAACAACTCACCTGCACGACCGGAGACCCGCTGACCTTGCTGAAGCCGAACGGAGCAGCCACCTCGACATCGAACCCCTCATTTTTGCGTACCCAAGTTCAATTTCCCCCTAGCGTGCACGTATATGTATGCGCACCCGCGTACTTTACCATCATATTGCATACGTATTTAGACATGGTATTAGTATATGATGGTATATTAGTAAGATTGTATGTACATAGTATATATCTAGATGTATATGAGCCCGATTAGTATATATATATATATATATATAGTATAATTCTTAAATTTAGTATATATATACATACGTGTATGTATCCCTAGTACATGGCTAATATATCTATGTGCGTAGTATTAATTCTATTTAAACTATATATATATATACACATATCTATTATAATTGTAACTAATGAGTATTATTGTATATGTTAGTTAATAATGTGTAAGTATATGACTATGTACTTGATGACCCGAGCGTAACCACGGATACCCCATAGTTTTGTTGACCTATGACCATGTGATATTAGTAGCTTGGGAAAAACGGGGAAATATTAGTAGCTTATGTGATCATATCCAAACTTTACATGCATCATAGCTCACCCACACCTCTTGTCGGTGCAGTCTGACCATTACATGCCTCATAGTCTGTTATGTGTGACTAGCCTGACTATTGCTTGCATTATAGCTATCCGAATGGTTAGCCTGACCTTACATGAATCATAGCTAGTCATACACAGCAAGCATGATCAGTCCCAAGCCGATCACATGATATGCTGATATTTTACACACTTAGTTAGATGTTCTTGACATGTATCTCTAGTATATTGACATAGTACTCCTTATATTCTAGTTATGATCCTAGCATTCACATATATACCAGTCCATTGTTCTAGCGTGCACTTATATTTCTATTTCATTGCTAGATGTACATTGATGATGATATGCTGCAGTACTTCATTATTCCAGTATTCCTTTATTTCCAGTATTTCTTATTGCTAGTATTCATATATGTTTTGTATTTCTTTACACTGTGCTATAGATTTTGTCAATATATGTGGAACTGCTATTAGTGCTTGTACTTCGTTCCAATCCTGACTGAATATTTTTTTTAGATGATCTTAAGGATTTCTGTACCACACACTATAGACCAGGTATAGTTGCAGACTACACACCAGAGATCTTAGAGGAGACTATTCCTTTAGATGAGACATCACCTGCAACTACCTAGATAGTATTTATCTTATGCATCTGAGACTTATTGAGGTTTATTTTAGTTTATGTTTAGACTTATGTTAAGTTTAATTTGAGACTTGTGGAGACTTTATGTTGGACAGCTAGACTATGATTTATCTATATCTTGATACATGGTGTTGACTATCTCATTATTCTTATCTTTTATCATACCTTATACTTCTATAGTTGTTGTGATTGAGTTTACATTATGAGATATTGTGAGATGTATATTATCCTCCTTATGGAGATTGATATCATTGACAGGTATTTAGTTATATAGTATTATTGTGACCTAGATAGCGTTCTACCGTCGATACTGTGGCGTAGGCTGGACGTACCCGCGTATTCGTGCCCCTATACCGAGTACGGATCGTGACACTATCTATCTTCTTAGAGAATCCCGTGCAATAGCGTACAATAGTTGGATCCACTATACCAGTCGGGATTGGAGAGTATGTAGTATAGATATGTGATCATACCCTCCTTATATCAAGTCTTGTTCTTGAATATTATTAATCATACACTGCACGTATGATTAGCTAGGCCACAAATCTTGTATCAAGTTCCCAAGCAGATCACATGTCAAAACTAGTACTCATACACTTAGTCATTAGTATTCTTGTTCATTTGTCATATTGCTCATTCTTGTATTTACTTTCAGTATTTTCTTATTGTATATCCCTTATATCTATTATTGCATCTTGTATATTCACATCTATTTACTGTTAGATAGTTTATATCATAGATTAGAACTGCTATTCGAGATATACTCTGCTCCTTTCCTGACTGAATATATTTTTTCCAGATGATACTGTGGAGTGGTACCCTACACATTATGGGCCTCAGGATGTTGTGGGCTTAGAGTCAGAGACCCTGGCTCAGGAGGGACTCATCCCGACTGAGACAGATAACCCAGGACTTATAGCTTCTTAGTATTCTTTTGTATTGGATTTGTCTCCAGCTTATTATTTAGTATTTCTTCGGACTCATTGATGTTATTATTTCAGACTCATGAGTGTTTTATGACTATTCTATCCTTTATCATATTTGGGCTCATTTCCATCTTAGATCTGTGATTGAGTATATTGATATTGTTGGTAGCTTATTATATTGTTAGATAGATTAACCAAACAGCTTTCTACTGCCGATTCTATGGCGTAAGCTGGGCGTTCTTCCCGACTTATACCCTTACACCGGGTGCGGGTCGTGACACGTTTTTAGAGGTGGCCTATGCAGGTCTCCGCGATCACAATTAGTGCGATTCATAGTGGTGTTCTGAATTGAGTGTTATTACGAGCCTATTTCAGGATATAGGATATAGGCTATAGGCTGAGAATACTCAATCACACCTTGCAATTTTTTTGATTCATTCAACTATTCTTCCTGGATATTGATACTTGATCTTTTAATCTGTCCTTCCCTGAGTATCTTATATCATGTGCCATATTGATTCTTTCTTTTGCTTTATATCAGGATGCCGCCTAAGACTAGATCGCAGCAGGGGATAGCAGCTTCTGAGAGGTCTGTGACATCCCGAGGGCCTACACCAGTCACTTCTTATGTGATTGGAGTGTTAGTTGCTTTCGGAGGTCCACCACCTACTCAGAGGACTGTGCCAGCTATATCTGAAGGGCTTCCACCTTCACCTTCCGTACCAGCAGATGCGACGCAGATGTTTATACTATTTCACGAGATGCTGGAGGCACAGAGGGCTCAGTCTGAGGCACATCAGAGGCAGACCGACGTATTATGGTAGGGCATCGAGAGTGCTCATCAGCTTGCTCGTGCCATAGTAGAGAGAGGAGTTCCAGTCCAGCTGCAGGTTGCTCCTTAGGTTGCTCAGCTTCGGCCGGCAACATTTAGGACTTCAAGAAGCTGGAGCCTAGGTTCTTCAACGGGACAGAGGGCATCATCTATGCTAATGATTGGCTCAAGGACATTGAGCATCTTATGAGGGTGTCCCGTCTTTCTAAGGATCTGAAGGTTGAGGCAGTAGGACTTTAACTATTCGATGTTGCCCACACTTGATTCAGGAATGAGCCGATTCTTGTTGACGTAGGACAGTCTTGGGAGGTGTTCAAGGACCTCTTCAAGAAGAGGTTCTTCGCTCGAGAAGACAGGTTAGACTTGGGGAGGCAGTTTGAGAGCCTCATTCATGGAGCATGTCTGTAGACGAATACGTTGCAGAGTTCAGCAGGTTGAGCCGATTTACAGAGTATTTGGTGAGAGAGCCGGAGGTTCGGGCTATTCATTTTTGTAAGGGTCTAAATTGGGAAGTAAAGATCCTTATTTCGTCTTTCTACGAGACCTACTCGGAGATACTTGCGGAGGCACGCAAGGTTGAGTAGGAGTTGGGTTTGAAGCCCAAGATAGATCACGATCCTTTTCTAGGGTCCAAAAGTAGTGCAATATCTGCCAAACATCCTTATTTCCAGTCCAGGCTTTCTCAGAAGCCACAGCAGCACCAGACTCCAGCTAGGGCACCGTTTTACCAGGTACTACAGCAGCAGAGACAGATACAGAAAGCTCCTTGCCACTACTGCAAGAAACCGAGCCATATCTGGGAGGTTTATAGGAGGAGGTTGGGAGTTTATTTATATAGTGGTACTGAAGGGCATCAGATAAGAGAGTGTCCTCGACGTGCAGTTCAGGGAGCAGCTCTAGCTCCGAGGGCACAAGCGAGACCACCTGCAGTATAGCCGAGGGGACCGCTTCTGACCCAGCAGCAGCGTTATGTTCGATATCAGCATCAGGGAGGTGCACGTCAGGGACGAGCATTTTTTATGACTGTCGAGGAGGACGAGCCCACCGGAGAGGTCATCGCAGGTTCTGTTCATCTTGATTCCATTCCAGCTTTAGGTTTGTTTGATAATTATGCTTCCCATAGTTTTGTATCTATTTTTTTTGCTCTGAAGCATGGTTTGGTAGCTAAGTCTTTGCTTAGGACTTGCAAGATCATGACCGGGGGAGGCATTATCCTAGTTAATGATATTTGTAAAGATCAGAGAGTTACTCTGGGAGGCCGGGAGTTGAGTGCGTGTCTACTTATAATGTCACTTTTGAGCTACGATATTGTACACGGGATGGATTGGTTGAGTAGGCACCATGCTAGTATAGATTGTAGAGGAGGTAGAGTTTTGTTTGGTCCGCCAGAAGAGCCAGAGGTTAAGTTTGCTAGAGGAGCTGTAGAGCAGGGAGAAGGCATTATTTGTGGAGCTATGGTAGAAGACAAGGAGTTGTCGCATCCGTTGATAGCTGAGTTCTTGGATGTGTTTCCTGAGGAATTGCCAAGATTGCCTCCAGATCGAGATATTGAATTATCTATAGGCTTGGTGCCAGGTGCAGAACTAATTTTGCAACATGTCAATAGAGTAAACAATAGCGAGCTGGTCGAGATGAAGAAGCAGGTGGACGAATTGAAGGATAAGAGGTTTATCAGATCGAGTTATTCACCGTGTGGAGTCCCGATATTATTTGTACCAAAAAAGGATGGATCAGTGCGTTGTTTGATAATAAATAAAAGAAATTGAAACTAGGTTTATACGAAACCCTTTCTTTGGTTTACAAACAAGAAAAAGAAGTATAATTAATCCTATACGAGGATGTTAAGTACAAAAATTTGATTCTGGGGAAATATTGCTATAGGAGTCTGATCTGCGGTCGATAACTTTATCCCTTGGACCACACGATGACGAAGAAGTGTTGTAGAAGATGAAAAATAAGCTTTAAAGACTGCAGGAGGGATTGAACTCTCGTTGCCCAAGCCCTCTATAGGTAATTTCTTGACCTTGACCTCTGTCTGTGGCTCTTGAATTCTCTCAACCTTGGATTTGACCCCTCGACCCTGGACCTCCATGGCCGGAGGTCTCTATTTATAGAGTTCAGCTACAGTCGGCATAGAAACCGAACAGCGGAGAGAGCTGCATCTTTTACGTGGTGGTTATAATAACTGCTACCCACGTATGAATGATCTTTTGAATTGGTGTGTGACGCGTGTCCCATTATGAGGTAATGCGTATAATGGCTTATCGAAGATCACGGCATGCAAGCCACATAGATAACTGCCCCTCGCGTAGAGATGGTTGGCATAAAAGCCAAATAACCGTCTCGTTGGCGTAAAAGCCAAATAGATATTCGGATGGCGTAAAAGCCAAGTAGGCGTAAAAGCCGAATAGTTGTCAAGTTGGCGTAGAAGCCAAATATTTGTCATGTGGGCGTAGAAGCCAAGTAGCATAAAGCTTGATGTTGCATGGATAGGTGACCAGTGTAAAGATAGCCAGTTATCCTCCTTTGACTGAGGTTTTGAGCGTGTTCTGGGCCAGATAACCTTATCACGCACCTTTGCAAATATAGCCTGAGTTGACGTCTTTCGAGGAGATAGCATACGGCGTACTCTTATAGTTGAAAATAGCCTAGTTGGCGTAATGTGCGGAAATGGTGACGTGGACGTATTAACCCTAATTATAGCTCACCCAGTCATTAAAAGTAGAACCAAATCTCATGCATTAAATGCAGAGATTTGCCCCTATCTCGCGCATTAATTACAGAGATGTGCCTCGAGTTCTGTATGAAGAACAGCTTTTGACGTGGCGGTTGATTTTGTCTCATCCTGAGCGTAAAGCACACGTCTGCTTGTGTAGAATAGGCAACATATTCCTTGAATGCATAAACGACATCTTATATCAAGGGTTATGTCACTAGACGATAGTCTGGAGTTCAGTGCAGAGTCATCATTATAGCCATTCTCTCGATCACCGTGCAGTACTCTTTGTCAGGAGTCAGGTTCACTACTTCCACTGACAGGTTCATTCGAGGAATACGAAGAGTTCCTCGTACAACTTCCTGCTGTATTAAGAGCAAACGGGTTTTTACGCCGAAGTGGTGATATAGCAACCTTTTCACGCTGAAACATTCTAGAAATACTGCATTACGCAGGTTGTTCTGGAGCTATGTTTTACGCTGAAATAGCGTTGAGGCTCTATTGTACGCCAATGGCTCTGAAGTTATGTTTTACGCCACCCAATGCTAGAGCTCTGTTTTACGCGAGCTTCCTGTCTGTTGAGGGTTTATTACGCGTATGATTCTCCAGCATATTTTTCATGCTTCTACCAGACCCCCTTCAAAGTTTTTAAATTCCTCATAATTTGAAACACTTTGAATGAAGCATAAAACGGTCAAGTTTGACTCGTTCCGCGAGGCTGATTTCTCGGCAAATTTTTAGGAGTTTGTTAGGATTTTGTGTGTTCTCCTCTACCTATATAAAGGTGAAATGAGTTAACCTCTTTTTCCCATACTTCCTTTACCACAAAGAGATGGTTACCGAGCTTCGTCGGTTTGACTTGAGGAAGAAGAAGATCATGTTTTTCCAGCAAATAAGGAGCCGTAAAAAAATGCTTCTTTGAACAAATGTCCTCTGCAATGATGGATCATGGAAGGATATTTTAGCTTCCTTTGCTCGGGATAATTAGCAATTTTATATGGCGATTCGTCTAGGAGAGAGGAAAGGTCTCATTTTGCCACACAACTTGCAAGCTATATTTTCTCCCATCATGGCGCTGGACGAAGGCAGACAGCTTGGCCCTTTCTTCCAGTATTGAGTTGGGTCTGAACACCCAACACAATTTCTAGGGCATGCCTGCCATGGCGTATGGAGGGTAGGCTTGAATAATGCAGGCCCAGTTCTGTATCCTTCCGCTATTAATTATTTTCTTGTTAATCAGCTACGAAAGCTGATTAACTGCTGTAGAAGATAAAAAAGATCTACACCAATATGAGAACCTGGCAAAACAGATTCTTGGAGTGATCTTAAATAAAAATAAGAAACCCTTTGTAGAAAAAGGATTTCCATCATATGTAATCATGAAGATGAAAAACCGTTTATAGACTTGATTTCCATCATATGTAATCATGATTAATAAAATTGTCTTCTTTTACGCATCTAATTATTTGGCATATTTGCTGTGAGGAAGTCTGAATAGTGTGCAACTTCGATACGTCTGAATAATTTTACGCCGACTCTAATAAAAGAGTATCTGATCTCGTCCTATCTTTTACGCGTAACAGAAGACGCATAGAAAACTCCTTAGCATTTATGTTGAAGATCCAAACTGTTATGTTGTTTTGGACGAGGAGTTGCGTAGAGTTCTGAACTGTCACTTCTCTGATGTGAAGAATTCTTGTTCAGATCATCATTTCACGAATGGTTTTCCCGAAAATCCCTTAAAAAATGCGAGAAATTTCTGTCGACCAAGCCATACTTGAACTTTTTGTAATATATTCTGACTGGACTTTGGATGAACTTCCAAATGACCCAAGAAGAAGAGTCATCTTCAATGCTGAACTCTGTGTATTTCAGGCACTTGGAATATTGTATAGCCAAGAAGGAGTATCTTCTGCGCAAACCCTTGTAATTGGCCGTCTGTAGCTTCCGAGCGTAGAATCGTAGATTTGTAGCCTCTGAGCGTAAAATCGTAGGTTTGTAGCCTCTTGAGCATAAAAGCTCGTGAGCATAAAAGCATCTGAGCGTAAAACCATAGACTAATAGCTTCTGAGCGTAAAACCATAGATTTATAACCTCTGAGCGTAAAAGCTTCTGAGCGTAAAATCATAGATCTTCTCTGCGCGAACATCTTGGACTCCAGAAATGAGAGGATGGCCGCCTTGGCGCAGTAGATTCGTGATTTGACTGCTCCTCCCCAATGATACACTTTTTGGTTTTCTATGTGATTTGCTCTTCCCGGAGTTAATAAAGAGACTTTATCTGACTTTGTGGACCCATCATTTTTGAATATAAATGACAAGCTAGGGTGAAAGTGATATCAGAGGTAATATGGACGTGATATACTTTCGGTAAGCTTCAGCAGGATATATCTATTCAGAGGTTATATGGACATGATAGAATATGATCCAACTAAATTTGTGTATAAAACACTATCAGAGGTAATATGGACGTGATAGGTTTTGAATTTCCAAATTAGTTAAACATGTCTATTCAGAGGTCATAAGAACATGAAAGAATATGCTCCAACCAGTCTTTGTACGTATTATCGTCAGAATAAGATCTTCACCATACTCAGTTTAAGCAAGGAAGGTTAAGCATAGTACCTTTTCAGGAATTTGCCGTTGATAGGAGCCATTATCAGATCTTCATTAGGCTTGGCTAATCTGTAAGCGCCGTTTGAAAATGCTATTTCAATCACATAAGGGCCCTCCCATTTGGGCAAAAATTTATCCTTACTCTTGTGTGTAATGATCATTGGCCTCCTTACAGCCAGAACTAGCTCGCCAACTTTAAACACTCTCTTCTTCACTTTTCGATTAAAAGCTCTAGAAATACGTGCCTGGTAGAACGTAATACGCTGCTGAGCTTGAAGGCATTTCTCGTCTAATCCTTCTAGCTCTTGAAGCCATAGTCGATCATTATTTTCCTGAGTCAACTCATTAGCCACTACTATTCTGAGTGATGGGATTTGGATTTCAATGGGGAGAACTGCTTCACACCCGTAGACTAATGAGAATAGGGTACAACCCATCGGTGTTCGTACCGTTGTGCGGTATGCCCAGAGGCACTCTCCCAACTTCTCATTCCAATCTTTTTTGTTTAAAGAAACGAACTTTTTTAAGAGTTTTATGATGTTTTGTTGAAGGCTTCTGCCAAACCATTAGCAGCCGGATTGTATGCCGTAGAGGCCATATTTTGTATCCGATTCTTATCACAAAATCGGTAAAACACTTGGCTGATAAATTGAGGCCCATTGTCATGAATTATCCTTCGGGGTATCCCAAAGCGATAAATGACATGGTGCTTGATGAAGCTGATCACGTTGGATGTCTTTACTTCAGCAAGGGGGATTGCCTCCGCCCATTTAGAGAAGTAGTCCGTGATAGCCAATATGAACCGATGTCCTCTGGAAGATGACAGGTGAATATGACCAATGATATCCATACCCCATGCTTCAAAAGGCCATGATACAATGGTCGGATGTAGATACTCAGAAGGCTGATGTATAAAATCTGCATAAACTTGACAGGCTTTGCATTGTCTTGCATATTTTACTGCATCTGCTATAATAGTGGGCCAGTAATAGCCCATCCTCCTGATACAATCCTGTAACTTAGGACCGGGTTGATGTACTCCACATATACCGTCGTGCGCTTCACGGATAACCCACTTTACATCATTATCGGAGAGACATCGTAACAGTAGTCCATCGTATGTTTGACGATATAGACTTTGTGAAGAGGCATCAAAATAGAAACGTAATGATAGTCTTTTAATAGACACTGCTTCTTTAGGATCCTCTAGAAAGATTTTGTATGCCACAAAATCTATAAAGGAACTTCTCCAGTCTCTCTCAAGAGGAACCGTGTTTACAGCGTAGCTGCGTTCTATGTGAAAATTATTTTTCACACAGAATAGATCTCTGTTGAGAAGAATCACCGAGTTTTGCCTCCTTATAGGAATAGCTAGATCTGCAGCTAGACTGGCCAGAGCATCAGCTTCCAAATTTTAAGATTGGGGCACGTGATCTAGGAAGAATCCTTTGAAAGACATTGCAATCTCGATCGTTGCTTGGTGGTAAGGAATAAGGTCTGGATTGCGGACTTCATAAATTCTTCTTACCTGATTGACGATCAGCAGAGAATCACCAAAAGCTTCCAGGTATTCCACATCCAATTCTTTAGCGACTTGGAGCCCGATTAGTAGAGCGTTATACTCTGCCACATTATTAGAGCAGGGTTCGTTAAGAGAATATGCTCGATAGATGACGAGTTTATCAGGAGTGACCAGGACAATTCCTACTCCTGAAACCACGTTTCCCCTGGGACCAGTCCTGGAGGCACCATCGAAGAATAGCTGCCTTGTAACACTTTTTATTACGGAATTGCATTCTGTAACTTCGTCGGGAATGTCTTCGTATAGTTTAGAGGTTTTCGGGATTGGATGAGCAGCTAAGAAATTAGCCAAGGCCTAACCTTTTATGGACTTCTGAGGGACATACACCATATCATACGGTGTTAGTAACATCGCCTAAGTCGCGAGTCAGGAATTGAGAACACTCGGCTTGTTCATCAATACCCGAAGAGGATTGATCCTGGAGATGATATGAATAGTTTGGCCTGTGACGTAATATCGCGTCTTCTGAATGGCGAACATTAAGGCCAAGTATTCTTTTTCTACTGGATTGTACCGGTGTTCAGCTCCGACCATCATCCTGCTTAAATAGTAGATAGCCTGTTCATGACCTTCCTTGTTCTTCTGTGCGAGGAGAGCTCCCAAAGAATGATCCATTGCTCGAACATACAGCAAAAATAGTCTTCCTATGACGGGAGGCACCAGAACTAGAGGATTAGTGAGGTAGCATTTGATATCATTAAACGCTTGCTGACAGGCTTTGTCCTATATTAAGGACACACCTTTCTTCATGAGGCGAGAAAAAGGTTGACATCTCCCAGAGAGGTTGGATATGAATCTCCTGATATAAGCCAGACGACCTTAAAATCCTCTGAGTTCCCTCAAATTACGGGATATGGCAGTTTTTATGGACTCAACACCACTGGCGTACTTAAAGTTTAAGTACGGGTGTTAAGTTAAGATGACAACCGATATCAGAGGTAATATGGACATGATAATCGATAGCCAAAAACTCAGAAGGTTTGTTCAGAGGTAATATGAACATGACAAACTTTTGAGTTGTGACTCCACTGGGGATGGAGGTATATATCTGCTCAGAGGTAACATGGACATGGCAGTTTTTGTGGACTCAACACCACTGGCATACTTAAAGTTTAAGTACGGGTGTTAAGTTGAGATGACAACCAATATCAGAGGTAATATGAACATGATAATCGATAGTAAAAAACTCGGAAGGTTTGTTCAGAGGTAATATGAACATGACAAACTTTTGAGTTGTGACTCCACTGGGGATGGAGGTATATATCTGCTCAGAGGTAACATGGACATGACAGTTTTTGTGGACTCAACACCACTGGCGTACTTAAAGTTTAAGTACGGGTGTTAAGTTGAGATGACAACCAATATCATAGGTAGTATGGACATGACAATCGATAGCCAAAACTCGGAGGGTTTGTTCAGAGGTAATATGGACATGACAAACTCAGCCTGAGAGAAATATTATGACAGCAGTTCAGAGGTAATATGAACATGAACTAATGTCCAAAAAACTCATTAAAAGAGTGATTCGTTGAGTGTGGTCTATCCAAACATGAAGATAGACCCAGGATCGCTCCAATGGGGAGATTGATGGGACGATAGCTCAGAGGTAATATGAACATGGCTATCATAAAACTGAGACTGGTTTAAATAGTCATTTTACGAATGTGCGGGTAGACCTAAGGATTGCTCCACTGGGGGAATTTTGAGGATCCATCATCCACTGCGTACCCGGGACTCTCGGATACGGATGATGGCTCTTTACAAGAATTTGTAACGAAGGAGAAAATGTTGCACATAGGCAATTGCTGGGGATAAAAAATTAAGAGTCAATTTGTACATCCGGGTTATGGACTTATTACCCACGGCGTACCTTAAGACTGAGTACGGATAATAAGTTGGAACGACTGACACCATCCGAGGTATTATGGACGTGATGGTATAAAGTCGATGGGCAAGAATGTTTGCTCAGAGATAATTTGGACGTGGCAAACTTAACTGGAAAAAAGTGTTTGGACAACAGTTCAGAGAAAATATGGACGTGAACCCATGTCCAAAAAATTTACTGTGGAGTGACTTTGCTGAGTGGGGATAGACCTGAAGAATCCGCTGGAAAAACTTTTGGGACTCATCATCCGGTACTTCTTGAGGGAGATGATTGTCACGTTTAGAGTAAAATCAATTTGCAGTGATCGTCCCCTCGTTTATAAATGCAAAGTGATGACTTTGGCGTCGATCAACTCCTGGATTCTCCTTTTTAGTACATAGCATGCCCTTGTGGGGTGATGAATGTACCGATGAAAGAGACAATATTCTGGGTCATCAACCTTGCCAGTCCTTTCAGGGTATCTGATGTTGGATAGCCGAAGCTTATTTTTCTTCATCAATATATTAAAGATTTTAATGATGTCATCTTCATTGAAGGAGAAAATCCCATTTGGCCTTCGGTCTCCCGATGCCTGAGTTTTATGGTCTTCCGGGAAGATGGTCATCGTTGCATCATCTTTGGACTCAGAGGAAATTCTACCTCCAGCTTTGGATGCTGTCCTATTTTGTCGAGGTAGACTACGCCCAGACATGTCATGGCGTTTGTCCACAGAAGTTGATTTAGAAGGACCTGCCTCTGGTATTACAGGATCAGACTCTGGAGGTTTGGAGTTTGCATGAGATGCGGTGTACCCTAACCCAAAACGAGTTCGTTGACAGTAAGGATTACCATGCAACGGTATTCGTCTGCCTTTTCCATAGTTGAGGCCTTGTTTCAACTTCAAATCATAACCCATGCTTTGTATAATCTTTAAAGCCTGTGGGCTATATCTGTGGATTTGGATTTTCCCAATATCTGACTCACGAGATTCTTGCTGTACAATTGGTCTATTCCGCATTCGACCGAAGATTATTTGATGACGGTCTTTGCGAGTTGGTGTAACAATAATGATAGAATCTTCATGTGGCCCATATAATATGACGACATTAGATGTTGACGCATCTTCCCACATGATCTCTCCATACTTGGAAGTTAGGGTCACTAAATCTTGATTTTGACCCCTGTCTTTGCGTTTCTGGATCAAGAAATCACGCAAATCAGCGATATTAGCAAAAGAAGAATAAGGCTTATTCTGCCTTTTTACATCAGTGGGGACGTGGAGATTGGGAATCATAATTCTTTCCCTGCCATATGAATACAATAGTTCAGCCATGTGAGTAGCACATGATCCATGAGGAGCGTATCTTCTAATAAACTGGGTCTTCTTTACGCTAAGGGGCTTGTCGTGGCATAATCTGGAGCTTTGCATAGGTTGGCGTAAAACTGAGGAAGTCCTCAATCAGCCGTCAGAATTCCGCGTAATCAGAAGAGCGGGCAAATTCTTCTTTTGATGGCGTAAAAGCCGAGAGGTCGCCACTTATTTTCCTTTGCGGTGATTACAGGGACCATCTGCCTCCTTATAGGCGGGAGATATATTTTTACGTACGGGGCACGGAGTAGACTTCTGGATTGGCACTGAGGCACTACCAGAAGCTCTGTCTGCCACATCACAGACGGGAGATAAAATTTTACGTGCAGGGCGCAGAGTAGACTTCTGGATTGGCACTAAGGCATTGCCAGAAGCTCTGTCTGCCACGTCACAGACGGAAGACAAAATTTTACGCGTAGGGCACGGAGTAGACTTCTGGATTGGCACTAAGGCATTGCCAGAAGCTTTGTCTGCCACGTCACAGACGGGAGACAAAGTTTTACGCGCGGGGTGTGGAGTAGACTTCTGGATTGGCACTGAGGCACTGCCAAAAGCTCTGTCTGCCACGTCATAGACGGAAGATAAAGTTTTACGCACAGGGTGCACGGGTTGCGATGTTACAACCTTGTTGGTCGGAGAGAGAGAGCCCGCAGGAATGGTAGAGGATGTCCAGGGCATCCATACTTTATGCAACTTCCTATTATCTTGGACAGAGAGGGAATGAGAGCTACCCCCTGCTCGAAGCATGTCTTCGTAAGCCGATTGGTCGAATTGGACGACCAGAGTCTTCTTCATTGATCCTACGGATACAGCATCGTGTTGAGTAATGGCTTTCTCGTCATATGAGAATGTAGTCCCCAGCAGAGTCGCCATCTTATGTTTGATAATAAACGAAAGAAATTGAAACTAGGTTTATACGAAACCCTTTCTTTGGTTTACAAACAAGAAAAAGAAGTACAATTAATCCTATACGAGGATGTTAAGTACAAAAATTTGATTCTGGGGAAATATTGCTATAGAGGTCTGATCTACGATCGATCACTTTGTCCCTTGCACCACACGATGACGAAGAAGTGCTATAAAAGACGAAAAAGAAGCTTCAAAGACTGCAGGAGGGATTGAACTCTCGTTGCCCAAGCTCTCTATAGGTGCTTTCTTGACCTTGACCTCTGTCTGTGGCTCCTGAATTATCTCTACCTTGGATTTGACCCCTCGACCCTGGACCTCCATGGCCTGAGGTCTCTATTTATAGAGTTCAGCTACAGTTGGCGTAGAAACCGAACAGCGGAGAGAGCTGCACCTTTTACGCAGCGGTTATAATAACTGCTACCCACGTATAAATGATCTTTTGAATTGGCGTGTGACGCGTGTCCCATTATGAGGTAATGCGTATAATCGCTCATCGAAGATCATGGCATGCTAGCCACGTAGATAACTGTCCCTCGCGTAGAGATGGTTGGCATAAAAGCTAAATAATTATCTCGTTGGCGTAAAAGCCAAATAGCTATTCTGATGGCGTAAAAGCCAAGTAGACGTAGAAGCCGAATAGTTGTCAAGTTGGCGTAGAAGCCAAATATCTGTCATGTTGGGGTAGAAGCCAAATATCTGTCATGTTGGCATAGAAGCCAAGTAGCGTAAAGCTTGATGCTACATGGATAGGTGACCAGCGTAAAGATAGCCAGTTATCCTCCTTTGACTGAGATTTTGAGCGTGTTCTGGGCCAGATAGCCTTATCACGCACCTTTGCAAATATAGCCTGAGTTGGCGTCTTTCGAGGAGATAGCATACGGCGTACTCCTATAGTTGAAAATAGCCTGGTTGGCGTAATGTGCGGGAATGGTGGCGTGGACGTATTAGCCCTAATTATAGCTCACCCAGTCATTAAAAGTAGAACCAAATCTTATGCATTAAATGCAGAGATCTGCCCCCATCTCGCGCATTAATTGCAGAGATGTGCCTCGAGTTCTGTACGAAGAATAGCTTTTGACGTGGCGGTTGATTTCGTCTCATCCTGAGCATAAAGCTCATGTCTGCCTGTATAGAATAGGCAGCGTATTCCTTGAATGCGTAAACGATATCTTATATCAAGGGTTATGTCACTAGACGACAGTCTGGAGTTGTACAGAGTCATCATTACAGTCATCCTCTCGATCACCGTGCAGTACTATTTGTCAGGAGTCAGGTTCACTGCTTTCACTAACAGGTTCATTCGAGGAATACGAAGAGTTCCTCATACAACTTTCCGCTGCATTAAGAGCAGACGGGTTTTTACTCCGAAGTAGCGATATTGCAACCTTTTCACGCCGAAGCAGTCTGGAAATACTATATTATGCGGGTTATTCTGGAGCTATATTTCACGCTGAAATAGCGTTGAGGCTCTACTGTACGCCAATGGCTCTGAAGTCATGTTTTATGCCACCCAATACTGGAGCTCTATTTTACGCGAGCTTCCTGTCTGTTGAGGGTTTTTTATGCATATAATTCCCCAGCATATTTTTCATGCTTCTACATGCGCATGTACATTGATTACAGGGCATTGAATAATTTTACTATCAAGAATAAATACCCTTTGCCATGGATTGATGACTTGTTCGATCTGTTGTGGTGCCAAGGTATTTTCTAAGATAGACTTGAGATCAGGCTACCACCAAGTGAAAGTAAAGCTGGAGGACATACTAAAGACTGCTTTTAGAACTCGGTATGGTCAGTATGAGTTTATGGTGATATCGTTTGGGTTAACTAAAGCCCCGACGGTATTTATGAACTTAATAAAAAAGATGTTCCGTCAGTACCTTGACAAGTTTGTGGTAGTGTTCATCGACGACATACTCATTTACTCGAAGACACCGGAGGAGCATGAGGAGCATTTGTGGATTATGTTGGCGGTACTGAGGAAAGAGAAGTTTTATGGGAAGCAGTCCAAGTGTGAGCTCTTCTTGGACAAAGTGGAGTTCTTGGGGCATGTTGTGACTGGTGATGGTATTTTATTGGATCCAGAAAAGATCACAGCAGTGGAGTCTTGGAAGACCTCGAGTTCCGTAGCAGAGATCAGGAGTTTCTTGGGATTGGCAGGCTACAACAGGAAGTTTGTGCAATATTTTTCGAGGATTGCCGAGATAATGACTAGACTCACCAGAAAGGATGTACGGAGGATTGCCAGGTTGCTTTTGAGAAATTGAAGAAGAGGTTGACGTCTGCTACTATTTTGACGTTGCCATCTGGGTCAGGAGGTTTTATTATTTATAGTGATGCATCAGGTAAATGTTTGGGTTGTGTTCTTCAGCGGAATGGGAAAGTGATAGCCTATGCATCTAGGCAATTGCATCCTCATAATAAGAACTATCATACCCATGATTTGGAGTTGGCAGCAGTCATCTTTGCCCTGAAGTTGTGGATGTACTATTTTTACGGAGAGCGTGTGGAGATCTACACAGACCATAAGATCTTGAAGTACGTTTTCATGCAGAAGGAGTTGAATATGAGGCAACGTCGGTAGTTGAAACTGTGAAGGATTTTGACATATCTTTGCAGTATCATTCTGGGAAAGCTAATGTAGTTGTTGATACCTTGAGCAGGTATTCAATAGCTATGTTCTTGACACAGGATCGATATTTGTTGGAGGACTTGGAGAGTTTTGGCATTGAGGTGATAGTTCCTGGGTTAGCTATGTAGATGTGGGGATTGTAGATACACTCAAAGTTGATAAACAGGATCAAGGCAGCACAGTATGAGGATGTATCTCTGAGGAGCATCAGAGCTCAGGTGAGAGCAGGATTGGAGGATGATTTCACCATTGCTGAGGATGGATCTTTGGGGCATAGAGTTAGATTGTGTGTGCCTAGTAGTGAGCTACGTGAGGAGGTATTACAGGAAGCACATCGCTCTCAGTATTCTATACATCCAGGTGCCAACAAGATGTATCAGAATATGCGAGAGAGTGTGTGGTGGTATGACAGGAAGAGGGAAATGGTACAGTTTGTATCAAGATGCTTAGTGTGCTAGCAGGTAAAAGTCACGAGACAGAGGCCAGGTGGTTTACTTCAGCCATTACCCATTCCAGAGTGGAAGTGGATGCACATTACTATGGATGTTGTGTTTGGACTTCCACGATCTACAGGAGAAAAAGACGCGATTTGGATCATCGTTGACAGGTTGACCAAGTCGGCCCACTTTTTGCCTTTCAAGGTGGGTTTGTCTACGGAGAAGCTGGTAGAGATGTATATGAGGTAGATGATCAGGATACATTAAGTTCACGTCAGCATAGTCTCGGATCCGAATAGTCATTTCACTTCTCATTTCAGGAGGAGTTTGCAGATGAGTTTGGGCAACCAACTCAAGTTCAGTAATGCATATCATCCCTAGACAGATGGGCAGTCAGAGAGGACTATTCAGACTCTCGAGGATATACTGTGCACTTATGTACTAGATTTTGGGGGTTCTTGGGAGGAATATCTCCATTTAGTAGAGTTTGCTTACAACAACAGCTACCAGGCTAGTATAGAGATATCACCTTTTGAGGCTCTGTACGGTCAGAGATATCATACTCCCTTATCAAGGGATAATGTTGGAGAAAGAGTTTTGCTGGGGCCAGAGATAGTTGTAGATGCAGCAAAAAGGTTAAGCTGATCAGAGATAGACTTCGAGTGGCGCAGGACAGACAGCGGCATTAGGCCGATAGCCACTGAAGATATTTGGAGTTTGAGGTATAGTTTTAGATTTTATTTTATGCTCGATATTGGTTGTTTGTTATAGATTAAGTTTTTAAGGTAGTATTTGTTCTAGGTGGGTGGTTTGGTGTTTCTGAGGATTTCTTCGACACGAAGCATGATTCGCTTCGGTAGAGGCAGGAAGCTTAGTCAGCGATTCATCGGACCTTTCACTATTCTGGAGAGGGTCGGTGCAGTTGCTTATAGACTAGACTTTCTACCTGCACTGGAGGAAGTGCACAACGTATTTCATGTGTCACAGTTGAGACGGTACATGGAGGATCCTAGTCACGTGTTGGATCACTCGGAGATAGAGGTGGGCCTTACTCTTAGATATCTAGAGCAGCTAGTTGGGATTCTGGATCTGAGAGAGAATGTACTGAGAAACCAGACTATTCCTTTGATACGCGTCAGATAGAGGCATCACTCTCCGGAGGAGTCTACATAGGAGAGAGAGGATGAAATGCGAGAGCGTTCTTTCCTAGTTTTGTTATATTCTTTTGTTTGTGCCTTGAAGTATGTTCTTTCCTAGTTATGTTACATTTTCTCGAAAATGATATTTTAGTCATTTCATAATTAATTAAATATTATGCATGTGAATAATTATTTATTATATTATTTAATTATTGTTAGATGTTATATTATTCTTTTGGACTAGTGTTAGTGGACCTAACTAGTTTAGTTTAGACTCATGGACCAACATGTATTAATTGTTAGAATTGAGCCCAACTAGAAAATACATTGATTAGGAGAATGATTAGCTTAATTAAACCATTAGACTAGAACCTTTCTACCTTAATTATTTCTTCATGAGAGGCCCCAAGGGGTATAATGGATATTACATAGTAGCTTGAGGGAGGGGCAAGGGGGCGGCTTACTTAAGAGGGGGGAAAGTTTCTCTCTTCTTTTTTTATTTCAAATCTAGATATAGAATTTTTCTCAACCAAATTCCCTCATTTTCACATCATTTTCCTACAAATTTAACCAAATTCCTTCCCAATCACCATTAAAGACAAGTAGAGCAAGGATCTAGAAGAAGGAAGTAAGGATCTACAAAGAGGGACAAGGATCTTCAAGTTGGAGGCCAATTTTATCAATTTGGAGGTTGCATTGAGAATCCATCTCCCAATAGGTACAATTTAGTTTTTCTTCTTCAATTAGGTTCTAAATCTGAGATTTAACCATAAGAAATTAACCCATATGGATAGGCTGCCCATAGGATTTGGAATTGAGTTCATAGGAGGCCTATTGAGAAAGTTATGGTAGTTTTTGTGTCAATTTTGGTGGAATTCCGAGGTTGACACTTGTTGTGTTTGTCAATTGGTCCTATACATCAATTTCATATGTTTTTGTATGTTTATGTCTAGTGTCGTGTCAATAATTGGGTACATGTAGGTCGTATCCTAATATTTTGGTGATACGTGTTGATTTGGGGGTTTTTCCTCCAACATGGGGCTCTGTGCATGTTATATTTTGACACGGACACGTAGATATGTGTTTAACTCTTTACATTGTTCATATATAGTATATTCGATTTGCTCGTGTCCTTCGGGGTACGTTTGGTTGTGTGGTGGACTCGTGTCGCAAGCGTATCATAGATCTAGTATGATACGGGTGCAGTGCACTCCACATGTTTGTTGTATTAAATTTCTAGATTCAATTCTCATTGTTCTTAGCCATTTATATTATATGAATTCATATGTATATGTATAAGTATATGTAATTATATGATACCATATAGTTATGTTTGTATTTAGCTATCAAATAGTGTGTATATATATATATATATATATATATATATATATATATATATATATATATATATATATAATTATGGATATATATATATATATTCATGTATATAAATGTGTTAAGTATATATAAGTGTATGTTATATAACATACACTTATATATACTTAACATATTTATATACATGAATATATATATATATATATATATATATATATATATATATATATAGTTATAGTTATAGTTATAGTTATAGTTATAGTTGTAGTTATATATATATATAACTATAACTATAACTATAACTATAACTATATATATATATATATATATATATATATATATATATATATATATAGTTATAGTTATAGTTATAGTTATAGTTATAGTTATAGTTATATATATATATATATATATATATATATATATATATATATATATATATATATATATAGTTATATAGTTATATAGTTATATATAGTTATATATTTACCTATGTGTATGTGTGTATCTAAAGGTATTATGTAAGTGTGTTGATACCACTATGTATATGTATATATATTGAGTCTATATATACATATATATATATACATATATATATATATATATACATATATATATATATATATATATACATATATATATATATATATATATGTGTGTGTGTGTGTGTGTGTGTGTGTGTGTGTGTGTGTGTGAGTGTATGTTACTTATGAGTGTCTATAGTTATGTTGATAAGTATATATATCTATATATATATGGATGTATCTATATATAGGTGTATAGTCATGTGTTTATATATATATGTGTATATGGTTGTGTGTGCAAGAGGGGGAGGGGCTTGACAGGGAGCAACAACAGTAAAAAAGGAAGGAGCAGTAGCAGCTACGCAAAGCATAGCAACAGCAACATCAGCTATAACAGCAACAACAGGTGCCACAGTCCAGCATTAGCACTATAGTGAAACTGCAGTACAGTAGCAGCAGTAGTAGCAGCAACAACAACTGACTGCAAACCTGAGCAGTAGCAACAGCAGCAGATTCACTAGCAGCAACAGCAGTAAGTGACTGCAAACCCGAGCAGCAGCAACAGCAGATTCACTAGCAGCAGCAGCAGTAGATTCACTAGCAGCAGCAGCAGATACGAGCAGCAACAGCAGATACGAGCAGCATCATGTATCACGGTATAGGCATCAAGTGTAGGCATTGGTTTAGGTGTATCAGTTAGTATTAGCTAGTTAGATGTTCAGTTAGTTAGTTTAGTCTGTTAACTAATAGTAGTTTGATAGCTATCTAGTTATTAAATTGTTAGTTAACTAGTAGTTAATAGTATCTAGTTAGTTAATAGTATGTAGTTAGTTAGTAGAATCTAGCTAGTTAGTATTTATTTAGTTATACCTCTTATGTATCTTAAGTTATCTATATAAGTAGGTATATATGTGTATATGTATTAGGTGTTAGTGATTAGTTTGGTAGTGAGTAGTTAATATTCATGTCAGTATATACTAGAAACTATATTGGATTGATATATACATGTATTAGTATATATAGTTGAGGGGTAGTTAGATATATACTAGATATCACTTTTACCTTGAGATACCAAGGTAAGTGTAAAGGTATTGAGGGTTACTCAAGGTATTCGGGGTTTGGGTATCAAGATGAGTGTTTAGTGGTGCGATACTGAATTGGTTCAAAGCTAAGGTATCCACTTAGCATTTGGTAAGTTAGAATTTATATATAATATTGTTTGAATATGTATATATGACTATTTCATATCTCTTGTTTGCGTATCCTGAGATACGGTATCTTAGTATCCTATATTTAGCTTGTAGGACCTAGTTTCATAGTTTATGAATCCAATATCCTAGAGATAGACTCATACAACCTAGAAATAGCTAGTTTGACCAATTTTGACCATTTTGACTTAGAATTGACCTTGTTCGACTATTTTGACTTAAAAATGGCTTATTGACCAAGAAGTTGACTAGTTTAACTTATTTTTATTTTTTAAAACCTTGTATTGATATTATTCCATATCTAGGTCTTCGAGGCACCGTATCATACATCTGTGAGACTACTCACCGGACTTCAGGTGAGTATATTCTCTGATAATTTCTCATTTATGATATCATCTATGTTCATTGTATATAGTGTAGATATCCATGATTTCTTGACACGATGGTTACATGGATTGGTATATCCGGATCTCGTCATGAGATGTTATTCCTTGGTATATATGGTGTATCATGTGCAAGTCTTATTTCATGTTCTTCTTGTACATGTACATACACTGATTCTCGAGAAGACTAGCTATTTTCTTAGAGAATCCCGTACCATAGCATACCATGGTTGGATCTACTATACCAGTCGGGGTGGGAGTATGTAGTATAGATATGTGATCATACCCGCCTTATATCAAGTCTTGTTCTTGAATTGTGTTAATCATACACCGCACGTATGATTAGCCAGGTCATAAATCTTCTATCAAGTTTCCAAGTCGATCACATGTTAAAGCTAGTACTCACACACTTAGTCATTAGTATTCTTATTCATTTGTCATATTGCTCATTCTTGTATTTACTTCCAGTATTTTCTTATTGTATATCCCTTGTATCGATTATTGCATCTTGTATATTCATATCTATTTACTATTACATAGTTTATATCATTGATTAGAACTATAGTTAGAGATGTACTCTGCTCCTTTCCTGACTGGATATATATTTTTCCTAAATGACACTGAGGAGTGGTACCCTAAACATTATGGGTCTCGGGATGTTGTGGGCTTAGAGTCAGAGACCCTGGCTCAGGAGGGACTCATCCCGACTAAGACAGATGACCCGGGACTTATAGCTTCTTAGTATTCTTTTGTACTGGATTTGTCTCCAGCTTATTATTTAGTATTTCTTCAGAGTCATTGGTGCTATTATTTTAGACTCATGAGTATTTTGTGACTATTCTATTCTTTATCATATTCGGGCTCATTTCCATCTTAGATCTGTGATTGAGTATATTAATTTTGTTGGTGGCTTATTATATTGTTAGATAGATTACCCAAACAGCAATCTACCGCCGATTCTGCGGCGTAGGCTGGATGTTATTCCCGACTTGTACCCTTACACCGGGTGTGGGTCGTGGAACTAATGACTAAGTGAGTGAGTACTAGCTTTAACATGTGATCGGCTTGGGAACTTGCCCAAGGATAAGGGCCTGGCTAATCATACGTGTGGTGTATGATCAACTCTCACAAGGAACAAGACATGCATAAGGAGGGTATGATCACTTATCTACACTAAAATACTCTTCACCCTCGACTGGTATAGTGGATCCAACCATGGTGCATTATGGCACAGGATTCTCTAGGAAGGTAGCAAGTCTCCCCAAGAATCAGTGTGTATACATGTATAAGATGAACAAGGAAACAAGACTTACACAAGATACACCAAATATACCAAGAAATAACATCTCATGATGAGATCCTGATATACCAATCTGTGTAAACATCGTGTCAAGAAATTAAGGATATCTACACTAGATACAAGAGACATAGAGGATATCATAAATAAGACACTATCAAAGAATGTACCGCCTGTAGTCCGATGAATAGTATCATAGATGTCTGGTATGGTATCTCAAAGACCTAGATATGGAATATAACATCAATACAAGATTTTGGAATAAAAATAAAATTAAACTAGCCAACTTCTAGGTTAAAGAGTCGTTTCTAAGTCAAAATAGTCAAACTAGGTCAACTCTAAGTCAAACCGGTCAAACTTGGTCAAACTACATATTTCTAGGTTGCATGAGTCTATCTCTAGGATATTGGGTCCATACACTAAGAATCTAGGCCACACTAACTAAACTTAAGATACTAAGATATCGTATCTCAAGATACACAAAAAAGAGATATGAAAATAGCATATAAGCATATTCAATCAATATTAAATACACTAATCCTAATTACAAATATTAAGTGGATACCTTGGCTTTGAACCAACTCGGTATCGTACCACTAAACACTCATCTTGATACCCAACTCAAATACCTCGAGTATCCTCAATACGTTCACATTTACCTTGGTATCTCAAGGTAAATGTGACTCTAGTATATATTAGCTACCCAACTCTACATCATATGCTAATACGTATTTATCTAATACAATATCACCTACTATAATAATCACTAACTACTAATACTTATATGCATGCACACATATCTACATATATAGATAACTAGAGATACATAAGTAGGTATGTAAAGATAACTAACTAATAATAATAACTAGATAGCTAATTAACTAGTTAACTAACCATATTAAACTAGCTAACTACTAACTAAAACCAACTGAACTAACCCACCTAGCTAGATCGTTGCTCCTCTTTGTAGATCCTTGCTTCCTCCTTCTAGATCCTTGCTCTACTAGCCTACAATGGTGATTTGGGAAGTAATTGGGATAAAATTTGGTAGGTAATTGATGTGGAAATGAAGGAATTTGGTTGAGGAAAATTCAAGATCTAGATTTGAAATGAAAAGAGGAGAGAGAAACTTTTTCCCCTCTTTTATATAGGCCGACCCCCTTTGGCCCCTCCCTTAAGCTACTATGTAATATCCATTAGACACCTTGGGGCCTCTCATGAAGAAATAATTAAGGAGGGAAGGTTCTAGTCTAATGGTTTAATTAAATTAATCATCCTCCTAATAAATGGGCTTCTACTTGGGCTCAACTCTAACTAATAATAAATGTTGGTCCATGGATCTAATCTAAACTAGTTAGCTCCACTAACATAAGTCCAAAACAATAAACTAATATTTAACAATAATTAAATAACATAATAAATAATTATTCAACATGTACAATATTTAATTAATTATGAAATTACCAAAATACCCTTTTCTAAAAAATATGGTAATGACAATCGTAGTCGGACAATAACTCGAGCCACCTTCTCTGACGTATGTTGAGTTTCTTCTGTGTGAATATATACCCTAAGCTCATGGGGTCTGTGAGGATCTCCACTCGATCGCCATATAGGTAATGCCTCCAGAGCTTAAGTGCAAATACTATAACTACCAACTCAAGACCATGCGTCGGATAACTCTTCTCATGGTCTCGAAGCTGCCGAGAGACATAAGCAATCACTCTATCATGATGCATAAGGGCACACCCCAGTCCCACTCCTGAAGCATCATAATACACTGAGAATATACATGGTCCCACAGGAAGTGTCAGAATATGAGCCATAATCAAACTCCTCTTGAGCTTCTCAAAAGACGTCTGAAAAGCATCTGAATACTTAAAGCGCACATCCTTAAATGTCACCCATGTCAAGAGTGCGGAAATCCTCATAAGGTCTGCTATAAACCGCTTGTAGTAATCTGCTAGACCCAAAAAACTATGCATATTTGAAGATGTACAGGGTACTGGCCATCTCTCAATAGCCTCCACCTTCTTGGGATCCACCTCGACTCCTCCACCAAAAATAATATGTCCCAAGAATGAGATACGATCAAGCCAGAACTCACACTTACTGAACTTTGCGTATAGTTGCTGCTCTCGAAGTATCTGAAGAACTACGCGAAGATGCTGCTCATGCTCTTCCTCACTCCGACTATAGACCAAGATGTCATCAATAAATACTATCACAAACTGGTCTAAGTAAGGCATGAAGATGCTATTCATGGGAGACATGAATATAGCTGGTGCATTGGTTGCTCTAAATAGCATAACTAGGAACTCCCAATTACCATATCTAGATCTAAACGCCATCTTGGGTATATCTTACTCTCTGACTCTGATCTGATGATACCCAGACCATAAATCGATCTTAGAAAATATAGTCGCCCTACTGTGATGATCAAACAAGTCATCTATACTGGGCAAGGGATACTTGTTCTTAATGGTTATCGTATTTAGTATTATATAATCAATAACTAAACGCGATGAACCATCCTTCTTTTTAACAAAAAGTAACCAGGCTCCCCAAGGCGATGCACTAAGTTTAATGGATCCCTTGGCTCTTAACTCCTCAATCATCCGATATAAGATCTCCAACTCAGATGGTGACATCCTATAAACTCTCTTTGATACTGGCTCTGCTCCCGGGATTAAATCAATATAAAACTCTACATCTCTAACTGGTAATACACCTGGTAAATTGTTAGAAAATACGTCAGGAAACTCATAAACTACCTAGAAAACTATGCCTCCTCGGTCTCCGTAATCATTAATGTAACCTCTGGTGACTCTACTGCACTTCTCAAGAATGAGAACTCCTCCCCATCAGGTACACGAAAGATAACCTTTCTACTATAAAAATCTATCGTCGCGTGTCTCGCTCTCAACCAATCCATCCCAAGGATGACATTATAATCGCCCATAGGAAACTCTATCAGGCTTACGAGAAACTTACTTTCGCACACTATAACTCTACACTAGGGATATACTCTATCTACTCCCACGAGACCGTTACCAGTAAGTATATTCAACCTTACAGGTAAGGACTCGGACTCTAATCCAACATGTATCGCAAAGCGTTCAGATATAAATGAATGTGACGCACATAAATCAAATAAGCTGAATAAAAGTGGACAAGAATGGTACATGCTACCACCTCTCCTACTGCTAAAGCCTCATTCATCGATAGCAAGAAGGCTTGATCTTGTCTACTGGGTGTTAGTCCCCTCTGCTGCTGACCTTTAGGTATCGCCTGTGCCTGGGCCTACATATACTCATGAGGCCTCTGCTGGAATGCCTAAGCCTGTGGAGGTAAAGAACTCTGAATCTGCGGCTGCACCGGTGTTGGTGCCCTGAACTGTGGCACTGCTGGACGAACTACTGACTGAGCCAATGATGATCCAGTTTGGTTCTTCCTAGGACATATCCCGACCATGTGGTCTGATGCCCCACATACCAAGCACAATCCCTGTGCCCTACGGCACTCTGATACAATATGTCCTGGTTTCTCATAATTGAAACAACTACCGGAAGAAGAAGAAGAAGATGATGACTGTCTCTGCTAAGAATATGCTTGAGAAGACTACTGAGATGATATTGTCCTCCTCTAGGATCCAATCGTCAGGGTTTGAACTGCTGGAGCTGGTGCTGATGAATGGGATGATGATCCTGCCAAAATATTGGGCCTCTTCTGACTCCCAACTCCATCGATAATTTTTTGCGATGTAAACTCATACCTAATGGCTACCCGCATCACAGCGTTAAAGTTCTAAAACGCATGCTGCTCCCCCACCAAGATAATCTCTAAATAGAGACCATGCTAGAACCTTCTCGCCCTCTCCAACTCGGTCACTACCCAAGTGGGAGCAAACTGACTAAGTATCGCAAACTCCGTCGCATAACCGTCAACGGTGTCACGACCCGCACCCGGTTTAGGGGCACGAGTGCGTGGGTACGTCCAGCCTACGCCGCAGCATCGGCGGTAGAACGCTATCAAGATCTTGATACTATCTAGCCAACTCACACAAGCATCCAATCTCCATAAGGAGGCACGGATGACACAATAAAATGAATACATACTCAATCACAGGATGACAGCACGATAAGATATCGAACAAAAATTTAATACAACACAAGTCAAAATGATAATCTAACTCAACAAAGATCCAAGTCTCATCAAAATGCCGAAGACAAATCCGGTACCAAATAGTCTACTAAAAGAACTAATCAGAAAACAAATGATTCCGGCTAGACCTCCCGTAATCACAACTGAACTATCAAGTCTGCAGCTACTCACCAGATGGTCCATAAAGTGTCAGACAGCGGTCCTCTAAGGCATAGTCTGGAAAAATGTTTCCAGTCAGGAAGGAGAAAAGTACAAATCTCAAATAACAGTTCCATATAATTGATAAGGACTATAAAGTAATAAACAGATGATGCTAGATACTGAAAAGACAGTGAAATAATGTAATGGCAAAATAGAGAGACAGGCAATGTAAAGGGACAGGCAATAGACAATATGATACAGTCAGTGCTTGTATGAAAATAAAAAGAACAAGGAACAGTATCATATACGGGTGATGTAGTATATGATTTAAATAGGGAACTGTAATCTATTCTAAGTGTTTGAAATAGTAGTTTCGAAATATGATCGGCTTGGGAACATGTACGATAGCTATAGGGCCTGGCTAATCATGGGTGAAGAGCATGATTAACACTTACAATTGTTCTACACTGCAATAAGAGGTTATGATCACATTTCTTACTAACTACTTCCCCGCCCCCAACCAGTACTGTGGATCCAACCATGACACGTCACGATACACGAGCAAGTCCAATCTATCATGTACGATGTCTAATATACATGTCGTGTACAATGTCAATACGATAATCAAGGTAACATCTCATGACTGCAGATCCAAGCTATACTAGTCCGTGTAGTACAGTGTCAAGGATTCAGATGTAACATTTCTAGATTATTGAACTTTATAGGAATTATCAATAATTGGAAATTATCAGAGAATGTACTTGCCTTGGGTCCTTAGCTGGTATTTATTGTTGTCCTGTTCCAGAGTATCCCTTGGGTAAACCAACAGTCCTATAAACATATCACAAAGCAAAACCATATTTGCATCAGATGCTACACTACCACAGTCAAAAACACTGGCCTCAGGGCCATGCCAGGCAGGGCACTAGTCAACTAAGGTCATCTAGTAGGAATATACATAAATATACACATCTTAATTAACATATGTATTAATATCCCTTAATTACAATAATAGATATATGTAAAAATATATACTTTAAAGTAAATAATACTTATATATATAAACATAATAAATAATACTTGCATATGAGTACATATATATATATACTAATATAAAATACAATACTACCATATATGAGGAATACATAATACTAGTATATAAATTTACTAACTAGTTATCATATATAAAAATAACCAATATATATATATACAATATATATATTTTTAATCATACGTACTAGAATACGTATATATATATATATATATATATATATATATATATATATATATATACGTAAATCGTATTAAATATATATACATGTACATACATATATACATTTAATCATACACATTAATTAATCTATCAATACATTAAATTAACCATACTAATACATTATGTGTTCAATTATTAATTAAAATAAATGCTATACATATTCATATATTTAAAACATTAATTAGATAACTATTATACATATACATATATTAAATACACACATTACATTATACTAAAGTATATATATATATACTATACTATACATGTACTAAACATAAATTAAATAAATAATATACATTCACATTATTAAATTATACATTACCATCTTAATATATTTACCATATACATATATATATGTGCATATATATATATATATACCAATTACCAAAAATACGTATTCACATATTTATACATTTATACCAAAATACGTATTTTTATTACATATATTTATGAAAATATACCAAAATAATACTTGTATGTATATAAATACATATACACTAAGTATTATTCTAATACACACACCAATACACGTATACGTATTTATATTTATATATATAAATCTACACATTAATAATATATACAAATACATATTAATTAACTCATACATATACATACTAAATAACCCATACATATACAATGCTAATTAAACCATACATATACAATGCTAATTAAACCATACATATACAATGCTAATTACAGGGAAAGGGGAAGAGGGAAGGAGGAGCTTACTGTGGGTCGTCCGGAGTCTCGCCGGAGTTGATGGCTGGAACAATGGGGAGCAGTCGGGAAGCTGGGGATTTCCGGCGGGTCAGAGTGCAGGGAAGTCGGGTGGCGAGCAGGGTGGTTCAGGGGGAGGATGATGATGAGGGTGGTGGTGTTCGTGGTGCTGGATTGATAGTGGTGGTGCTGGGTTGATGTCACCGGAGTTGGGGACATCAGCTTGGGAAGATGGCCGAGAAGTGGTGGTGGAGTACGGTGGGGAGTCGGAGTACAGCCTGGCCAGAAACTGTGAGGTCGGGGATGCAGGGGGATGGGAGTAGTGGATGTAGCCGGAGGAGAAGGAGGGAGAGCCGTCGGAGTTGACGCGTTGGAGGAGCGGCTGAGCAGTGGGGAGTTGCTGCTCGGCTGTGCTTGCCGGAGTGCGGTGAGCAGGCCGTCGGAATATGAGCGGGTGGAGGCTGAGCAACGGGGAGTTGCTGCCAGCGGCCGCCGGAGCAGAGAAGGTCGGGGGAACAGAGGTGCGGGGCTAGGCCGGGCCGCCGTAGTGGGCAGGGGCCGCCGGAGTCGACTGATGGTGGTGGTGGAAAACACAGCAGGGAGGAGATGGGAGAGGAGTAGCCGGAGTGGGGGACTCGGTCGCCGGAGGGAGCCGGCCGAGCAGTGGATCAGCAGGGAATAGTGTTCCCCCCTATTTGAAATTTAAAATCAGTGAAAGAAGAAAAAAAAAACAATAAAGAAGAAGAAGGAAGGAAGAAAGAGAAGAAGAAAAGAAGAAGAAGGAGAAGAAAGGAAGAAGGAGAAAAAGAAAAGAAAGAGGTTTCCTACGTTGGAGTTGAGGGTGGAGGAGAGAGAGAGGTGGAGGCTTGTTCTTGGGGATTAGGGTTTGATGGGACATTAAATAGGAGAGGTGGTGTTTGTGAAATCAAGGGTGGTGATTGACCCCCTTTAAATGAGGGGTCCAGATTTGACATGGAGAAAATAATTCATGTGGGGATGAGGGTGAGAGGCTAATTAAAAATTAATAGGGCTCCCTCATTGGTTTAATCAAATGGGTGTTGACACAAAATACAAATTTGCAAATTAGCCCCCTTAAATTTGGGTATTTGCACAGACGCATAAAATGACAAAAATTTGGCGGGCGATACGGTGTCCGATGTTTTGTAGGGTCAGGGGGCGCTGTAAATTTGGTATGGGCTCAATTTGCAGGACACTGGAATTAAATTGGGAATTTCAGAATTGGTTAAAATAGTATCCTCAATTTAATTAGAAATAAATGCAAGTTGTGTTCTAAAATTAATTAGGAGTACATGGGGCAAAATCAGGTCAGGTCATCAATACCAATAATGAAGAAGACTCAGAACAGAATATTTTCCTAATTTGGGCCGCACGAAAAATAGGTCAAGATTGTCCCCAAATTTCGATAGGAACACACAACGATACAAAATAGGAATTTATTAAATAACGTCCGCGACGATTTTTGTACGGCTAGAAATAACGCACAGGGAGCATAATTATGAGTTGCAAAAATAGCAGAATGGAAGGCGGGCATGTCTAGGGCAAGATTGTGAAATTTGTTGGAAGACAAAAGTCAGGATAGCGCTCCAAATATTGAAGCAAAGGCAATGCGCAATAATTAAATAAAAAATACGGTAATTAATTACAATCTCCACTAATTAAATTCTAAATAAATAATTAAATACAAAATTCCAAAATTCCTGACAGGTGTTCGTATACTGGCTTCTAGGTCAAGTCTGCTAGCTCAAAATAAATGAACACTGCATCTAATACTATATTTAATTACACACCACATAACTATTTAAAATCAAATATACTATCATGCAATTAATTAATGGTAACTACAATAATATTAAATATTATGAAAAGTCGAAAATATTCCTGTTTTCGGAATGTGGTAGTGACAAGTCTACCCTCCTTAAAAGAATTTCGTCCTCGAAATTTAAAATTCTCATAGTAGCGCTTAATCATACATATTATTATTTCCCTCCAATTTAAATTCATCATCCATGAAATCAGGTAATAATCCACAATGTCTTTCCAAAATTTTCAAAAGTTCTAAATTTATTGCATTCCTGAAAATCCTCAGAATAAAATCAAAGTCCATTTTTATCAAAATTTCCCCAAAATTTTTAGTTAATAATTCAATACCCAGAATTCAATATCCACTCCTCTAATTTGATTTTTAATCAATGCACATATAGAAATGTAAATCTTGTCCCACAAAGTTTAAATTTAACATTAATCCATCAATGATTTTATAACTCGATTTCCTCTTTCCTCAAATACTCAACAATGCGATACATAAGGATTCTCCAAATGCAACATCCAGTATAAATTCTAAAATTCATAACTTGCAATCAAATAAATATAATGATAATCTCCCAAAATTTCCAAACTTTTATAACCAATTTAAACATGTCATAATCTTCCTGGAATTAATAAATCATAAACTCTGCCATGTTAAATTCTTGGCCCTTTATTTAAATTGATGTTTATCCTCGAATTTTAATCATCTTGTCTCTCCTGTCAAGTCATAACTCCTTCATGAATTCTTTGTCATGGTCAAACCCCAATAATCCTGGTCAAAGAAATCTTCCTACAATCATACAACATGCAACCTAAGGGGATATGTACGGTCATGGTGTCTTTTGTCATGGTATTGCAGTCTCTGTATCAGGGTGTACTACTAACTACATTATAACAAGAAAAATCATGCATACAACTTGTACTAAGGTATCAATCAATCAATCAAGTAGATAGGGACGGAAGGAAGGAAAGAACAGAACTTGCTAACACATTACCTGCAGTATCGGTCTCCTCGACCGTCATCGCAAATGCCCCGCCCTGCTGGGGTGGTTTCCTTCGCGGGTGCTGAGCAATATACGGTTCCACAGGTAGCCTAACTGGGTCTCTATAATCTGAAGCTGCGCGCTGGCCGGAAAGATAAGGGGCTAGAAGACAATCCCTTACTCGATGTCCCGCAGGCCGCAGTGCAAACAAAGTCCTAGCCTCGTTCTACAGCTCTCCCAAAGGTGACCTGGCTTCTTACAAAAATGACAAGTCTGCCGTGTCTATCTTGGAGGCTGTTGCTGATTCTGCTGAACACGGACTGGTGCCTGGTACTATTGTTGATACTGATATGCCCATGGATGTTGTTAGGTAGGAACTGGTGCCAGGTACTGCTGTGGATGCTGAAATGTCCATGGTTGTTACTGAATATGAAATAGTACTTGGTACTGCTGTTGGTGCTGAATACGGGAATGCTTGGCTGGTCCTGTGCTACCATTCGTATCTCCAAAAGTATTGTGACTCCTCTTAGGCCTGAGATCCAGATCCTCTTCTGCAATCTGAGCATCCATCAAGATAGCCTCAAAGGTAGCGGTACGACGACCAGAAGTACGCGACCTTATCTCTCTCGTCAGTCCCTTTCTAAATTTCCGGGCTCGATCTCCTGGGTCCCGAATCATAGACGATGCAAAATAGCTCAATCTACAGAATTCTGCAGCGTACTCGTCGACCGACATGTTTCCTTGAACCAAGTCATGAAACTGGCTTTCCAAGGTTCCCAATGCCACATCGGGAAAGAACTTCTCCTTGAAGAGCTCTTTGAAGGTCTCCCAAGTAAGTCCTTGCGCAGTAATTCTCGGCTCCATGCGATACCACGTAAGTGCGATATCGAACATCTGACTGCCAGCGGCTTCTATCTGCAAGTTCTCCAGAATCTGGGTCAATCGCAGGCTCCTCTCTATATCCTCTAGCCAGTCGTCAGCGTAGAGTATCCCTTCGGTGCCTTTGAACTCTCGAGGCATTATCCTTTTAAAGTCCACTATAGTGCCTGATCTCTGCTGCTGGCCAGGAAACTGCTGGTACTGTGCTACTCTCTCCAAAGCTTGGAGAGTCACTTGATGAGCATTCTCTATGTTTTCTCTCATCAGCTCGGTTTGTGCCTGGTGTGCTTCTGCTTGCACCCTTTGAGCCTCAGCTTGAACTCGCTGAGCATCTGCCGTCACTCTTTGGGCATCTACCATGCCCTGGATCAAGGTAAACATCTGCGTCCCGTCAATGGGCAAACCTCCGGGAATCGGAGTCGGTGGAGGAGGAAGGTTGTCCGTCATAGCTGCGGCAATCTTCTGAACATGTGGGGAAGGAGGATCCCCGAAAAGTGCAGATACACCTACGTGCATTGGAGATGTAGGAGGAACTACGGTTGTCTGTCTCTCAGGTGGAGAGGTGGCAGGCCCCTCTAATGCTGATGTTCCCGCTCTCATAGACCGTGTCTGCGGCAGCATCCTGAAGACAGATCCCAAAGAATCAATTTAGGCAAAAATGCGATATCATCAAGGAAGGACAGTACAGTTCTAAGGAAGCAACATTCAAGATAAATAGATTGGAAATAAACCCTAGTTGTGATTACATAGGTCAAAGATACATCCATGGTCTGATACTTCCATCCCTCTAAGTACCACAGTTCTACCACAAGCACACTCACTGCTAGCTTCCTTACCTACTGCAATCGCTGATACTAGTTATCCTTGTCACTCAAGTGCATATCAATGCAACACACCATACTAAGTACTGCTCTCTCCAATACAATCCTAGATGAACACCTAAGCCAGTTGGCAGTGAGGTCTCAATCATGCTCAAGCCAACAGGTCCTTACACATGCATCTTATATACTAATATATCTCTCACTATAAGATTTTATCCTCCAAATAAAGTCCTCGAAACTAACTCCTCGAATAATTTAAAGTATAATGCATATACCTTCCTCAAGGTTAATTATCTAAATACTGAAGTAAAAAATTTTATAAATTCCAAAAATCCTTACAGCCTGTCTAGGTTCATCAAATTGAATCTGAATTCCTCAAAATAAAATTTTAATAACATAATATCTCGACTTCAAAAATGCAATTCATTTTCAAGCTTCAAATTATAATTTAAATCCATATCTAGTAATCCAATAGTCCTAGTGTTAATCTTCCTCGCTGTCCTCATCGACATGCGTCATCAGATAATACCATAAATCAGTCTGTAAATTCATCTTGACATGAAATCAAACCCTACAATGAAACCAAAATCCTAACTTAATAACTAATCAATAATCAACAAGTGAGAATGGACGGAACAAGGGAATGATTTTAAATTAAAAGTTTTAACAAGATTCTCAGGGGTCATCCCAGGAATCTCTCAAGGAATTGTGATTGAGTATTCGCTCTCGTCCTAGTATCCTATGTCCTAGATCCTATCGCAGGCATGTAGTAGTATAACAAGGATGCCACACTACTACGACATCGCATAACTCGCAAAGTCTGACCTGCATGGGCCACCACTTAAAACGTGTCACGACCCGCACCCGGTTTAGGGCACGAGTGCGTGGTTACGTCCAGCCTACGCCACAGCATCGGCGGTAGAACGCTGTCAAGGTCTTGATACTATCTAGCCAACTCACACAAGCATCCAATCTCCATAAGGAGGCACGGATGACACAATAAAATGAACACATACTCAATCACAGGATGACAGCACGATAAGATATCGAACAAAAATTTAATACAACACAAGTCAAAGTGATAATCTAACTCAACAAAGATCCAAGTCTCATCAAAACGCCGGAGACAAATCCGGTACCAAATAGTCTACTAAAAGAACTAATCAGAAAACAAATGATTCTGGCTAGACCTCCCGGAATCACAACTGAACTATCAAGTCTGCAGCTACTCACCAGATGGTCCATAAAGTGTCGGACAGCGGTCCTCTAAGGCATAGTCTGGAAAAATGTTTCCAGTCAGGAAGGAGCAAAGTACAAATCTCAAATAACAGTTCCATATAATTGATAAGGACTATAAAGAAATAAACAGATGATGCTAGATACTGAAAAGACAGTGAAATAATGTAATAGCAAAATAGAGAGACAGGCAATGTAAAGGGACAGGCAATAGACAATATGATACAGTCAGTGCATGTATGAAAATGAAAAGAACAAGGAACAGTATCATATACGGGTGATGTAGTATATGATTTAAATAGGGAACTGTAATCTATTCTAAGTATTTGAAATAGTAGTTTCAAAATGTGATCGGCTTGGGAACATGTACGATAGCTATAGGGCCTGGCTAATCATGGGTGAAGAGCATGATTAACACTTACAATTGTTCTACACTGCAATAAGAGGTTATGATCACATTTCTTACTAACTACTTCCCCGCCCCCAACCAGTACTGTGGATCCAACCATGACACGTCACGATATACGAGCAAGTCCAATCTATCATGTACGATGTCTAATATACATGTCGTGTACAATGTCAATACGATAATTAAGGTAACATCTCATGACTGCAGATCCAAGCTATACTAGTCCGTGTAGCACAGTGTCAAGGATTCAGATGTAACATTTCTAGATTATTGAACTTTATAGGAATTATCAACAATTGGAAATTATCAGAGAATGTACTTGCCTTGGGTCCTTAGCTGGTATTTATTGATGTCCTATTCCAGAGTATCTCTTGGGTAAACTAACAGTCCTATAAACATATCACAAAGCAAAACCACATTTGCATCAGATGCTACACAAACACAGTCAAAAACACTGGCCTCAGGGCCATGCCAGGCAGGGCACTAGTCAACTAAGGTCATCTAGTAGGAATATACATAAATATACACATCTTAATTAACATATGTATTAATATCCCTTAATTACAATAATAGATATATGTAAAAATATATACTTTAAAGTAAATAATACTTATATATATAAACATAATAAATAATAATTGCATATGAGTACATATATATATATACTAATATAAAATACAATACTACCATATATGAGGAATACATAATACTAGTATATGAATTTACTAACTAGTTATCATATATAAAAATAACCAATATATATATATATACAATATATATATTTTTAATCATACGTACTAGAATACGTATATATATATATATACGTAAATCGTATTAAATATATATACATGTACATACATATATACATTTAATCATACACATTAATTAATCTATCAATACATTAAATTAACCATACTAATACATTATGTGTTCAATTATTAATTAAAATAAATGCTATACATATTCATGTATTTAAAACATTAATTAGATAACTATTATACATATACATGTATTAAATACACACATTACATTATACTAAAGTATATATATATATACTATACTATACATGTACTAAACATAAATTAAATAAATAATATACATTCATATTATTAAATTATACATTACCATCTTAATATATTTACCATATACATATATATATGTGCATATATATATATATACCAATTACCAAAAATATGTATTCACATATTTATACATTTATACCAAAATACGTATTTTTATTACATATATTTATGAAAATATACCAAAATAATACTTGTATGTATATAAATACATATACACTAAGTATTATTCTAATACACACACCAATACACGTATACGTATTTATATTTATATTTATAAATCTACACATTAATAATATATACAAATACATATTAATTAACTCATACATATACATACTAAATAACCCATACATATACAATGCTAATTAAACCATACATATACAATGCTAATTAAACCATACATATACAATGCTAATTACAGGGAAAGGGGAAGAGGGAAGGAGGAGCTTACTGTGGGTCATCCGGAGTCTCGCCGGAGTTGATGGCTGGAACAATGGGGAGCAGTCGGGAAGCTGGGGATTTCCGGTGGGTCAGAGTGCAGGGAAATCGGGTGGCGAGCAGGGTGGTTCAGGGGGAGGATGATAATGAGGGTGGGGGTGTTCGTGGTGCTGGATTGATAGTGGTGGTGCTGGGTTGATGTCGCCGGAGTTGGGGACATCAGCTGGGGAAGATGGCCGAGAAGTGGGGGTGGAGTAGGGTGGGGAGTCGGAGTACAGCCTGGCCGAAAACTGTGAGGTCGGGGATGCAGGGGGATGGGAGTAGTGGATGTAGTCGGAGGAGAAGGAGGGAGAGCCGCCGGAGTTGACGCGTTGGAGGAGCGGCTGAGCAGTGGGGAGTTGCTGCTCGGCTGTGCTCGCCGGAGTGCGGTGAGCAGGCCGCCGGGATATGAGCGGGTGGAGGCTGAGCAACTGGGAGTTGCTGCCAGCGGCCGCCGGAGCAGAGAGGGTCGGGGGAACAGAGGTGCGGGGCTAGGCCGGGCCGCCCGAGTGGGCAGGGGCCGCCGGAGTCGACTGATGGTGGTGGTGGAAAACACAGCAGGGAGGAGATGGGAGAGGAGTAGCCGGAGTGGGGGACTCGGTCGCCGGAGGGAGCCGGCCGAGCAATGGATCAGCAGGGAACAGTGTTCCCCCCTATTTGAAATTTAAAATCAGTGAAAGAAGAAAGAAAAACAATAAAGAAGAAGAAGGAAGGAAGAAAGAGAAGAAGAAAAGAAGAAGAAGGAGAAGAAAGGAAGAAGGAGAAAAAGAAAAGAAAGAGGTTTCCTACGTTGTAGTTGAGGGTGGAGGAGAGAGAGAGGTGGAGGCTTGTTCTTGGGATTAGGGTTTGATGGGACATTTAATAGGAGAGGTGGTGTTTGTGAAATCAAGGGTGGTGATTGACCCCCTTTAAATGAGGGGTCCAGATTTGACATGGAGAAAATAATTCATGTGGGGATGAGGGTGAGAGGCTAATTAAAAATTAATAGGGCTCCCTCATTGGTTTAATCAAATGGGTGTTGACACAAAATGTAAATTTGCAAATTAGCCCCCTTAAATTTGGGTATTTGCACAGACGCATAAAATGACAAAAATTTGGCGGGCGATACGGTGTCCGGTGTTTTGTAGGGTCAGGGGGCGCTGTAAATTTGGTATGGGCTCAATTTGTAGGGCACTGGAATTAAATTGGGAATTTCAGAATTGGTTAAAATAGTATCCTTAATTTAATTAGAAATAAATGCAAGTTGTGTTCTAAAATTAATTAGGAGTACATGGGGCCAAAATCAGGTCAGGTCATCAATACCAATAATGAAGAAAACTCAGAACAGAATATTTCTCTAATTTGGGCCGCACGAAAAATAGGTCAAGATTGTCCCCAAATTTTGATGGGAACGCACAACGATACAAAATAGGAATTTATTAAATAACGTCCGCGACGATTTTTGTGCGGCTAGAAATAATGCACAGGGAGCATAATTATGAGTTGCAAAAATAGCAGAATGGAAGGCGGGCATGTCTAGGGCAAGATTATAAAATTTGTTGGAAGACAAAAGTCAGGATAGCGCTCCAAATATTGAAGCAAAGGCAATGCGCAATAATTAAATAAAAAATACGATAATTAATTACAATCTCCACTAATTAAATTCTAAATAAATAATTAAATACAAAATTCCAAAATTCCTGACAGGTGTTCGTATACAAGCTTCTAGGTCAAGTCTGCTAGCTCAAAATAAATGAACACTGCATCTAATACTATATTTAATTACACACCACATAACTATTTAAAATCAAATATACTATCATGCAATTAATTAATGGTAACTACAATAATATTAAATATTATGAAAAGTCAAAAATACCCCTATTTTTGGAATGTGGTAGTGACAAACGGTCCTGCTCTCCTGCCTGAGGTTATTAAACCTCTGCTGAAGCTCATAACGTGTCTCTGCCTCAAAGTACCTCGTCTGGAACCTCTAACTAAAAATTTCCCATGGATTCGGTGCTGTGAGAGAAATCTCCTGCGCTGCACACCAATCAAGAGCCAAACCTAACAACTGTAGCCTCACAACTACTACTCGCTTTCTAGATGGAGTTTATGCTGCCTCTAAGACAGCCTCGATATTCTAAAGCCAAGCATCGGACAAAATAGCGTCTTCTGTACCATAAAAGTACGGAGGAATGAGACGCATGAAGCTAATTGCAGAATTATGGATCTGAGAACCACCTCGCTCAAACGCTGTCTAGACCGACTGAGTGAGTACATCACTTTGGTACTTCTGGGTCATCATGAAACCTTGTAGGACATCCATCAATGCTCGAGCAACACCCTCTAGCTACTCGGGCTGAACTGGTTGCACAGGTGCCGCTTGCTAGTCCGGTACTGTCGACCATACTGCCGATCGATCTGCCGACCGTACTGCTGACCATACTAGACTCTACCACCGAATGCTGAGGCTGATCTCCAAGAATATATTGGGCTCCCGAATACTGACCCTCCTTGAGTTACACTCGATCTATCTGGCCGATAGTAACAGGAACAATGCCCCTGAAAGTTAAGGACACAAGGGTTAAATGAAGAGCAGGATAGATCAACAAATAAGCAGGTAGCAGATCAAGAATCAGGGATGGAGATAAATGACTTGGGATCAAGGAAAATATTTTAGGATTGAGACATCTAGAAATAACAACAACCCCCACATATCTATAAAAACTAGATCAAATTTGATTAAACAGACATAATCCGCTCAGACAGATCTGCATGGGCCACCACTAAAACCGTATCACGCCCCAGAACCAGAATACTAGAAATTAGGACAGACAAGGCCAACTACGTATACTTAGAGCACTCTAGTACTACGTATATATGGTGAAGCTGTCACTACTACAAACCAACAGTCAAGCCTAGGTCCAACAAACCCCAGTATCTCAATCACAAGAATAAAAAGAATAATAATAACATGTAAGATTAACTAAAATATAATAGTAAAGCATCACAAACTATAATATACATATGATCATGATGCTAGTAAATACAGAATGAATAAACTAGCCATAATCTGAGTCATACATGATCAATGCTAGGATATGTCAATCATGCTAATGCCCGTAGGCTAACTGATCAAACTAAAATATGAGCTAAACATGTGCTTGATGGATAAATATCCAAAAATATAATATACATCAGGGTGGAGAAGTAAGAAAATCCACTCAAGCAGTCTGGTACTCATGTGGCCACCATCCTCAGGAAAGTACGAAAGATCCTCAGGTGCTGCTACTGGATCTGGCCATATAAAACTAGTGGGGTCAGACCCCCAAATAACAAGTACGACAAAGGAAGCCAATCTAGGAATTTAAACCAACAACACAAGAATACAAATACTGAAAAATAAAGACCGAATGTAAAAGATCTCATGATAATAAATATTGTAAAACCTGCAATGAGACATATTCGGATCTGATAATCAATAAGGAAATAACAAGTATTGAAAGTAAAAGTGCTCATATGAAGCCTAGACTATCCATCAACCATCAATCATGGCAAATCACATAAGTACGGCTTGATATCTTTAATTAACTAGGGTTATCACAATCTTTAATTACTAACTATATAATGCAACGCGATGCTAGAGTTTCTACTGATCAAATGGCCCTGCAGTCCGTCCGGGATATCCATACACACAACCAACTAGATACTCCTCAAGATACGCCACAATATAAACCCCTGGATACTCCTCAAGATAACAGTACGAATATTAGGTACTGCATGCAATCTAGAAAAATCTCTAACGATATACTAAGTGAATCTCTAGTTACTTAACCCCTAGCAGTTTTTTGTATGAATTCGGATGGGGAATTTCGCAGAATCCATCCTAGACATTATGTAGACAAATCAAGTTCTAATAGTAATATAAACATGTTTAATATATATTGCACAATCGGACTCATGTATGCCATAACAACAATTAAGCCACGTAAAATCAAGTGTGGTCGGGTAAAGCCAGGTGAAGCCATGTCAATCCAAGTGAAGCCAAGTAAAGCCATGTGAAACCAGGTAAGCCATGTAAAACCCTATAAAGCCATGTCCAACCAGATGAAACCAAGTGAAACCAAGTAAAGCCATGTCCGATGAAGCCTTGTAAAGTCATGCCAAATCAAGTCATCATGTGTAGCCGAGCAAAGTCGGGTGAAATCGAGTAAAGCCAAGTCAAATTAAGTCATCTGAAGCAATGTAAAGCCAAAAGTTTCAACATGAAATCACGAAAAACCAAGAATTCCTAAAGAAAGTGCACGATCGGTATACCGTAGGTACAGTCCAGTACACCGGTCTAGAGATAGAAAAAATACAGAAAGTTCTGGATTCCAATAAATTGGTATATCATCGGTATATTGTAGTATACCGTCGGTATGTCGTTCCATGTAGGCAAAAAGTTACTGAAAAAAGTTCTACAAATCGGTATGCCGTCGGCACAGCCCAATACACCGTCGGCATGCCGGCCAAGACAAATATGCTGAAGTCGGTCAACCAATATCGGCAGGATCGTTATACCATCGGTACACTATCGTACACCATCGGTATAACGATGGGTTCACAGAAAATATCTAAAAATCAAGTCGGTCAAAATCGATATATCGTCGGTATACTGTAGTATACCATCGGTAAGCCAATTTCCAAGAATAAACATGGTTAAATCAAGTCTGATTTTCAGGACCCAAATCAAATCTCGAAAATTACCAGAACCAAGTCTAACAGAAAGTCAAGTCTAGGAAAAGTCTCATATTACAATATGGACTAAATCTCACGGTCACAACTTAGGTACCGTTTTCGTTACCGAGTTACCAAAAAGGGACAGAACGAGATTCTATCAAAAATCAAACCGAGACGGTCACTAGGCTAGAAATTACGATATGAATATTAATAGTAAAGCAAGTCTAAGCAAAATAACAACAACCAAGCTCCAGAAAAGTAAACTGACAGGAAGTAAAAGAAGTTTACGAAATCGATAAGAGGGAATTACCTAACGCGAGCTCCCAGCCTAAATCATCTAGTCCACCACCAAGAAGGGGTTCATAAACCACACTCTAAGTCTCAAGACCATGCTTCCAAGCTTGAGAGAGAGAAAAAAAAGAGGAGAAAGAAAAATAAAGAAGAAGATAAAATATCTCGAGTACTATTTATAGAGAAAATATCTCGAAAATATCTCAAAAGTGAAACAAATATCTGTCGGACAGTATACCGTAGGTATAATGTAGTATACCGTCGGTATACCGATCATGTAGTAAATTTTTAATTTTGAGGATTCTTGAGCTTTCTCGCGATCCAATAAAATGTAATAACTAGCATAAAATACGTATCTGCGTAAAATACGAATACTGTGAGACGAGTCTCACAGTAAGGCCCAGCTAGTTCAAATAACTAGAATTTAATACTCTAAATTTCATAAAATAAATTACATATTCAGAAAACTAACCTTAATACGGTTTTAACGTAAGAAACTGGAATGCATTTGGAGTCCGGAGCTATCCGCAATGGCTTTTGGAAGATCGAAGAACCCTATATGAGATCCCCCTCCAATCTCTCTCTCTCTATCTCTAAAATTAATCGGTTGATTAAGGTTAAGGTTATATATATATATATATATATATATATATATATATATATATATATATATATATGCAGGTATGCGGCTAAAAGAAAAGGGATAGGCTGGACACGTGTCAGAATCTAGTTGGGTGGTTTATTTATATTATTTATTTTTTGATTTGCCTTTATCAAAATATTATTTAAGTCATTTTAAATCTAAATAACTCAAAATAAGTATTAAAAATAATCAAAAAAATCTAAATAATTATAAAAAATATATTTTGAACCCACAATCCCTAAACTAATACTTGGGACAGTTTTATATTCATAGGTTTCCTATTATAATTACTTATAATCCCCCAGATTTTTCAAAGAATTTTAAATTGGATTTTCTGAATTTTTCTGGAATTTTCTTGGATTTTTCTGGAATTAAATTCATGTTCTTTAATTATTAAAGGATTTTTTAAATGTTAATATTTAATAATAAAATATTATAAAAATAATATTTTATGGGGTAAAATAGAAAACCAGACCTAGGGTAATTTTTCGGGAATTTATTGGACCCCGGATGGATTTTTAAAGCCCTAAATACTAAGTAATTCATTAAACCAAAATAAACCAGGTTTTTTATTAAATAAACCAAACCAAACCAAGTTGAACCAAACCGGGTTTAATATTAACCCAATTCCTTATTGGGTCGGATCCGGGTCCAGCCCAAACCCGACCCATAGACCCGAACCCGACCCGCATTTCTTTTCGGATCGGGCCGGATCCATAGACCCGACCCGTCCGCCTGTTAGCCCGCGAACCCGTTAGGCTTCTTCTCCCCCAAACTGCTCCCCCGACCGTTGGTGACCCTCCGCCGGCCGTTACGCACCCGCCGCCGCCGCCGACCGCTCCGCTTCCCCTTCCCGCAACCGCCTGCGACCCTCCGCCTTCATCTTCCCTGCACCGGCCGCCGCTCCCTCTCCCCATCTCCGGCTATAAATCCCCCAAACTCCTCCCCTGAACCCTAGCCACCTAGTTCCCCTCCTCTGCCACCCCGAGTCAGCCGCCCCGCCTTCCTCCTCGACAACAGTCCCCCGCCCCAGCGCCGGCCGCCCTGCTGTGCTCCTCCCCGTTGCGGCCCCGACTCGTCTGAACCCTCAACTTCCTTTCACCGCAGCCCGCCTCCCGCAGTATCTCGCAACTCCGGCCAACTGCAGAACCCCTCAGCCACCGGCCACCCGCAGCAGTTCTCTTCCCCGGCGACGCCTGCCTCCCCGAGTGCCACCCTCCAGCCAGCCCTCTCCCCTTTCTTCTTCCCTCCGCCGCAGCGCCAGATCCGGCTGCCCAGAATCCACCCGCTCGAACTCCGGCCGACCAGAGCACGTCTCTGCTTTCGGACGTCGCCGCCCGGCCGCCCTGGACCTCCGCCGAGCCATCCCCAACTCCTCGACGCTGCCCCCAGCCAACTCCGGTGAGTCTCAGACACGGACACAGGCTGGACACTGACACAGAAGCCGGACACAGTAAACCCTAAACCCTAATTTCAGTATTGTGTCGGACACGAGTATTCGCTGTTTTTCAAGCCCAGTTCAAGTATTCATAGTTTCTTGCTCGTAGCTCAAAATTCGATTCCGTAAATTGTATCGCGTAGCCTGTATGACCCTCTCGGTGCCCGTACAAACCGCTCGGGGCATCGCGTCCTGTGGTGATCGCACACCGCGATCCAAAAACAGAAAAACCAACGCCCTGTTTCATCCCGGAATCGAGTACGCCCCGCCAAACGGGACGACTTGATCGCGTGCGGTCTTCACCGATACGTGCGCATCGTTGATACGGACGTGCGAGATTTCACAGAAACTGATTTGGATGTGCGTGCACACCGGAATCAGTGCGTATCCGCGGACAACGCCCCGTATCCGACTTTTCTGAAACTTGCTGTAACTTAGTGTACACACGTCGGATCGAGACGAAACTTGCACCATCGGACTCGTAGCAATACGATGGACCTGTGAGTCATGTTTGGTTCGATTCTGAGAACGTTGACAAAATTGCGTGTCGTCGGCCCCACAGGCTCCACCCGACGGGCGATTTTGAGAACGGCTCTTCCGAATCCAATTCTGGAAGTTCTGTTGGGTTCGTATCATCGTTCCTGACCTGTTGACACTAAGTTGGACTGTTTTTGAGACCTTTGACCCTGACGTATTTTTCGATGCAAAGCGACCCACATCTGGACCCCGCCTTGACTCAAAATTGACGTTTTTGCCCTTGTCTCCAAATTGGACTCAAGGACAGGCGATCCTAGCTGATTAATATGTTCTGGATCTGATGGTGATGTTTGTTTCAGCAACCGGACTACTGCCTGCAAATCCAGCCGAAGCTCGAGCTATAATTGAAACAGGAAATCCAGGCAAGTGTACCTTGCCATAAAATGCAGTTATTGATTCATTTTGATTCTTTTGCTTTAATTTCTGTGACTGTTGTACTTGCCCTATCCAGTACTTTATACCCAGGACACCTGACACAAAGAATGATATAGAATCTTCTTGATTATTCAAGGAGGTTTTGTATAGATTTCATGATTTAAGCTTATTTTCTTAGAACTTAATAAATGACTGACTGCATTAGTTTTAATCTTGCGTAAACATGAACATTGAGATCTGTGACGTGAGATTACATTGGGTGGGGAGAGTATTACCATATCAAGGCTGATTATATTATATATATGGTTATCTGGAAGTGTCCTAGTCTCTGACACAGAGCTTTGGCACCTGTACTGGCCCTTCGAGAAAATACTGCTATGGTTTCTTGTCACTAATCCTGTAGTAGTCTCAGCCTGAAGTATGATTAATAACTCTCATCTTGCATGATCACTTAGCTGGTTAGTTACTTACCCTGTTATTTCTTTATTTCTGCACTGCATTATATTTTGGCTTGTGTTTTCTGTACCTTGCTATGTCCCCTGAGGACCTGGAATGGATTATGTCCCCAGATTTACCAAACGAGATCTACCCAGAGGTATATGGAACAGGGGCACTACTCGGAGCAGTACCTGAACCTGAAGACGAGGTGATCGCAGAGGACTTCTTTTAAACAATTGCTTCGCCATGCACAGTCTTATGGCAAATAGACTTTATTTCCTGTTTTATTAAACTCTTTAAATTCCTGTTGAAATAAACTCTTGTAAACAGACTTAATATCGGATTGTTCTCCGATTTTATTTACTTTATCTGGTTGTAGTTAATATTTCTTCTGCTGATGTACTATCTTATATCTGTGGATGAGAATAGTAAAACCCTGACTGATGTAATACAGCTTAAGTATGCCCGATGGATCCATTAAATTGGTTTGTCCATCGGTGCATGCTGCTGGCCATTGCCACGTGTCCAGTCCCTCGGTATTTTGGGACTGGGGCGTGACATGGTTTTTGTGGTGGCCCATGCAGGTCTTGACGAAAATTGTTCGGTTTCAACTTAGGGACCGAACAGGCCTGCAATAAGAATAGGATAAGTTTTTAGGATCTCATCCACTTGCTTGCAAACATTCTTGATATCTGTATCGTATTCGAACTAATTTTTGATTTGCATCTTGCCTTGATTCCTGTGCGCCTCTTATAGTTTATTGTTGATGCAGAGTAATGGATCCACGAGAAAATGACGGAACTCCAGCAAAAACACCAATAGGTGCTGAAACCACCTACGGAGAAGAGGAAGTAACGCTATTAAGTGGAGATCCCTCTACTCACCGAAGCAGACAAACAGATCCGCAATCTTCTAGATTTTTGCGTGATGATATTCCACCTCCGCCCCAGTTCACTCCTCAGATGCCTGTCTTTCCACCAGGCCAAGCAATGGACGGACAGCAGATGTTCCAGATGTTCTACGCAATGATGCAAGCTCAGCAACAGATCCAAAATGAGGCCCAACGTCGCAAGGCTGAGTACTTGAGGAACAGTCTAGTAAATGCACTGGAGCAGGCCAACCTACCAGCTAGACGACAACCGACGGGCTCTATCACTGATTTCCGCCAACTGAAGCCCCGTACCTTTTCGGGCAAAGAAGGACCAACCGAAGTTCATGAGTGGCTCACCAACATACAACACCAGTTGGAAGCAGCTGAACTACCAAGGGAACGTTGGATGACTGCCGTCATAATGCAATTGACGGACAATGCTCATCACTAGTGGATATCCGAGGAGACCAGGCTCGGACCAGACCGAGTTACTTGGGAAGAGTTCTCCAGACTCTTCCAGGAGATGTACATACCTGCTATCGCTCAATCAGAACTGAGGGACAAGTTCAATCACCTCACTCAGGAAGCTATGACGGTAGAAGAATACAACGCCGAGTTCATTCGTCTGAGTCGCTTCGCTCCTACCTTAATCCCGACAGAAGTAGAGAAGGCCGAGAAGTTTTTCGACGGACTCAACATCGAACTACAGAAACTGATTGGATCTGTAGCACCAACTTCGTACATGGACGTCCTTGCTGCAGCTCGACGCATGGAGCGCGTCACCAGGAGAGAAACCAGTTTGAAGAGGCCTTCCACATCAGTACCAGCCAGGGCAAACAATGGAGAAGCTGCCAAGAAACCTCACCTGCATCAAGCACCACAGGGATCTGCATCCAAAACCCTGACTCTTCCTACTTGTTATTACTGCGGCAGGATAGGCCATGTTGAGAAGGAATGTAGACGTAAACACGGACTGTGTTTAGGTTGTGGATCCAGACAGCATGCAGTGAAGGACTGCCCTGATCGTAGGGAAGCACCAAGGGCAAACCAACAAGCTCTACCAGCACCAGGAGGGCATCAACCAAGGCCACCCTTGGCACATCAAGCAGCACCCTACCAGCAAGCCCAGCAACATCAGAGAGCACCACCTCAAGGACGCGGCCAAGTTTTCGCGATGAATGTAGGAGACGCGCAGAACCGTGGAGTTGCTAATACGAGTAAGTCTTTATAGTTGTTCCGTTTCTAGCATTTCTGTAGTTGTGCCTGCTGGTTCGTAACCCCAGACTTGACCTGATAACCTTGACCTGATAACTTTAATTTGTTAATAATTGATAACCTAGTGTTAATCTAGTTTTGAACTTGATAATAACCTAGAATTGTTAAATTAAAATGTTTTAAATATAACCTGGTTTTCTAAAACTATAATTTTCTAGATTTCCCACATTTGGGAAATTGCATAATTTCTACTTAGGGAAATAATTTTTCCTATGTGTTCAAGCCCTGAACCTTGATTTTCTTTATTGTATTGTGATTCAAATAAAATTGGTAACCGTGTCATCCCTGTTGACCGGTTAATCTTTGATTGCGAGGACGCAATCCTCTTAAGGGGGTATATTGTAATCCTCCTGATTTTTCAAAGAATTTTAAATTGGATTTTCTGAATTTTTTTTGAATTTTCTTGGATTTTTCTGGAATTAAATTCATGTTCTTTAATTATTAAAGGATTTTTTAAATGTTAATATTTAATAATAAAATATTATGAAAATAATATTTTATGGGGTAAAATAGAAAACCAGACCTAGGATAATTTTTCGAGAATTTATTGGACCCCGGATGGATTTTTAAAGCCCTAAATACTAAGTAATTAATTAAACCAAAATAAACCAGGTTTTTATTAAATAAACCAAACCCAACCAAGTTGAACCAAACCGGGTTTAATATTAACCCAATTCCTTATTTGGTCGGATCCGGGTCCAGCCCAAACCCGACCCATAGACCCGAACCCGACCCGCATTTCTTTTCTGATCGGGCCGGATCCATAGACCCGACCCGTCCGCCTGTTAGCCCGCGAACCCGTTAGGCTTCTTCTCCCCCAAACCGCTCCCCCGACCGTTGGAGACCCTCCGCCGGCCGTTACGCACCCGCCGCCGCCGCCGACCGCTCCGCTTCCCCTTCCCGCAACCGCCTGCGACCCTCCGCCTCCCTCTTCCCTGCACCGGCCGCCGCTTCCTCTCCCCATCTCCGGCTATAAATCCCCCAAACTCCTCCCCTAAACCCTAGCCACCTAGTTCCCCTCCTCCGCCACCCCGAGTCAGCCGCCCCGCCTTCCTCCTCGACAACAGTCCCCCGCCCCAGCGCCGGCCGCCCTGCTGTGCTCCTCCCCGTTGCGGCCCTGACTCGTCTGAACCCTCAACTTCCTTTCACCGCAGCCCGCCTCCCGCAGCATCTCGCAACTCCGGCCAACTGCAGAACCCCTCAGCCGCCGGCCACCCGCAGCAGTTCTCTTCCCCGGCGGCGCCTGCCTCCCCGAGTGCCACCCTCCAGCCGGCCCTCTCCCCTTTCTTCTTCCCTCCGCCGCAGCGCCAGATCCGGCTGCCCAGAATCCACCCGCTCGAACTTCGGCCGACCAGAGCACGTATCTGCTTTCGGACGTCGCCGCCCGGCCGCCCTGGACCTCCGCCGAGCCATCCCCAACTCCTCGACGCTGCCCCCAGCCAACTCCGATGAGTCTCAGACACGGACACAGGCTGGACACTGACACAGAAGCCGGACACAGTAAACCCTAAACCCTAATTTCAGTATTGTGTCGGACACGAGTATTCGCTGTTTTTTAAGCCCAGTTCAAGTATTCATAGTTTCTTGCTCGTAGCTCGGAATTCGATTCCGTAAATTGTATCGCGTAGCCTGTATGACCCTCTCGGTGCCCGTGCAAACCGCTCGGGGCATCGCGTCCTGTGGTGATCGCACACCGTGATCCAAAAACAGGAAAACCAACGCCCTGTTTCACCCCGAAATCGAGTACGCCCCGCCAAACGGGATGACTTGGTCGCGTGCGGTCTTCACCGATACGTGCGCATCGTTGATACGGACGTGCAGGATTTCGCAGAAGCTGATTCGGATGTGCGTGCACACCGGAATCAGTGCGTATCCGCGGACAACACCCCGTATCCGACTTTTCTGAAACTTGCTGTAACTTAGTGAACATATGTCGGATCGAGACGAAACTTGCGCCATCGGACTCGTAGCAATACGATGGACCTGTGGGTTAAGTTTGGTTCGATTCTGAGAACGTTGACAAAATTGCGTGTCGTGGGCCCCACAGGCTCCACCCGACGGGCGATTTTGAGAACGGCTCTTCGGAATCCAATTCTGGAAGTTCCGTTGGGTTCGTATCTTCATTCCTGACCTGTTGATACTAAGTTGGACTATTTTTGAGACCTTTGACTCTGACGCATTTTTCGATGCAAAGCGGCCCACATCTGGACCCCGCCTTGACTCGAAATTGACATTTTTGCCCTTGTCTCCAAATTGGACTCAAGGACAGGCGATCCTAGCTGATTAATATATTCTGGATCTGATGGTGATATTTGTTTCAGCAACCGTACTACTGCCTGCAAATCCAGCCGAAGCTCGAGCTATAATTGAAACAGGAAATCCAGGCAAGTGTACCTTGCCATAAAATGCAGTTATTGATTTATTTTGATTCTCTTGCTTTAATTTATGTGACTATTGTACTTGCCCTATCCAGTACTTTATACCCAGGACACCTGACACAAAGCATGATATAGAATCTTCCTGATTATTCAAGGAGGTTTTGTATAGATTTCATGATTTAAGCTTATTTTCTTAGAACTTAATAAATGACTGACTGCATTAGTTTTAATCTTGCGTAAACATGAACATTGAGATCTGTGACGTGAGATTACATTGGGTGGGGAAAGTATTACCATATCAAGGCTGATTATATTATATATATGGTTATCTGGAAGTGTCCTAGTCTCTGACACAGAGCTTTGGCACCTGTACTGGCCCTTCGAGAAAACACTGCTATGGTTTCTTGTCACTGATCCTGTAGTAGTCTCAGCCTGAAGTATGATTAATAACTCTCATCTTGCATGATCACTTAGCTGGTTAGTTACTTACCCTGTTATTTCTTTATTTCTGCACTGTATTATATTTTGGCTTGTGTTTTCTGTACCTTGCTATGTCCCCTGAGGACCTGGAATGGATTATGTCCCCAGATTTAGCAGACGAGATCTACCCAAAGGTATACGGAACAGGGGCACTACTCGGAGCAGTACTTGAACCTGAAGACGAGGTGATCGCAGAGGACTTCTCTTGAACAATTGCTTCGCCATGCACAGTCTTATGGCAAATAGACTTTATTTCCTGTTTCATTAAACTCTTTAAATTCCTGTTGAAATGAACTCTTGTAAACAGACTTAATATCGGATTGTTCTCCGATTTTATTTACTTTATCTGGTTGTAGTTAATATTTCTTCTGCTGATGTACTATCTTATATCTGTGGATAAGAATAGTAAAACCCTGACTGATGTAATACAGCTTAAGTATGCCCGATGGATCCATTAAATTGGGTTTGTCCATCGGTGCATGCTGCTGGCCATTGCCACGTGTCCAGTCCCTCGGTATTTTGGGACTGGGGCGTGACATGGTATTTTGGGACTGGGGAGAGTATTACAATAAATTCTAGAAGTCTTAAAAATTTAGTTGTTAGCCTAAATTACTCCTAATAAATACTAAAAATACTCATAAAATTCTCAAAAAATTCTAGAAAATATATGTGATTATTTAAAACCTAAAATAAAATTTGGAATATTTTTAATTATTTTTGACACTATAATAAATTCTTGAAAGCCCTAAAAATTAGTGTTACTAGTTTTTAATTAACCAAAAATTATGGAAAAATTCCAGTAGCCCCAAATTAACCTAATAATAATATTTAAGCTAGAATTTCAGGATACGGAGGTTATAATTATTACCTTGGCAAAGCAAACAAAGTAGCGAATGCATAGCGCAGAAAACCTGTGGCCTACACGGCACATCGTCACGTATTGGAGGATCTTTGGAATCTTGAGATAGAGGTTATACTGTCCAGCATGGAAGGACAATTAGCTAGTCAGAGAGCCCGATTCATATACTTGAGTATATGTTGAGAACTTGTATACTAGATTTTGGAGTAGCTTGAAAAAATTACTTACATTTGGTAGAATTCTCCTACAACAAAAACTACCAAGCAAGCATACATATGGCACCTTTTGATGCACTGTACGGCAAAAAATGTACATCTCTAGTATGTTGTAGTGACGTAGGAGAGCATCAGATACTTGGTCCAGAATTGGTGACACAGACAGTAGAAAAGGTAAACCAGTTACAGAGATATTTCGTGCAGCACATGATAAAAAAACTACTGGGAAGATGCGCACCGTCAACCTTTGGAGTTCAAGGAAGGCAATCATGTATTTTTTAGGATATCGTCCACTCGTGGTACTATTAGATTTGGAAGAAGAGGCAAGCTGAGTCTGAGATACATCAGAGCGATTGTTGAGATGGCTTATCGTCTTGTTCCTTCATTAGAAGGCATGCACGTCGTATTTTTTGTATCACAGTTGAGTAGGTACGTGGAAGTCCCTAGTCACTTGCTTGATCATTCAGAGATTACAGTTTGGCCTAATCTGTCATACGTAGAGCAGCCTGTTGGTATTCTTGACCATAGCGAGAAGGTGTTGAGGGGGCAGACCATTCGGCTTGTCCGAGTTTCATGGAAGCATCATTCATCGGGGGAGTCAACTTTGGAGCATGAGAATTCAATTAGGGAGTATTTCTTTTACTTTTTTATGGATGTAGGTATGAATTTACGTACTATATTTCAATATTGTGATATTTTAATTATCGTCTTTTTATTAGCGCCTTTATTTTAATTTCATTGACAAAATTTTCTAAGGTTGGTAGATTATAAGTGTCACGACCCGCACTCGGTGTAAGGGTACTAGTCGGAAACAATGCCCAGCCTACGCCGCAGAATCGGCGGTATAACGCTGTCTAGATAATCTATCTAACAATATAATGAATCACCAATAATGATAGTATACTCAATCACAGAACTAAGATAGAAATGAGTACGAATCAGACAAAGAATATGTCACGCCCCAGTCCCAAAATACCGAGGGACTGGATGCATGATAATGGCCAGCAGTACACACCGATGGACAAACCCAATTTAATGGATCCACCGGAGTGTACTTAAGCTGTACTATATTAGTCAGGGTTTACTAATCTCATCCACAGAACAACATAAAAATATCAACCATGAAATAAATACTGAAAGTAAAGTTACTGTCGAATATCCAGCAAGAAATAATACTAAATCGGGTGGAGACAAATCCACTACCGAAAATAAGAAAATAAAGACAAGAAAAATATAACTAAGACATGCTAGAAAGTGACTAAGAAGCATGGCCATCAACTGCAATCAAACTCTCGTCTGGTGTTGGTTCATAAGCTGTGGTACTCCTTGTCTGCTAAATCTGGAGAACAAAAATCAGGTCCTCAGGGGACATAGCAAGATACAAAAGAATACGAGCCAAATACAGTGAATGACATGCAAGATAGAGAAGAAAGTAAACACAAGCAAATAGACATGAGAAATTACTATATCTAAGACAGTGGCATGCCAGTGATGCTATCAGACATGACTACAAGCAATCGGGGTAACCGCATCTCAATGGGAGATCACGATCCTATAGAAAGCAGTCCAACGGGGACTCACAGTCTATAGTATGTCTCTTTCGCAGCCCAACGGAAGCTCACGAAGGAGGTAGTCAAATGAACAATTCTCTATTGCAGTACAATGGGTACTCACAATCGAGATTTGCTCAAGTGTAGTCAATGTCCAATAACAACATCCAGAAACTAAGAAATCAGTCAAGTCAACTCCAGGAATGTAGAGTAAACATAATCCATCACAATATGTCTAGGAAACAAGTAGTGATCCAAGGAAAGAGCAAATAATGTCCATGCACGCAAAACGAGAAAATAAGACTAGAGCAGCAATAATAAATCAACAAGCATCAAGAACTATATATGACAAGGAAGTAACAACTGAAAATCATGCAACCATTGTACAAGTATATTGTAAAACATTGAAGAATAAAACTAGGAGACAAGTATCAAAACTGCAGGATTTGGCAAGGTATACTTGCCTGGGTTCTGTCTCCAATTATAGCTCTGACTTCAGCAGGAATTTGCAGGCAGTACTCCGGTTGCTGAAACAAACATCATCATCAGATCCAGAAAATATTAATCAGCTAGAAACGCCTGTCCTTGAGTCCAATTTGGAGTCAAGGGCAAAAACATCATTTTCGGGTCAAGGCGGGGTCCAGATGTGGGCCATCTTGCACCGAAAAATGTGTCAGGGTCAAAGATCTCCAAATCAGTCCAACTTAGTGTCAACAGGTCAGGAACGATGATACGAACCCAACGGAACTTCCAGAATTGGATTCCGATGAGCCGATCACAAAATCGCCCGTCGGGTGGAACCTGTGGGGCCCATCATGACACACGATTTTGTCAATGTTCTCAGAATCGGACCAAACTTGGCTCACAGGACCAGCGTATTGCTACGAGTCCGATGGCGTAAGTTTCGTCTCAATCTGACGTGTGTACACTAAGTTACAACGAGAATCAGAAAGGTCGGATACGGGGCATTGTCCGCGGATACGTACTGATTCCGGTGTGCACGCACATCCGAATCAGCTTCTGCGAAATCCCACACGTACGTATCAACGATGCGCACGTATCTGTGAAGACCGCACACGACCAAGTCGTCCCGTTTGGCGGGGCGTACCCAGTTCCGAGATGAAATAGGGCGTGGATTTTTCCTGTTTTGGATCGCGGTTCGCGATCACCACAGGACGCGATGCCCCGAGCGGTTTATCCGGGCACCGAGAGGGTCATACAGGCTACGCGTTGCAACAAACGGAACTGAAAATGGGTAACCGAGCAGAGAGTTACGGTTACCTGAACAGGGTCAGAAAAGCCAAAAAGTTTCGTGTTCGACACGCGTCGAGTCCGAGTCAGTTCTAGGGTTTTAGGGTGCGAGCTCCTGTGTCCGTGGCTTGGCGGCACTGTGACGGGGAAGGCCGGCCGGAGGAGGCCGAGGGCTGCGGGGCACTGGCCGGAGGCAGCCGAGGTCGTCGACGGCGGCGCTGCTGGCGGGGAGCCGAGACGGTTAGCTGCTGCGGCTGGTGCTGTAGCTGGGCTCGGGTGCTGGCTAGGGCGGGCTGGCCTCGGCGGGGCGAGCGGCAGGCGGCAGCGCTGGAGGGCGGTGCGGGGCAAGGCGGCTGGACAGCGGGCGGCAACGTCGAGGCGAGTTCAGGGGCGGAAGACGGCGTCGGCGCTGGCAGATTCGGGTGGAGCGGGGCCGCTGGAAGAGGGAGGTGGAGGTAGGGAGCAGCCAGCGGAGACCTAGGGCTGGGCGGAGCTGGCGGCTGAGGGAGGAGGCTGGACGACGAAAGTGTTCGGCGGTGGCTGGGAGATCCGGCGGGGGAGTCGACCGGCGGGTAGGGTTCCGCCAGGGATGAGCTCGGTTTATATAGAGGCGGAGAGGAAGACCGTGCGCCGACGGGTGAGGGGAGAGGAAGATCGTCGGTCGGCGGCGGTTACAGAGAGGGGAGAGGAAGGTCGTCGGTCGCCGGCGTAACGGTAGGAGCGGCGCGGGAGGCCAAGGGCCGGGGCAGCTCAGTTTTGGGGATGCACTGTTCATTAGGGTCGGGTTTGGGTCTAGCGGGTCGGGTCTGACCCGGATCCGACCCGCTAAGGGTTTGGACCGGTTCGGTCAGACCGGCCGGTCCGGGTTGATTGAGTTTGGTTTTTTTTTTTTTCTAAAATAAACCGGTTTAATTTGGTTTAATAAATTAATTAGTTTTAGGGCTTTTAAAAATCCATCCGGGGTCCAATAAATTCCCGAAAAATTACCCTATGTCTAGTTTTCCATTTTACACTATAAAATATTATTTTTATAATATTTTAATATTAATTAATAATATTTAAAAATCCTTTTAAAAATTAAAATACCTGATTTAAATTACAGAAAATTCCAAGAAAATTCCAGAAAATTCAGAAAAATCCAAATTTAAAAATTCTTGAAAATCAGGGGGATTACAATCTACCCCCCTTATGAGGATTGCGTCCTCGCAATCAAAGAATAACCGGTCAACAGAGATGACACGGTTGCAAATATTGTTTGAGACACATCATAATCAAGGAGAATCAAGGTGTAGAGTAACACTTAGGAAAATTTATTTCCCTAAATATTAAAAGTTATAAAATTTCCTAAATGTGGGAAATTTAGGAATTTACAGTTTTAGAAAACCAGGTTATCATTCAAAACATATCAGGTTATCAGTTATAAAGCATTCTAGGTTATTTAATAAGTTCAAAATTTCTAGGTTAACACTAGGTTATCTATTATTAACAATTTAAAATTATCAGGTTAAGTCTAGGGTCACGAACCAGCAGTTACGAACTACAGGAATGCTAGAAACGGAACTACAAAAACTTACGCGCATTAGCAACTCCATGGTTCTGCGCATTCTCCAAGGTCATCGTCAGGGCTTATCTGCGTCCTTGCCATCGATTCCTCTGCTGCTGCTGAGCCTGCTGGAAGAGCAGTGCTTGGGGTATCAAAGGTGGCCTCGGCTGATACCCTCCTGGAGCTGGTGGTAGAACTTCCTGAACTTCCGTTTGTGGTGCTGCCAACGCTGGATAGATTGGCCTCGGTACTGGTAACGTTTGCTGGTTAACTTTTGGTGCTCTTTTTCGATGCTCTGGGCATTCCTTTAATATATGCTGACTGGATCCGCAAGCTAAACATAATCTCTTTTTGCATCTGCACTGGTCCTCAATATGGCCTCGCTTGTGACAATATGGACAGACAGGTATTGCCTGTAGAGATGCTTCTGGTGACTGATGACTGTGTAGTCTCTTTGCAGCTTCTTCCTGTGGTGGTGCTGATGTGGACGATCGCTTCAAATTGGTCTCTCTTCTGATAACGCGCTCCATGCGTCGTGCTGCAGCAAGGACGTCCGGATAAGATGTAGGCACAACGGATCCAATCAGTTTCTGCAGCTCAATGTTTAGTCCGTCGAAGAATTTCTCAGCCTTTTCTTCTTCTGTCTGAATCAAAGTAGGGGCAAAACGACTCAGACGAATGAACTCCGCGTTGTACTCTTCCACTGTCAGATTGTCCTGAGTAAGGCGATTGAACTTGTCCTGAAATTCTGATCGAGCAATGGCTGGAATGTACATCTCCAGAAAGAGTCTAGAGAACTCTTCCCAAGTGACTCGGTCTGGTCCGAGCCTGTTCTCTTCAGATAGCCACCAGTGATGAGCATTGTCCCTCAACTGCATTCTGACTGCAGTCATCCAACGTTCTCTTGGTAGTTCAGCTGCTTCCAATTGATGTTGTGTATTGGTGAGCCATTCATGAACTTCTGTGGGCTCCTCTTTTCCTGAGAAGGTACGGGGCTTCAGCTGGCAAAAATCGACGATAGAACCCGTTGTTGGCCGTCTTGCCTGCTCTAGTATGGTTACTAAGCTGCGACTCCAAGCCTCTTGTTGAGCTTGCATTATTGCATAGATTATTTGAAACTTCTGTTGCCCGTCCATGGCCTGCCCTGGTAGAATTACGGGCAAATGCGTCGATGGTGATATGTCATCTTGTTGATTCGCTTGACTGTGCTGTTGAGCGGATTGTCCTTCTTCTACTGGTGTTATTTCCTCTTCATTGGTTACCAAAGCATCCCGTGGTGATATTGCAGGAGTCTCGTCGTTTGCTTGTGAATCCATAACTCTGCAACCAAAATAAACATAAGAGGCGTACAGGAATCAAGGCAGGATGCAAGTCAAGAATTAATTCGATACCGATATAGATATCAAGAACGTTTCAAGCAAGTGGATGAGATCCTAAGAATTTATCCTATCTTTATTGCAGGCCTGTTCGGTCCCTAAGTTGAAACCGAACAATTTAGTCGTTGACCTGCATGGGCCACCACAAAAACCATGTCACGCCCCAGTCCCAAAATACCGAGGGACTGGATGCATGATAATGGCCAGCAGTACACACCGATGGACAAAACCAATTTAATGGATCCACCGGAGTGTACTTAAGCTGTACTATATTAGTCAGGGTTTACTAATCTCATCCACAGAACAACATAAAAATATCAACCATGAAATAAATACTGAAAGTAAAGTTACTGTCGAATATCCAGCAAGAAATAATACTAAATCGGGTGGAGACAAATCCACTACCGATAACAAGAAAATAAAGACAAGAAAGATATAACTAAGACATGCTAGAAAGTGACTAAGAATCATGGCCATCAACTGCAATCAAACTCTCGTCTGGTGTTGGTTCATAAGCTGCGGTACTCCTTGTCTGCTAAATCTGGAGAACAAAAACCAGGTCCTCGGGGGACATAGCAAGATACAAAAGAATACGAGCCACATACAGTGAATGACATGCAAGATAGAGAAGAAAGTAAACACAAGCAAATAGACATAAGAAATCACTATATCTAAGACAGTGGCATGCCAGTGATGCTATCAGACATGACTACAAGCAATCGGGGTAACCGTATCTCAATGGGAGATCACGATCCTATAGAAAGCAGTCCAACGGGGACTCACAGTCTATAGTATGTCTCTTTCGCAGCCCAGCGGAAGCTCACGAAGGAGGTAGTCAAATGAACAATTCTCTATTGTAGTACAATGGGTACTCACAATCGAGATTTGCTCAAGTGTAGTCAATGTCCAATAACAACATCCAGAAACTAAGAAATCAGTCAAGTCAACTCCAGGAATGTAGAGTAAATATAATCCATCACAATATGTCTAGGAAACAAGTAGTGATCCAAGGAAAGAGCAAATAATGTCCATGTACGCAAAACGAGAAAATAAGACTAGAGCAGCAATAATAAATCAACAAGCATCAAGAACTATATATGACAAGGAAGTAACAACTGAAAATCATGCAACCATTGTACAAGTATATTGCAAAACATTGAAGAATAAAACTAGGAGACAAGTATCAAAACTGCAGGATTTGGCAAGGTATACTTGCCTGGGTTCTGTCTCCAATTATAGCTCTGACTTCAGCAGGAATTTGCAGGCAGTACTCCGGTTGCTGAAATAAACATCATCATCAGATCCAGAAAATATTAATCAGCTAGAAACGCCTGTCCTTGAGTCCAATTTGGAGTCAAGGGCAAAAACGTCATTTTCGGGTCAAGGCGGGGTCCAGATGTGGGCCGTCTTGCACTAAAAAATGCGTCAGGGTCAAAGATCTCCAAATCAGTCCAACTTAGTGTCAACAGGTCAGGAACGATGATACGAACCCAACGAAACTTCCAGAATTGGATTCCGATGAGCCGATCACAAAATCGCTCGTCGGGTGGAACCTGTGGGGCCCATGACACACGATTTTGTCAACGTTCTCAGAATCGGACCAAACTTGGCTCACAGGACCAGCGCATTGCTACGAGTCCGATGGCGCAAGTTTTGTCTCAATCTGACATGTGTACACTAAGTTACAACAAGAATCAGAAAGGTCGGATACGGGGCATTGTCCGCGGATACGCACTGATTCCGGTGTGCACGCACATCCGAATCACCTTCTGCGAAATTCCACACGTCCGTATCAACGATGCGCACGTATCTGTGAAGACCGCACACGACCAAGTCGTCCCGTTTGGCAGGGCGTACCCAGTTCCGAGATAAAATAGGGCATAGATTTTTCCTGTTTTGGATCGCGGTTCGCGATCACCACAGGACGCGATGCCCCGAGCGGTTTATCCGGGCAACGAGAGGGTCATACAGGCTACGCGTTGCAACAAACGGAACTGAAAACGGGTAACCGAGCAGAGAGTTACGGTTACCTGAACAGGGTCTGAAAAGCCAAAAAGTTCCGTGTCCGACACGCGTCGAGTCCGAGTCAGTTCTAGGGTTTTAGGGTGCGAGCTCCTGTGTCCGTGGCTTGGCGGCACTGTGACGGGGAAGGCCGGCCGGAGGAGGCCGAGGGCTGCGGGTCACTGGCCGGAGGCAGCCGAGGTCGTCGACGGCGGCGCTGCTGGCGGGGAGCCGAGGCAGTTAGCTGCTGCGGCTGGTGTTGTAGCTGGGCTCGGGTGCTGGCTAGGGCTGGCTGGCCTCGGCGGGGCGAGCGGCAAGCGGCAGCGCTGGAGGGCGGTACGGGGCAAGGCGGCTGGACAGCGGGCGGCAGCGTCGAAGCGAGTTCAGGGGCGGAAGGCGGCGTCGGCGCTGGCAGATTCGGGTGGAGCGGGGCCGCTGGAAGAGGGAGGTGGAGGTAGGGAGCAGCCAGCGGAGACCTAGGGCAGGGCGGAGCTGGCGGCTGAGGGAGGAGGCTGGACGGCGGAAGTGTTCGGCGGTAGCTGGGAGATCCGGCGGGGGAGTCGACCGGCGGGTAGGGTTCCGCCAGGGATGAGCTCGGTTTATATAGAGGCGGAGAGGAAGACCGTGCGCCGACGGGTGAGGGGAGAGGAAGATCGTCGGTCGGCGGCGGTTACAGAGAGGGGAGAGGAAGGTCGTCGGTCGCCGGCGTAACGGCCGGAGCGGCGCGGGAGGCCAAGGGCAGGGGCAGCTCAGTTTTGGGGATGCACTGTTCATCAGGGTCGGATTTGGGTCTAGCGGGTCGGGTCTGACCCGGATCCGACCCGCTAAGGGTTTGGACCGGTTCGGTCAGACCGGCCGGTCCGGGTTGGTTGGGTTTGGTTTTTTTTTTCTAAAATAAACCGGTTTAATTTGGTTTAATAAATTAATTAGTTTTAGGGCTTTTAAAAATCCATCCGGGGTCCAATAAATTCCCGGAAAATTATCCTATATCTAGTTTTCCATTTTACACTATAAAATATTATTTTCATAATAATTTAATATTAATTAATAACATTTAAAAATCCTTTTAAAAATTAAAACACCTGATTTAAATTACAGAAAATTCCAAGAAAATTCCAGAAAATTCAGAAAAATCCAAATTTAAAAATTCTTGAAAATCAGGGGGATTACAGAATAGAATAGTCACAATACAACTCATGAGTCTAAAATAATACATCAATGAGTCTGAAGAAGTAACAAAATAAGCTGGAGACAAATCCAGTACAAAGAATACTACGAAACTACAACTCCAGGGTCAACTGTCTCAGTTGGGATATGTCCCTCTTGAGCCAGGGTCTCAGAATCTAAACCCACAACATCCTGGGGTCCATAATAGGTAGGGTACCACTCCTCAGTATTATCTGGAAAAATATATCCAGTCAGGAAAGGAGCAGAGTACATCTCTAACAGCAGTTCTAATTAATGATAAAAACTATGTAACACTAAATAGCTGTGGATAAACAAGATGCACAATTGATACAAGAGATATATATACAATAAGGAAATACTGGAAATAAATACAATAATGAGCAATATGCCAATGAAACAATAATATTAATGACTAAGTGTGTGAGTACTAGCTTAACATGTGATCGGCTTGGGCAAGATGCAATGCGGCCTGGCTAATCATACGTGCGGTGTAAGATCAACACTATTCAGTAATCAGTACTTTATTCAATAGGGATATTGATCACATATCTATACTAATACTCTCCACCCCCGACTGGTATAATAGATCCAACCACGTATGCTATGGCACGAGATTCCCCAAGAAGATAGCTAGTCTTCCCGAGAATCGGTGTCTGTACATGTACAAGATAACCAATGAAACAATACTTGCACCATATACACCATATACCAAGGAATAACATCTCATGACGAGATCTGGATATACCAATCCGTGTAACCATAGTGTCAAAAGAACATGGATATCTACACTAGATACAATAAACATAGAGGATATCATAAATGAGAAACTATCAGAGAATGTACTCGCCTGAAGTCCAATAAATAGTCTCACAGATGTCTGACTCGGTGCCTCGAAGACCTAGATATGGAATACAACATCAATACAAGGTCCCGAAAAGAGAATAAGTTAAACTAGTCAACTTCTAGATCAATAAGTCAACTATGGTCAACTATGAGTCAACTATGGTCAACCCAAGGTCAACTATCTATTTCTAGGTTGCACAAGTCTAACACAACAATCTAGGGTCAAGATATTAAAATCTAAGTCATAGAACCATATCCTAAAATATTATGATACCGTATCTCCGGATACGTGAATCCAAGGTAAACCTCATAATACACATATATCAATAATAATGCATAATAATATAGAATATTAATTATAAACAAATAGGAACCATGGTTTTGAACCAACTTGGTATCTACACAAAGTCATAAACTTGATACCCAAATCCCGTATCTTGAGTATCCCACTTACCTTGGTTTCCACAAGGTAATACTCAATACCTTTGATATAGTAATTACCCTCATACATAATATAATATATATATACTAATATTATATAATTAAGAAACATAACAATACTAGTATTATATCTGACAATTAATACATATATATATAAAAATATAACATATAAACTATATACTAAAAACTGCATCACTGTCACTGAACGCAGTGTTGAAAAACACTAATTTTTCAGTAAACAAACTTTTAGTGATAGTTCAGGCTGTCACTGAATCGCCGTCGCTACTGCTGTTGTATTTTTGCACTGCTGCCTCCCCTTTGGTGACAGTTTTCAACTGTCACCAAAGTCTCCGTCGCAACTGCTACGAATTTCCGCTGCTGCATGCGGTTATTAATGACAGTGGCGGCTCTGTCATTAATTCCCGCCGCCACTGTTACAGCGGTTGCTGCTGTAACCGCCTCTAATAATGACAGTTCTTCTGTCATTAATCCTACTGTCACAAAAAATAGTAAATATATATATATATAACCTATATATATATATATATATATATATATATATATATATATATATATCAATATATATATAAATATCAATATATATATAAATCAATAATTAAAATATATACTTCTATATATATATAATCCAACACATATATATTATATACATATATATAAATAAATACCAATAGCTATAATACACATCCTATGTACTAATGTACATACTACAACATGGTTAAAAGTACACATACATAAATATGTTAATAAATATACATCCACACATATATATAAATAATCACATAATAACTATAAATAATATAATTAATTAATTAAACATACATATATATTTTATAAAACATTTTCATATATTTTATATTACTAACATATTTTATAACATGTATAAATGCATGTAGAAGAAAGCTACATATATATTTATACATTATATAATACATAGATCTATGCTACCATAAATACCATAATAAATACACTATAATAAATATATAACATCTATATATATATACTTAATTATAATTCAAGAATTAAAGCACAAATAATTAGATCTACACATAAACACACCATAAATGGAGAGTATCACACCGTATCCCACTAGATCTAGGATACGCATGCGACACGAGTCCAACACACAACTAATTGTACCCCGAAGGACACAAGCAAGTCATATATATTATTTATGAACAAAGCAAAGTGTCAAATATAGATCTATGTGTCCGTGTCAAAATACGACATGTACAAAGTTCCGTGTCGGAGGAAAAACCTCCAAAACAACACGTATCACCAAATTGTTGGGATACGACCTACACGTACCTAATTGTGGACACGATACTAGCCCCAAACATATAAACATATGCCAAAGTGATCTATAGGATCAATTGATACACACAACAAAAGTTATTTTCGGAATTCTCCCAAAATTGACACAAAAAGTACCATAACTTTCTCCATGGGTCTCCTATGAACACAAAACCAAGTCCTATGGGTAGTACATAGATATGGGTTAATTTTCCATAATTAAATCTCAGATTTAGAAGCTATTTTAAGAGAAAAAATTGAATTATACCTATTGGGAGATGGATTACCAATGAAACCTCCAATTGAGATAAAATTGCCTCCAAATTGTAGATCCTTGCTCCTCTTTGTAGATCCTTGCTTCCTCCTTCTAGATCCCTGCTTCTCAACTCTCTAATGGTGATTTGGGAAGGAATTAGAATAAATTTGTTAAGGAAATGAAATGGGAATGAAGAAAATTTGGTAGTGAGAAATTCTAGATCTAAATTTGGAATAAAAAAGAGAGGAGAGAGAATTTCCCCCCTCTTTTAATAGGTCGGCCCCTACCTCTCCCTCAATTAATTATGAAATGTCCAATATACCCCTTGGGGCCTCTCATGAAGAAATAATTAAGGAAGGAAGCTTCTAGTCTAATAATTTAATTAATTTAATCCATCTCCTTAACAATGGGCTTTCTAAATGGGCCAAGTCTAACTAATTAATTCATGTTGGTCCATAGGTCCAAATTAAATTATTTAGGTCCACTAATAAAAGTCCAAATAATTAATAATATCTAACAACAATTAAATAATACAACAAATAATTATTTACCATGCACAATAATTAATTAAATAGGAAAATACTAAAATACCCTTTCCTAGAAAATATGGTAGTGACAAGTCTACCCTCCTTAAAATAATTTTGTCCTCGAAATTCAAAGACGAAAACTACCCCAAAAATAATAGAACAGAACTAAAGAATCACAACTAACTAATGAACAGAACATAACTAGAAAATAACATACCTCAAGGTACAAATAAATATGGATAACGCTCTCGCATTTCATCCTCTCTCTCCCAGGTAGACTCCCCCGGAGAGTGATGCCTCCATGTGACGCGCACCAAAGGAATAGTCTGGTTTCTCAGCACCTTCTTTCTCTTATCCAGAATCTCAACTGGCTGCTCTGGATAGCTAAGAGTAGGGCCCACCTCTATCTCCGAGTGATCCAATACATGACTAGGATCTGCCACGTATCGTCTCAACTGCGACACGTGAAACACGTTCTGTACTCCCTCCAATGCAGGTGGCAAGTCTAGTCTATAAGCAACTGCACTGACCTTCTCTAGAATAGTGAAAGGTCCAATGAATCGCGGACTAAGCTTTCAGCCTCCACCGAAGCGAATCGGGCCTCGTATCGGAGAAATCCTCAGAAACACCAAACTACCCATCTAGAACAAAATACTACCTTAAGAACTTAATCTATAACAAACAACCAAAAACAAGCACAACAAAATCTAAACTATACCTCAAACTCCAAAGGTCTCCGATGGCTACCGGCCCAATGCCGCTGTTTGTCCTGCGCCACTCGAAGTCTGTCTCTGATCAACTGAACCTTCTCTGCTGCATCCACAACCATCTTTAGCCCAAGCAAAACTCTCTCTCCAACATCGTCCCAAGACAAAGGAGTACGACACCTTCGACCATATAGAGCTTCAAAAGGTGACATCTCTATACTGGCCTGGTAACTGTTATTGTAAGCAAACTCTACCAAATGGAGATGGTCCTCCCAAGAACCCCCGAAATCTAGTACAAAAGTGCACAATATATCCTCGAGAGTCTGGATAGTCCTCTCTGATTGCCCATCTGTCTGGGGATGATATGCAGTACTGAACTTGAGATGAGTGTTCAAACTCTCCTGCAAACTCCTCCAGAAATGAGAAGTGAAACGACTATCCCGATCTGAGACTATGCTGACGGAAACTCCATGTATCCTAACGATCTGCCTCACATACATCTCTGCCAGCTTCTCCATAGACAAACCCACCTTGAAAGGCAAAAAGTGGGCCGACTTGGTCAACCTATCAACAATGACCCAAATTGCGTCTTTCTCTCCTGGAGATCGTGGAAGTCCGGACACAAAATCCATAGTAATGTATTTCCACTTCCACTCTGGAATGGGTAATGGCTGAAGTAAACCTCCTGGCCTCTGCCTCTCGGCTTTCACCTGCTGGCACACTAAGCATCTAGATACAAACTGTGCCACTTCCCTCTTCATGCCATACCACCACACACTCTCTCGCATATCCCGATATATCTTGTTAGCACTTGGATGCATGGAACACTGAGAGCGTTGTGCTTTCTGCAACACCTCCTCACGCAGCTCCCCACTAGGCACACACAATCTAACTCTATGCCTCAAAGGTCCATCCTCTGCAATAGTGAAATCATCTTCCAATCCTGCTTTCACCTGAGCTCTGATACTCCTCAGAGATACATCATCATACTGTGCTGCCTTGATCCTGTCCATCAAATCTGAGTGTATCTGCAGTCCCCACATCTGCATAGCACCACCAGGAACAATCACCTCAATCCCCAAGCTCTCCAAGTCCTCCAACAAATATCGATCCTGCGTCAAGAACATAGCTACCGGATACCTGCTCAAAGCATCGACAACTACATTGGCTTTCCCAGGATGATATTGCAAAGAGATATCAAAATCCTTCATCATTTCCAACCACCGACATTACCTCATGTTCAACTCCTTCTGCGTGAAAACGTACTTCAAGCTTTTGTGGTCTGTAAAAATCTCCACACGCCCTCCGTACAAATAATATTTCCACAACTTTAGAGCGAATATGACGGCTGCCAATTCTAAATCATGGGTAGGATAGTTCTTTTCATGAGGACGTAATTGCCTGGATGCATAGGCAATCACATTCCCATGCTGCTGAAGAACACAACCCAAACCCTTCTCCGATGCATCACTATAAATAGTGAAACCTCCGGATCCTGATGGCAACGTCAAAATAGGAGCAGACATCATCCTCTTCTTTAACTCCTCAAAAGCAACCTGGCAATCCTCCGTCCAAACAAACTCCACATCCTTCCTTGTGAGTCTGGTCATCAGCTCGGCAATCCTCGAAAAATCTTGCACAAACTTCCTGTAGTAGCCTGCCAATCCTAAGAAACTCCTGATCTCTGCTACCGAACTCGGAGTCTTCCAAGATTCCACTGCTAGAATCTTCTTCGGATCCACTGAAATACCATCACCAGTCATAACATGCCCCAAGAACTCCACTTTGTCCAAGAAAAACTCATATTTGGACAACTTCCCATATAACTTCTCCTTCCTCAGCACATCCAACACAATCCTCAAATGCTCCTCATGCTCCTCCGGTGTCCTCGAGTATATGAGTATGTCGTCGATGAACACCACTACGAACTTGTCAAGGTACTGGTGGAACACCTTGTTCATCAAGTTCATAAATACCGCCGATGCATTAGTCAAACCAAACGGCATCACCATAAACTCGTACTGACCATACCAAGTTCTAAAAGCAGTCTTCGGTATGTCCTCCGGCTTCACCTTCACCTGATGGTAGCCTGATCTCAAATCTATCTTAGAAAACACCTTCGCACCACTCAACTGATCAAACAGATCATCAATCCGTGGCAAAGGATACTTATTCTTGATAGTAAGATTATTCAAAGCCATGTAATCAATGCACATGCGCACCAATCCATCCTTCTTCGGTACAAAAAATATCGGGGCTCCCTATGGTGAAGAACTCGATCTGTAAACCCTTTATCCTGTAATTCGTCCACCTGCTTCTTCAACTCGACCAGCTCGTTGCTTTTTACTCTATAGACATGCTGCAAAATTGGTTCTGCACCTAGCACCAAGTCTATAAAAAATTCAACATCTCGATCTGGCGGCAATCCTGGCAATTCCTCAGGAAACACATCCAAGAACTCTGCTATCAACGGATACGGCAACTCCTTCTCTTCCACCATAGCTCCACAAATAATGCCTTCGCCTTGCTCTGCAGCTCCTCTAGCAAACTTGAACTCTGGCTCTCCTGGTGGACCAAACAAAACTCTACCTCCTCTACAATCTATGCTAGCACGGTGCCTACTCAACCAATCCATCCCGAGTACAATATCATAGCTCGGAAGTGGCATTATAAGTAGACACGCACTCAACTCCCGGCCTCCCAAAGTAACTCTCCGATCCTTGCAAATATCATTAACCAGGATAATGTCTCCCCCGGTCATGATCTTGCAAGTCCTAAGCAAAGACTCAGCTACCAAACTATGCTTTAGAGCAAAAGAAACAGATACAAAACTATGGGAAGCACCACTATCAAACAAAGCTAAAACTGGAATAGAATCAAGAAGAATAGAACCTGCGATGACATCTCCGGTGGGTTCGTCCTCTTCGACGGTCATAGTAAACGCTCGTCCCTGTCGAGCACCTCCCTGCTGCTGATGCTAGATAAAATACTGCTGCTATGTCGGAAGCGGTCCACTCGGCTGTGCTGCAGGTGGTCTCGTTTGTGCCCTCAGAGCTGGAGCTGCTCCCTGAACTGCACAACGAGGACACTCCCTCGATTGATGCCCTTCAGTACCACAATACAAATAAACTCCTAGCCTCCTCCTGCAAACTTCCCAGATGTGGCCGGGCTTCTTGCAGTAGTTGCATGGAGCTTGCTGTAACTGTCTCTGTTGCTGAGGTGCCTGGTAAAAAGGCGCTCTAGCTGGAGTCTGGTTCTGTTGTGGCTGCTGGAAAGGACTGGACTGGAAATAAGGACGTTTGGCAGATACTGCACTGCCATTGGCCCCCAGAAAAGAATCACGGTCTCTCTTGGTCTTCAAACCTAAATCTTGCTCAACCTTGCGTGCCTCCGCAAGTATCTCTAAGTATGTCTCATAAAAAGACGGAATAAAAATCTTCACTTCCCAGTTTAGACCCTCACGAAAACGAATGGCTCGCACCTCCGGCTCTCTCACCAAATACTCTGCAAATCGGCTCAACCTGCCAAACTCTGCAGCGTACTCCTCCACAGACATGCTCCCCTGAATGAGACTCTCAAACTGTCTCTCCAAGTCTAGCCTGTCTGCCCGGGCAAAAAACTTCTTCTTGAAGAGGTCCTTGAATACCTTCCAAGATTGTCCTGTGTCAACTAGAACAGGCTTATTCCTGAACCAAGTACGAGCGACGTCGAACAGTTGAAGTCCTACCGCCTCAACCCTCAGATCCTCAGAAAGACGGGACACCCTCATAAGATGCTGAATGTCCTCGAGCCAATTATCAGCATAGACGATGTCCTCTGTCCCTTTGAAAACCCTAGGCTCCAGTTTCTTGAAGTCCTGAATGTTGCCTAGCCGAAGGTGAGCAACCTGAGGAACAACCTGCCGCTGGACCGGAACTCCTCTTTCAACTACAGCACAAGAAAGCTGATGAGCACTCTCGATGCCCTGCCGTAGAACGTCGGTCTGCCGCTGATGTGCCTCTGACTGAGCCCTCTGTGCCTCGAGCATCTCACAAAACAGTGTAAACATCTGTGACACCTCTGCTGGCACAGGAGGTGGAGGTGGAAGCCCCTCAGATACAGCTGGCACAGTCCTCTGAGTAGGTGGTGGACCTCCGAAAGCAGCTGACACTCCAATCACCGGAGAAGTGACTGGTGCAGGCCCTCGGGAAGTCGCAGACCTCTCAGAAACTGCTCTCCCCTGGTGCGATCTAGTCTTAGGCGGCATCCTGAGACAAAGCGAAAGAAAGAATCAATATGGCTCAAGATGTAAGACATCAAGGAAATGACAGTTTAGAGATAAAGTATCAATATCAAAGGAGAATAGTTGAATCAAAAGAATTTTCTTAGATGTGATTTAGTATCTCAGCCTATATCCTATATCCTATTGCAGGCTCGCAGTAGTACAACTAAATTATCGCACTACCACGACATCACATACTTTGTGAAGCTAGACCTGCGTGGGCCACCACCAAAAATGTGTCACGACCCACACCCGTTGTAAGGGTACTAGTCGAAAACAACGCCCAGCCTACGCTGCAGAATCGGCGGTAGAACGCTGTCTAGATAATCTATCTAACATTATAATGAACCACCAATAATGATAGTATACTCAATCACAGAACTAAGATAGAAATGAGCACGAATCAGATAAAGAATAGAATAGTCACAATACAACTTATGAGTCTAAAATAATACATCAATGAGTCTAAAGAAGTAACAAAATAAGCTGGAGACAAATCCAGTACAAAGAATACTACGAAGCTACAACTCCAGGGTCAACTGTCTTAGTTGGGATAAGTCCCTCTTGAGCCAGGGTCTCAGAATCTAAACCCACAACATCCTGGGGTTCATAATAGGTAGGGTACCACTCCTCAGTATTATCTAAAAAAATATATCCAGTCAGGAAAGGAGCAGAGTACATCTCTAACAGTAGTTCGAATTAATGATAAAAACTATGTAATAGTAAATAGCTATGGATAAACAATATGCACAATAGATACAAGAGATATATATACAATAAGGAAATACTGGAAATAAATACAATAATGAACAATATGCCAATGAAACAATAATACTAATGACTAAGTGTGTGAGTACTAGCTTAACATGTGATCGGCTTGGGCAAGATGCAATGCGGCCTGGCTAATCATATGTGCGGTGTAAGATCAACACTATTCAATAATCAGTACTTTATTCAATAGAGATATTGATCACATATCTATACTAATACTCCCCACCCCCGACTGGTATAATAGATCCAACCATGGTATGCTATGGCACGAGATTTCCCAAGAAGATAGCTAGTCTTCCCAAGAATCGGTGTCTGTACATGTACAAGATAACCAATGAAACAATACTTGTACCATATACACCATATACCAAGGAATAATATCTCATGACGAGATCTGGATATACCAATCCGTGTAACCATAGTGTCAAGAGAACATGAATATCTACACTAGATATAATAAACATAGAGAATATCATAAATGAGAAACTATCAGAGAATGTACTCGCCTGAGTCCAATGAATAGTCTTACAGATGTCTGACTCGGTGCCTCGAAGACCTAAATATGGAATACAACATCAATACAAGGTCCTGAAAAGAGAATAAGTTAAACTAGTCAACTTCTAGGTCAATAAGTCAACTATGGTCAACTATGAGTCAACTATAGTCAACCCAAGGTCAACTATCTATTTCTAGGTTGCACAAGTCTAACACAACAATCTAGGGTCATGATATTAAAATCTAAGTCATAGAACCACATCCTAAAATATTAGGATACCGTATCTCCGGATACGTGAATCCAAGGTAAACCTCACAATACACATATATCAACAATAATGTATAATAATATAGAATATTATTTACAAACAAATAGGTACCATGGTTTTGAACCAACTTGGTATCCACACAAAGTCACAAACTTGATACCCAAACCCCGTATCTTGAGTATCCCACTTACCTTGGTTTCCACAAGGTAATACTCAATACCTTTGATATAGTAATTACCCTCATACATAATATAATATATATATATACTAATATTATACAATTAAGAAACATAACAATACTAGTATTATATCTCACAGTTAATACATATATATATATATAAATATAATATATAAACTATATACTAAAAATTGCCTAACTGTCCCTGAAAGCAGTGTTAAAAAACACTGATTTTTCAATAAACAGACTTTCAGTGACAGTTCAGGCTGTCACCGAATCGCCGTCGCTACTGCTGCTGCGTTTTTACACTGCTGACTCCCCTTTGGTGATAGTTTTCAACTGTCACCAAAGTCTCCATCGCAACTGCTGCGAATTCCCGCTGTTGCATGCGGTTATTAATGACAGTGGCGGCTCTGTCATTAATTCCCGCCGCCACTGTTACAGCGGCTGCTGCTGTAACCGCCTCTAATAATGACCGTTCTTCTGTCATTAATCCTACTGTCATAAAAAACAGTAAATATATATATATATATATATATATATATATATATATATATATATATATATATCAATATATATATATATAAATCAATAATAAAAATATATATTTCTATATATATATAATCCAACACATATATATTATATACATCTATATAAATAAATACCAATAGCTATAATACACATCCTATGTACTAATGTACATACTACAACATGGTTAAAAGTACACATACATAAATATGTTAATAAATATACATCCACACATATATATAAATAATCACATAATAACTATAAATAATATAATTACTTAATTAAACATACATATATATTTTATAAAATATTTTCATATATTTTATATTACTAACATATTTTATAACATGTATAAATGCATGTAGAAGAAAGCTACATATATATTTATATATTATATAATACATAGATCTATGCTACCATAAATACCATAATAAATACACTATAATAAATATATAACATCTATATATATATACTTAATTATAATTCAAGAATTAAAGCACAAATAATTAGATCTACACATAAACACACCATAAATGGAGAGTATCATACTGTATCCCACTAAATCTAGGATACGCATGCGACACGAGTCCAACACACAACCAATTGCACCCCGAAGGACACAATCAAGTCACATATATTATTTATGAATAAAATAAAGTGTCAAATATAGATCTATGTGTCAGTGTCAAAATACGACATGTGCAAAGTCCCGTGTCGGAGAGAAAACCCCCAAAATAACACGTATCACCAAATTATTGGGATACGACCTACACGTACCCAATTATGGACACGACACTAGCCCCAAACACATAAACATATGCCAAAGTGATCTATAGGATCAATTGACACACACAACAAAAGTCATTTTCGGAATTCCTCCAAAATTGATAAAAAAAAGCACCATAACTTTCTCCATGGGTCTCCTATGAATACAAAATCAAGTCCTATGGGTAGTACATACATATGGGTTAATTTTCCATGATTAAATCTCAGATTTAGAAGCTATTTTAATGGAAAAAACTGAATTATACCTATTGGGAGATGGATTTCCAATGAAACCTCCAATTGAGATGAAATTGCCTCCAAATTATAGATCCTTGCTCCTCTTTGTAGATCTTTGCTTTCTTCTTCTAGATCCTTGCTTCTCAACTATCTAATGGTGATTTGGGAAGGAATTGGAATGAATTTGGTAGGAAAATAAAATGGGAATGAAGAAAATTTGGTAGTGGGAAATTCTAGATCTAGATTTGGAATAAAAAAGAGAGGAGAGAGAAATTTCCCCCTCTTTTAATCGGCCGGCCCCTACCTCTCCCTCAAGTAATTATGAAATGTCCAATATACCCCTTGGGGCCTCTCATGAAGAAATAATTAAGGAATGAAGCTTCTAGTCTAATGATTTAATTAATTTAATCAATCTCCTTAACAATGGACTTTCTAAATGGGCCAAGTCTAACTAATTAATTCATGTTGGTCCATGGGTCCAAATTAAATTATTTAGGTCCACTAATACAGGTCCAAATAATTAAATAATATCTAACAAAAATTAAATAATACAACAAATAATTATTTACCATGCACAATAATTAATTAAATAGGAAAAGACTAAAATACCCTTTCCTAGAAAATATGGTAGTGACAGTAAGCCCTCTAGATTTAGTGTAGGGTTATTCTTCGGATTACAAAGTAATTTGGATTATTTTGGTATAAATTAGGTTTATTTGCAAGCAATTAAATTATCTCTTAGATTTTTTGTAGCCCTTGATACCCTTTATCGGGACTTTGACATTTTTAGCTCTACACTAGTCTTTTTCTTCCAATAAACTTTGCAAATATGACCTAGTTGAGCTAAATTATGTTCATGTCATGACTGTTACTAACAAACTTACCTTTCCAAGCTTCGTTTTAGTCGCCCAACTTTCGTGACGCATTTTTGAAAAAATAATATACTATTTCGTGCGGACGATTTTAATACCAACACAGATTCAATGCTTCCGGCAAATTTGTTATTCTTGAGCCTAACTGGACCTACTACACACATGATATTTGTGTTCCATTTATTTGAGC